>JARYHS010012519.1:70000391-70252246 GCA_031002005.1 Vandiemenella viatica
CCGGAAACTACATGTTTACCTTTAACTTCATCCAGACCGAAAACATTTACTGAATAGTCTGGATTTTGCCTCTCAAATTTAGAAATGTCAGAGAGTTTTACCGGAAACTCAATACCTGAAAAATCGAGGGGGTAGAGTGAACGTACTTTCTTATATATGCTAACCCTTGTAGGTTTTTTGCTTAGCGCCTTTACGTGATATGCAAGAATTGTCCATAGAAAGCACAACTCGTCATTCTTGTTTTCAACATTGATGACAGCATTCTTTCTACAGATATCAAGTGGCAGAGCAACATAGGAAGACCCACGATAGAAAGGTTGAAAATTAGAAATGCTAATGTCGAGGGATTCTATTCTATCGAGAGTTTTGCCACTTGTCCTTTCTTGAAATTCACACAATTTTACTCTGAGCTCCGACTTCACATATTTTTCATACCAATCCGACAGGCAAGTGCTGGTTGTGACTTCGCGCATTTTAGTTAAAAAGCACATACGGGCGGTTTCCAAAATCATTTCCTTCTGTATTTTATATGTGTTAATCAGTCCAACCTGCACCTTTACAGATGGGGAGGACCGATTATCCACAATTTCGCGAACTTTACCGGCAACGAGTTTAAAGCAAGCATCAATGAAATTCATTGGATCAATAAAATTTTGAGAATTTGAAATTGTCCCGGAATAAATTCTATTTTTAAATGCACTAAGCCTGTCTTCAAGGACTAATCGCGATACTGCTGACTCACCCATCGTTGCTGCATGATCATGACTGCATAAGGCTGCCCCTGCACCGGCATACTGCCGACTTGGCCCCGGCGATGGGTCGGCGGACTGGCGGCTGGAGCCGGGCGATGGGTCGGCGGACTGGCCGCTGGGCCCCGGCGATGGACCGGCATACTGTCGGCTGGGCCCCGGCAGTGGGTTGTTGAAGTGCCGGCTGGGTCCCGGCGATGGACCGGCATACTGTCGGCTGGGTCCCGGCTGTGGTCGACTTGGGCCCGGCGATGGACCAGCATACTGTCGGCTGGGTCCCGGCTGTGGGTTGTTGAAGTGCCGGCTGGGGTCCCGGCGATGGTCGACTTGGGCCCGGCGGTGGGCGGCTGGACAGGCGAGGTGCTGCTGCTGTGGCGGGCGGTCGGCTAAGTCCTGACGTCTCCCATGGTCGCCATATTGGTGGCGGAACTGCCTCGTTGTCCTGGTGTCCAACCGCCCCCTCTGAAACATAAAAAGAAGAAAAATGTTTTAGTATCATGAAAAACATAATTTTGTAAGCATAAAATAATATAGGTAAATTACTGATGTACTGGACTTACCGATATTCCAGTGTGCTGGTGGTTGTGGAAGAACCCATTGTGGTGGCGGAGTTGGCGGCATGCTATGTGGTGGTGACATGCTCTGCGGCACATCCACGTCAATATTTGGGAGCATGCTCCATTGTGAGCAATCACAAGCTCTTTTTGGGCTACTTATTTCTTGAGAATTTCCCTTACTCTTCTCTGGGCGTGATGGTTCATCTGAAAAAGAAAAAATGTATTAGCAATAGTTATAAAGACATGGAAAAAAAAAAATAATCTATAGATAAATAAAAAAAGGTCGCTGAATGAAATATCCAAATCACCTGCGAACAAATAAATTAATAATATAGACTACTGCTTCAGCACTATACATTTTCATAAATATAGTTACATTAAAAAAATATTATCATTACCGAAATCATCCTCAGCGAGAATTTCATCAATGTCTGAAGCAGAAAAAAAAAGCTCATCAGTATATGTGAAAGAATTTAAAACAGCCAGAAAAACAAGTTAAATAACAATAATATACTTACCAATATCGCTGAATAAGCTAAGATCCTCAGAAGACATTGCGATGATTGAAGTTTTCAGCTCGACGACTCAGAGAAGACTGGATGGCAGAAGGGGGGTCTCAGCCCTATTTATACACGCGTCTGGAGCCATGGAGAATTGGTGTGGGAAGACTGCGCCCACGATGATGAATGTAGTGGCGCAGCTGTGCGCATTCAATTACGAACCCGCATCCTGAAGCTGCGTGGGGAGCGATAATTCGAGTGTGGTGCAGCTGTGCTCATTCAATTACGAACCCGCATCCTGCAGCTGCGTGGGGAGCGATAATTGATGGCTTCCGGGTGTGGCGCATTCAATTACGGACCCGCATCCTGCAGCTGCGTGGGGAGCGATAATTCGGGTGTGGCGCAGCTGTGCGCATTCAATTACGAACCCGCATCCTGCAGCTGCGTGGGGTGCGATAATTGATGGCTTCCGGGTGTGGCGCATTCAATTACGGACCCGCATCCTGCAGCTGCGTGGGGAGCGACCCTAGTTCCTCGGCTCCCCTCCGCTCCAAGGCGTGAGTCAATTAGCATTAATTAAAATCAATTAAGGCTCCCCCGCAAATCAATTAAAATCAATTAGCCTCAATTAAAATCAATTAAAATTAATTAAAACCAATTAAAATCAATTAAAATCAATTAACAATAATTAAAATCAATTAAAATCAATTAAATTCAATTAACATTAATTAAAATCAATTAAGGGCCCCACGCAATTCAATTAACATTAATTAAAATCAATTAGCGTTAATTAAAAACTGGCAACGCACCGGTGTATTGACACTACTATCACTCATAAGTATCGATATTCTAAAGAATAATATCGATATATTGATATTTTATCAACTGCCCTAGTCTGAGCTAGGGGTGTTGATTTTTTTAAAAATATTGGATTTTCGATATGTCTACATTTTTAAAACTATCAAGATCGGATTTCGATATATCGAAGAAAAAGTATCGATAAATCGACCCCGTTTAATAAAAACAACGTAACAAAAACAAAATCCTGTAATAATACGGCCAAGTCTCGTGGATGTTTACCGATAAACAGTTGTGAGATATACTTCTGAACCGAGTCTTCAATTTCTTAAACAGAATGGTTTTTCACGGCGTTATGGACAATTAAAAAAATTAAAAACTTTTCTTTTTAATTTTTTTTTAAAGAATAGAAGAAAAAATTGTGACTTAGCAATTATGCCTTTTTTTCTGAAACGATAGGCATAATATGTAACAATAATAATTAATAATTATAATTTACTGTAACACTTGAAAACTGGAAATACAGACTTTTTTGAGTTCGTAAAATTGATAAAGCATCACAGTAGAGTGGCTTATTTAGGTAGAAGTATAAAAAAATGGTTTTATGTGCGATTTCATTTCTTTTGCAGATTGATATCTTATTCTCAGTAGTCTTAACTTTTTGGGTCTAATGTTGGCACCTAACAAACATTTGTGATCTGCCTTTACCAATGTTCCTGCTTAGATTCAATTTTCAAGTCGGAATACTTACCTTAACAATTGGCACGCTCATCTAAAACAATTGTTTCGCGTCCGATTCGTTCTGCCGTCCCTCAATTGTTGCCATCATCTGAGTAGGCGATGTACAATACCAATAACTTCCAAATTAAAAATAGGAACAAGGTAAAATTTAACTTTTTTTTACCTAAGCTTCCTTATCTTTGTGCATAACAGAAATTTAAGGTAAATAACTTACCAGGAAGATAGTTATTAACGTACAAATTTGCTCCAACACGTTTTACGTTTGGTATTGGCATCGGATAAACACACGGAGTTTTACTATAATAAATTCGTTGGTAGTATAAGTAAACTGGCTGTGACTTAGATTTGCAGCTGAATTTTTCTGCCACTACATAACAAGCATAATAACCAATTCTCACAAAATATTTAACTGTGGAATACTAAAATATCTGGTACATAATGATTTGCTCTTAATACTAATTCTTTCCGACGATTGAAGACAAATTTAAAAACCTGTGAAGCGTGTCCAAACAAGAAATCGAATGAGTACTAACTGCTTGAATGAGAATTGATATTTGGCCTTTTTTTTTTAAAAAAAAAACTCCTTGTTTAGATAGTAATTAATCAGAAGCACTAACTGAATAATTAAAATATTGTGCAATAAATTTTATTTGGTGAGTTAGGTTTTAAAAATTTGCATTGCTTCTAAAAATTTTATCTGCGATTAAATTTATTATATGTGCAAAACAGCTAAGCCCTTTCTTTTCCCCAAAAAATAACTTTGCATCCTCCATGAGTAAAACGGTAAATAATAACTTACTTTTAAAAATGTCGACTCCGATATCCATATTTCAATATCGATGTATCGCCCCAATAAAATATCACTCATAAATATCGATATTTCGATATATCGATATTTTATCAACAGCCCTAGTAATAGGGCTGTTGATATTTTAAAAAATATCGGATTTTCGATATATCGATATTTTAAAAAATATTTATATCGGATTCGATATATCGAAGAAAAAGTATCGATATATCGATCGACCTTATTATATAAAAACAATGTTACAAAAACAAATCATTTTAAAAAATGGCGAAGTCTTGTGGCTATTTAATGATGAAGAGTTGTGAGATATTTTTCTGAATCAAGTTTCGATTTTCTGAAAAAAAAAATAGTTTTTCATGACGTTACGGATAAATCTTTTTTTTAAAAAATTGTGATTTAGCCATTATACTACTACTTTACTAAAAGGAAAGGCAGAATGTTTATGATTTACTCGAAGACTTGTGAATCCAGAAACATCATCGATGGAAATCTTGGCTTTTGTGAATTTAAAAGCTCAATAATGCAACATTGTAGAGGAATTTATTTAGGTTGATGTTCTATTATCAGAGTTTGCATAATTACCAAGTCACTTTTTTTTTACAAGTATTGTTTTATGTGGAATTTAATTTCTTTTTGTAGGTTGATAGCTTATTCTGAGTCTTCTTACTTTTTTGGACCAAATGTTTGCACCTTAGCAAAGATTGTGTATCCGAATTTATCAATATTCCTGCTTACATCCAATTTTCATGTCAAAGTACTTTCCTCGACAACGCACGCTCATGTAAAACAACGGGCTCGAGTCCGATTCGTTCTGTGCGAGCTTCGCCGTGTCTGCATTGTTACCATCGGTGTAGGACTACCAATAACTTCCATATTAAATGTAGTAACAAAGTAAAATTAATTGTGTTTTTTATGCTCCTGATCTTTGTGCAAAATTGAAATTCAAGGCATATAGCCTCATCAAGAAGAAAGCAATTAACCTACAAATTTTTTTCTAAGACGTTTCAGCTTTTAGATTGGCATTGAAAAAACACAGGAACTTTTCTTATACTATGGGGATGAAACCAAGTATGTGTACAAAATTACCATTTTCTAGGACAACTGGATGTTGCATAGAATTATGATGAGAGAACGTCATAGTTATTTAAAAGAGTTTCAGATACAAAAAAATTCCAAACTAAGGTGGTGAATGAAGTAAAATTTTGCACCAAAACTCATGTCAGAAAGTTCATTGGACATACTTTTCAAGAGCACGAACTCATATTTTTCCCGTTGTTTCTTCTACTATGAATGGAGAACTCCCTACATTAATTGAAAATTTCCCCTTCTTTGATATTGCTTCGCAAATGGGTAACGCTTTACCATAATACAATTTTTTAAAGCTGAGATTCTAGGTGGAATGCAGGATTTAGGGCGAGGGGTGGGGACAAACCGGGGTACTTGCTCTGGGAGATAAAATCGTGTCCAACAATGCGTTTGGCAAACAGTTAAAGTGGCGACATCAATGCTTCTGGCCAACAATCAAGGAGGCGATTCTCGGGGTCTGGCTGGCAACAATGTTTGAAGAGGCGGCAATCTCAGTTTTTCCCCGGCTTGGAAAAATCCTAGAGCCGCTACTGTCAAAGCAGTTCCCTTGGCGTTAACAAATTGTTTATTAAAGGCACCAATCTATAATAATAAAATTTTAGCATAGCGCTTTGTAAAGGCAATCCAAAAGTAGTAGATTCT
The DNA here is from genome assembly GCA_031002005.1 of Vandiemenella viatica. Lineage (NCBI taxonomy): Eukaryota > Metazoa > Arthropoda > Insecta > Orthoptera > Morabidae > Vandiemenella > Vandiemenella viatica. The sequence continues at coordinate 70,006,273 of JARYHS010012519.1, forward strand.
TTTTTTCAATTTCTTATCTTAATAAATTCGTAAGTGATATAACAAAACTGTCTGTGACATAATTTTGGAGCTCAATTCTTCTGTTGGTATGGAACAAGAAGCGTATCCAATTCGAGAGAAATATTTAACTGTGGAGTGCCAGATACAGGCTTATAATTTCAGGGACATTTCTGGGTCTAAAAAGTATTTTAGCGGTATGTTTAAAGAGTGAACAATTATGCAAATTGATAAAAAATTCTATTTTAGGTAAATATGCTACCTAACGTATGTATAGCACCTCTTTTAACTTCATTAATTTAACTATGGTAGAAAGTCAACATCAGGTATCATGAATCAAAAGGAAAAATACTAAAAACAAAAATTGACCACCTCGTTAGGAATTTTTTATTTTGGTACAAAATCAACATCGGGTATTATCAATCAAAATCTCAACAATATTAAACCAAAACTGAACACTTCTGTTAGGCTCATTAATTAAAATTAGGCAGAAAATCAACATCAGGTTTTATCAACAAATAAAAAAAATTTGCATCTATCTTTTGCTAAATCAACATCAATCAAAATAGATCTTAATCATCTACTTTTAAAATATTTATTACTAGATTTTGCCATTTTCATAAATATTTCACCGTCACTGCTATGCAAAACTGATAAAATTTCTCAGCAAGAGTCTTCAAAATTGCTTGAGTTTGCAGTTCAGCCTTGATCGAATCCATGAACGTTCTGTTTCGCTCTTATTTCATAAATTATTCAACGGGCTAAAACTTGTCTCGTAAAAGTCATTGCTTGTTGGAATTGACAAACAAAACCAACTATTTTTTTTTAAATATTCAAAATCATTAAAAACGCTTGTTCTAAAGAAATTGGCCCAGATTTTATCGTTTGGAAAGTCTTTTGGAAGGACCTGAAAAACACATTTCTGACATGTGAACTCTGTATAAATGGAGTTAATGTTAACTGCATCTAGAATTTTCAAAGTCCCAGAAAATTCAAAGAGTATTTTCCTGTCAGTTTCAATTCCTCTGATTTAAGGGACATTCCATCCTCCTGCTGCAAGTATGGGATACTTGGCTTCGCCTCATGACCACCGTGGTGAACTGAGTTTGAGAAAAAAACTAGTATACGGAAATTCCGGGACAGTAACGCATAATTCCTGAACACGAGATCAGACACAAAATTCCAGGACATTCCCGGATTTTCCGGCTATCTGGCAACCCTACCCATACCTGGTGCATTACGATTAGTTTCTTAATGCTAATACTTTTGCATTGATTGAAGACAAATTTTAAAAAACTTTTCAAAATGTCCAGACAAGAATTCTAATGAATATTGAATGAGTTATTTTACCTTCGTTTTTTACTTCTCCACAGGCCCGCCGCTAGCTGTTTGAGCGCCCGCGTGCAGTAGCGATTATGCCGCCCCCTGTCCAACTACAGCCAGTGGTGGATCTAGGAAATTTCCGAACCGGGTCAAAAAACTGTGAGATTGCCGCCCCCATTGTTGCCATCCCGAGTGTCGCCGCCGACCGCCCGAAGCAGCTGTTGAGCTAAAAAAAAGGGTCGCCCGCTACATAATATGCTGCCTTTCACGCCCGCTTACGGCGGCCCTGCTTCTCCATGTGCTCGTATCGTTCATTGTTTCTTATGCAGCGTTTACACTCTCGCGCGAGCTTAGACGAGGCGAGGCGAAACACCGCGAACGCGAGAGTGTAAACGGTGCACTCGCGTAGTCTCGCCTCGCCTCGTCTAAGCTCGCGAGTGCCGCTCGCCTCAGCGGCGGTTTCTTGACGCGAGTCAAAGGCGTGAGCACATTTTTTACAGCAGAGGTAGTCAACCTTATTACCTACCGCCCACTTTTGTATCAATGTATACCTTATGAAACAGACGTACAGCGTGTTAAAGTCCATAATAATAATTTGCCAAATACTTTGTCTGACTTTCGCTACGTTTGGCACAATGAGTCTTTATAAAACTACTCACTGTAGTTAAATCTGTCTTTTTATTTATACTTTGCGTTATAAAAGGACGAAGTTAGGTGAAATTAGATTTTATTATTTGATTTATTAATGAGATTTCTAAGGCAGATGCTGATAAAATAAAAATTGGATATCTTGGTCAATTTTGCAAGGAACAAAGGTCTCCTCTTTCGGTTTCTTTCTTTGGCTATAATATGATTAACAGCACAAATGCCTGATAACATGAGATATGAAGGAAAAGGTTTCATTAAACTGAATATCAGTTGTCATACATTTTGATATGACAGGTGTTTTTTTTATTATTTTGACACGGGTTTTCATATCCATCACTATCGAATTTATGTTTACTTTCTGCGTCATATACGTTTTCTAAACCTTCTTCCTATCAAGTTCTAACAGCTTCTTCAATATTTGCGGTAGAAGGATTTTTCATCCAGTCATACACATCGAATTTCAAAATATCTACAAATCGTTTTTCCATGTCTATTGTCTAAAGTTAGTTGAGGTGGGTACTGAATCTGTCAATATCCTCTGGAGTTATTATCGTTTATAGATAATAATTCAGGAAACTATTGAAATTTTCTTCTTAATAGATTGTAACGCAGTAGTTAAAAGTTTTCAATAAATAATGACATACAGAACATTTTGGTAACCAATAAGAGTTTTATTAGCTCCTTTAAGGTGCAAATCAACATAATTAAATCTATAAATGAATGCAATTTTTCTCGGCGTTGTTTATTTATAAACGTTTCTTGGGAAACAAACTGAGTAATATTGTGCATCAATAATAATATTACTCGGTTTGTTTCCGAGAAAAGTTTATAAATAAATCATTAAATCTAATTAAAAAACCTTAAAAAGTCAATTAATTTTTTAAAAAAATAACGAAAGCGTTTAACTATTGGACCAAACCCCCAGAACCCACCACGAAAGCTGGCCCTCCAACTAGTCATCCATGAATGAATTCTTGCGAGAGTGTAAACGGCAGTTCGTGTCAGCGCTCGTGCACGAGGCGCGAGGCGAGGCGCGAGGCGAGACGCGAGGCGAGAGTGTAAATGCGGCATTAAAATTCTATCTATGAAAATGTATTGCATGTGCAACACAGGTAATCGTTTTCCCTCCAATAATAACTTGGAATATTCTACGAGGAAAACGGAAAATAACCACTTATTTTTAAAAAATATCGGACTCCGATATCCAGATTTCAATATCGATATATAGTCCTAAAAAATATCACTCAAAAATATCGATATTTTTTTAAAAAAAATATCGATATATCGATATTTTCTCAACATCCCTACCTAGTATGAACTCTGAAGCTGGAAGTCGCGAGAGACGTAGGCAAAGTTATAGCGCGGAATATGTAGTCGTAAAGTGTCCCCTTTAAGTAAGTATTGAAAAAAAAAGCAATATGATGCTGTCCTTTAATTATTTTCGACAAATGTTTCGTGTGGAACGACGAGCCGATAGAATTTAGAGGTCTGAACGCAGTGTGTAACGAGGGACTGAAGTGTAGTCAGAATCTGAAATCGGAAGAGCAGTACGATAAGACTTATCCACGGTCAAAGTAAATAACCTAACTGGAGGTGGTGGTTGATAACTTGTATGTGTTGTGTGAATAAACCTCTAATGAACTTAAAAGCGAAGCGTGATATAATTTCTGGACCTAGTAGAACCTGAAAGCCTAACAATCACTATTACACAACTCACAGACTTATCAAATGTAACGCCACTACATAGATAACTGAAACGTCAATCATGCTGGCAAATAGTTTTTGATGGCTGCCCTAATCTCTGACAGATTCAGGTATCTGATTTTTATCATTTTGTTTTTCTTTGCTTGCATACATAAGTATTTCAATTACTACCGTGTACTTTTCATGAGCTGCGACGTTAATATATCCAGCTTTCTAACTATAATTTATTATTATTAAAGACGATGGAGCTTACGTCAGCATTGTAATTTCCCTGCATATCTACTCTCACACTATCACAGCTATTACTATTAATTCTGTCACTGTCACAGAGAAATTTAACTGATACAGTACCATCATAAAAAAAACATTATTGTGCGCTTATCCGGGTTTCTTTTAAATATTAGTTAGAAAACTTTTCATTCACCTTACAGTAAGTAATAACTCGATAAGAGGTACAAACAAATACAATACACACTTATGAATTTCGAAGTTAACAGTAGACTTTAACACAACCATACGGTTTAATCCTAATATGAATAACAACTATTCAGATATTTATGGTCAGTATTTTGTTTAAACTATCAAATTATTTTATTGTTTTCGAAATAACAAACTGTTATATTTAGACAGAGCAGAGCATATTGTGTGTGAATATACAGCAACTTTAACAATCAGAATCCAAGCTACTAATTTAATTATGTAAAAAATAATTTAAAATTTAGACATTACTATAAAGCTTAACTGTAATATGCTGGCCTTAAACTAAGTACCAAGCTTTCAGATGTTTCTGAATTAATGTAACGTCATTAAGGAATGTGCGTGCTGATGAGAAATGATATACAAGAAATAATATTATGTAGACAGCTCATTTGTTTGTATGATGGTAAAATAAAAGTATACTGACATTCCATTTATTTGATGGGGGGATGTTTGTTTTAGGAATAAGTTTTCTGATGAGAAGAGAAAGGAATAGAAGCATAATTTCGAACTGTAAAACGACAAATCAGATCTATTAAGTAAATAAACATATTTGTATTAGCAAATTATAGAAAGTAAGGGCCTGGTTTAGGTAACAAGAGAGTAGGCAATGTAAAATCAGGAAATAAAATATAAAAAAATGAAATTTCTACCCAAATTGAGGTTGTATCAGCTACCGTTTGGAACGAGTTGTGGCTTTTCTTAATAATCACAACACGTGGTGGTCGAATATCTTGACAGCCACGACGCAAATTTCGTGTTGTGACCTTTTTGAGGGAGCCACAACGAGTTCAGGCTATTTTTGTAAGTGCCATAACGATAAATAACGTGTTATGGTCGTTTTAAAGAGGCCACAACGCGTTGTGGCAACTTTTTTCGCTCAGTGAGCGTTTTCGTTCTTTGAATTAACACATCAATTAAATACTTTGCCAATTAGTCTTCTATTTATTACACCACGCAGGATCAATGTTTACCATCGACTATGGAAAACAACATTTTTTTACAATAAATAATTTTTACTTATTGAATTTATCCATTAAATGAAAGATCGCTACTTCACAAACAAATACGTACAAAAATAAATTTAATTTCTTCTTTTCATTGAAAATATCCATTGATTTTCTAACACACATACACCTGGTCGCTTTCTATAAAAAATACTTGCTGTTAACTAATACGATGCTCTTTATTATTCTATCAATTGATCATATTAATGTACTGATTGCATGATGAATGCTTCGTGTGCTTCGTCTACACAACGGACTGTACGGCAGAAGAAACTATTTATATATTCTTACTCAACAATCTATCAAAGCCAAATATTAATTGCAACAATCCGAATTATACTTAAATGGTAAAATAAAGTATTAAGTGCTCCATACATGTATTGTGAATTAAATTACACATAAAATTTACGTGAAAAAAATCAAGCGATTTTATGCTGGTTACTGAAATACTAAAATGAATCTAAAATATTTTAATTGATTCAAGTGGGCAGAAATAATCAAAGAATATCATGTTCCCCAAAAATTTAATATATTTTGAAATCATCAAGATGTTTGAAATTTATCAAAAAATAGTACAGAATTTCCCTAAAACTGATGAACAACGAACATAATTATTGGTATCCCCTTACATCAAACAAAAGAATCAATCATCTAACAAAATACAACAAAACAACTCAAGATCATCAGTCTAAAAAAAATAACACATCAGAATAAATAAAAAACGTACAAACATAATCAATCCCAAAAGTATCTCAAGCAAAATCAATAGAAATAAATAATCCAGTAAATTATTTCATCTAACTAAAATACAAATCAAATATATACAGCGAGATCAAATTACATGCGCACACCTCTTGTGCTTCGAGTACCGTTCAAATATCGTCACCAAAGTGCTCAGTTACTATTTTTATAATTTTCCAAATCTTTTTGAATATAACCAATTTAGTTATTGATAAAATTATCTTGTTCAATAAGCTTTATCACACAAAAGAAAAAAAAATTACTTTAATTTACATGTAAAAGTTGACTTGGAGTCACTGACCCAATATCTGGTCTACACATTATTTCAAATTCTTAATGCAAACGCTTACAAATGGCTGGTAAATTAGCACCAGCCTTTGGAACCGTCGCGACGTAAGTTTCGCGACCATTCTGTTCTTAAGACGTACATTATTATTTGATGTGTGAACGAAGGTTTTCCCGGCATTTCGCTGAAATATAATCTTTACGGATTCACTACCGGATGATGTTGATGAAAGACGAGCTTTTGGCGGCGTACTCTGCCGCCATCTACGGATCCTATGATCACGCTGTGACGCTTATAACCTTAAAACCCGTATGACCCGCTTTCATCCGTTAGGGGTAGGACCGTCTAACCCAGTGTTTCCCAACCTTTTTTGGGTCATGTCCCACTTTCAACATTTTTTTGCCCCCATACATAATTTTTCACAAAAAAATTATTTGTTATTAAAGAAACTGATATAGGATGGTTTTTGAAAGAAAACACTTTAATATTATCATAAAACACAGTAAGTAAAGTTAAAAAACATATAATGAAATACTAAAATTCAAATTCAAAAGATTTATAATAAACATTTATTATGGCAATTTAGTCTGATCATTTTAAGAATTTGCTTTTTTGCTATATTTTGTAACCATATCTGGCATTGTGTTTAAATAACTCAAAGAGAAAGCGGTAAAGTCGTATCAAGTCAATTTCTAAATTGCCCCCCTTAAAAAAACCAAATTGCCCCCCTGTGGGGCGTGGGCCCCACGTTGGGAAACACTGGTCTAACCCTTTTTTTCCCCCCTGGGTACTCCGCTACCAAACAAAATTATCTGCCAATTAGTCAATGCCTAGAAGGGGCACTGACCAATTCCGGTAGCGCTTTTGTTTGCAAGGCTTCTCTTGTAATGTTTGAAGAGTCGCCGTCGGAGTCATTTGCTCGAAACCCTTCTTCATATCACATGCTTCTGTCAACGCCCGTAATACTGAGCTGATGGGATTGGGCAGTCCACCAGAAATTTTAAGGATATGCGCCATGCGGCCTGCTGAGGGTTTATCTCGAAATCTAGCACCTGACACACCCAGCAAGTCTCTCAAGCTATTGCTCCACGTTGATACTCTACAGCACGGCCAAAGTGGGCTCACCCTACCCAATACAGTATCGCATTTGCGATACTCTTTGTAATCGTAGGCTTCCGCGGCCAGAGTCAGTTGATTCTTGGCTGTCCGGGTGGTGCCGCGTCATGTTTCTTGAAACCGACGTTTCGACCATCATTCTGGGGTCTTCTTCCAGGGCAGAACTCGGTTTCAAGAAACATAACGCGGCGCCACCCGGACAGCCAAAAATCAACTGCGATAGTTTTTGTTTTCTTGTTAACAAAGCTTCCTTTGCAGCGTTTGAAGAGTCACCGCCGGGGTCACTTACGTGGTTCCCCCAGCGCACATCGTACGTAGGGATGTAACGGATCTCCGCATTCGCAAGTGAGGAACTTTCGCGTAAAATCTCACATCCGCTGAACTGAATGGTGTTATTTGCTAAGCGACGAATTTACAAGTTTAAATTTGCTTGTAAAGTGCTTTCTTCACGGGTCCAACTTAAAGGACATCCGTGTAGAACTACAATAGGATGCGCTCACCCATTCACGCTAGTAAAAGAAGTCCAACAAAATTTTGCAAGCAATCCTTTCCACTCGTACTTTCTCGCGGCACACCATGTGTCCTTATCGCACACTCGCAGGACTTTTCCCCCCATCATGATCTAACACCATAGCTTTTTGGACAGCAAGGACTCGTGTTGGTTGTTTGGGAGTCCCAACATCCAACACGTCCTGCATGTAGTTCTCTAACTCTTTTTACGGTCCATCATGGTTCTTTAACGAAAATCGGATCAAAGTAGGTCCTACAAGTTGTACTGTGAATGGACCGTTAGAGCTGTGGAAAGGCGGGTAGCGGACCCGTAGATGTGTGGTCGCGTGGCCTTGTGCTTGACTTAGTCGAGCCGCGAACTTCGCAAAGTTCATATTACAAAGATTGTTTTTCTAGACGCGTGCGTCGTTTTGTAAAAAATTTAACTTGTGAAATCATCCCATATATTTTGTTGTTGAATGATGAGGCAAAAAATAAATCAATGTGGCAGTATGATATGGAAATAGAAGTTACTTCTGAAAAATGCAAAAATTGGTATTAAAAATATACTTATTTTGATTTTAAGTTTATTTTTGATAAAGAATTAAAATTTCAATCATTATTTTTCCACTTTCGCACCCGCAAAACATCCGCATCCGCAAGTATGACTTCCATTACAACCTTATTTGTATGCATACTGGCAACCTATCGTTATCATTACCTGGGATTGAGTAGCTCGCAAAGAGCTTCACGGGTAGACGCCGTGCGATCTGCCGGGATCTAGTCTCGGATAATGGGATGCGTGCACCACGAGACCTCAAACGACTGCTCCTCGCACCTACCCACGCTTACGCTGTGACAGAGTTTGCAAGTATGACAATAACACCCGATCAGTGGTGCCTTACTCGGTTCGGGCGATTCCGTCATCACGGTTACTGGAGCTTGCGCTCATAACTCCCCTCAAGAAATTTACCCTCTTTGTCAGGCCCGCCTCATACTACGCAATCCCGAATCGACGCGACTGATACTTGAGTATCGTCAATTTGAGTTGGCTGCAGGTATGATACCTATAGACGACCTAATACCACACACTGAAGACACCGAGTAGCGATACAATTTCTTAACTCTGCTTCGTTCTAATAACCATTTCTATTGAGGCTCCTAACCGAGATTTTTATCATATTAAGTTATAATGATGTCATAGAAGCTAATTCTTACTACTACCGCAATAGAAAAAAATTACCGGTAATACTGGTGATAAGAACTTATGAAAAATAAACAGAAGTGCAAGGTTTTTAATGTGGTATTAATTAATTAAACTGGTATTCTTGAAGTTATACCATGCATGCCCAACAAGGGTCAATATTTACTACGGAAGAAATCATTCTCTCACAATACATAATTATAACTTCCTGAATTTATGATCTAATGACAGGTTACGATGGAAGAAAGCATTCTCTCACAATAACTTCCTGAATTTCTGATGAAATGATAGGTTGCTACAGTAGCAATGATGACTCACAAAAAATAAATTTAAATTCTTCTTTTATTAAACTGTTCGTTGATTCTTTCACATTTACATTTGACTGATTACTAGAATACTGCTTACTGTTGATTTAGTTATAAATGATAAAGGTAATTACTGGATACTAATCACTCGTATTCTTTCCTCTACTTCACCCACAATCTTAACACTGAAGGTGTGTTCATCCGCCATGTTTCACAAGACTCCCAAGAGACGCGACTGGCGGCCGAGAGCATTTCATACACTTACTAGATTTACAAGATATTTTCAAGATACTCAAGTATACTTAGCGTCGCCTCGGAATTTCGCAGTGTCAAGGGGGCCTTTCAGAATTTCCCAGTGTGATGAGGGCCTTAAGGCAATTCCGAGGCAACACGACTGAGATTTGAGTATCGTCAATTTGAGTTGCCTGCGAGTATGCTACCCACAGGTAACCTAGTGCCATACACTGAATATACTGTGAAGTCAGGTTTTCGTTATACACAGGATTTACTAAGTTTAAATAATGTGTAGTGGCGTAACAATAGGGTGGTAGGATGGGCAATATGCCATGGGCTCCCTAATGGAGAGGGCCTCCTGCCCGAGGGGCCCGCCCCTTCAAACAGACACACGGTTCCTTGATCCTGCACTGAGGGTGGACCTCATCCGATGAATTTGCTACAGGCCTCACCCGTATAGTTACGCCACTGCTAATGTGTTAACTTTTATTCCCTTCCTCTCCTTGCTTTGGAAGTTAATGTTTTTTCGAGTACAGCACCCCGAAATCAAAATTCCACTGTACTTCCCGTTGCCCTATAAACTCACGATCGAAGTCACGCGGTTATTCCTGTGACCGGTCCTCTCAACCCGGGTGAGCTGTGCCCGCGGAACTTCTCGGCTCGGCGGACAAACGAAAGCTAGGAAATGCAGGAACAGTGCATAGTGTCTTCCTCGCCAAAACCGTGTGACAAGAATGGTACATGATAGGAAACTGGACGAGAGTTTACAACAGGGGCACTCTCGAATCCATAGTATATTAGTGACTACTACCAATATTTTGTGTAAGTTCTATGAATTGAATCGTTGTAGACATGAAGTGTAACGTGTATGTGTTTGATAAACATATGTAACAGAAGTATTACAAACCATGAGATCAGAACACAGTGCCATAAAAACCATAACACAAATAAGTTAACAGTTACTGATGACATACATAAAGTATACCCTGAAAACACATTTGGTGCATTATGATTTTCACGGAAGCTTCGAATTCATGTGATATCTTGTAAAGATTTGTACCTATTAATGCATGAAATTGAATTCACTTTAATGACATAACTGATATCACTCACATACGTGACTATAAATAACCAAAAGCTCATTTGTATGACCAGCAGAAAAATTGTTCCACTTTTGTGCCGGATCATCTCCACAGAAATGTTGAAATGTGGTGCAATCTGCCGATTTTTACTTTTTCATTGGCATAGAGCTGTGCCCGGTATTTAAGTATGAAAATTTTCCGAAACCAAACGTATACAGTCTTATAGAATGATACAACAGCTGAACAACACTTAGAAACTCTCCACTGTTTAATTTCTCAGTTACTTCAGCTTCCTTTTATCGATTTTTAAGACTGCGATACAGTTTATGGCTGTTCCTATTGTACCGAGCGAGTACCAGCGTTGCTCCGTCCACGCAGCATGTGAATAACAGACAGAGCCAACTGTCCGACTCATGGAGGAAGGAATATATGGAGACGAGATAACGCTAAATCCGTGAAACCTCGTGAAAAAACTGCGCTTGCGCGGCGGACATCGTAGGAGTACCAAAACATTGGGCTGTTTGCACTGTATCAGCTGCTGAGAATATTTCATTTTCTAATATTCTAAAGTTTTCTATGATTCCAAGTTGTGATGCATATGGTTGCACAAACAGACGAGATAGGAAAAAACCTGGAATAGTGTTTCATAAGTAAGTCACATTGTAATTATCGTTCTTGAAGTATCTGACAGGCAACTGCAACAGTAGTGCCATTCGCTATAAATTTATTCATTGCTCTCAATAGGATCATATCATTCTAAATTTTTTGTTGGTGTAGTATAGACAATTAGCATATGTTACTATTTTGCACCTGAAAAGCTAGCCTTATTGTAGACAAATGTTGGAAATTTAATTTAAGCGGGTCATGTTTACATCGCGACACAGTGAATATGGTATTCTGCATGCATTACTCACGTTTAAGTTTACACTGAAAGTGCACGATGAAATTAATTGTGATAATTTGTGCTGTGGTAACTACTAAACGTGATGAAATAAACTTCGTTGTCCGAAATGTAGTTCGCGATGCATTTCTTGTGTTTAGATGTGTCTACATAGTTTGGTTTTGTAGCGGAAATATTAATGGAAATGTTGGCAGGTTGAAATGCGGTGTATACCAGAAGAGAACAAACAATTTAATTATTATTATCTGTTAGGTTTTGATTTATGAATGCACTGATGTTTCTAGCAAAATTATATATGCCACTAACAGCACAATATCTTCTAAGTAAGCTCAGAAACTATGAAGTTTTATAAAGAATTAATTTTTTTTAAAGTTCTAAGCATTGACTTATACTATTTTTAAAATTTCAGATATGACTTGTTTCTGTTTGTAAATATGTCTACAAGTATATTTCTAGATTTTGAAATCTTTCTTGTCAATTACTGAAATTGAACATCAACTAAATTTTAAGGACTATAGAAATAAACAGTTTGTTATTCAAGTTGAAAAGAATTACCTGCTCATTAAGTTACATCCGAATTCATCATCAAATATGGATATGGCGATAGTTTTTTTCTCGTCCAGGCCGCATTTCAATCTAACCACGACAATTTTAAGGTACAATATCTCGAGAACTAAGCGAGATATCAAAAAAATGTATTCTTTACTTTCAGTTTCTCTAATCGAGTTACATAAGAATTCGTCATCAAACTGCGGCGCCACGGTTATCGTTGAATCCCCTCAAAACCTAACAACCTCACTTTTGAGACAGTATATCTCGCGAACTAAGCGAGGTATCGAAAAATTTTATTCTTTATTTTCGATTTGTATCGTCGTGTTACATAAGAATCTATCACGGAATTTGACTTTGGGGATATGTTTCTTCTGAATTTCAACCAGAAACTCCACTCTTTTGAGACAGTATATCTCGAGAACTAAGCACGATATCAAAAAATTTTATTCTTCATTTTTGATGTGCCTCGTCCAGTTACATAATAATCCATCATCAAATTGCGGTGCCACTGTTGTCTTATGCTTCCCTTGAGGTATTTGTGCCTATTTCCCGTGTTTCTCCTGCCAAGTAATATGGCGGTCTCCCCTCCCCACTTCTTTCCACCCAGTTTCACTCCAGTATGTGGCGAAGGTCCCTTGCATCGGCTCCATACATTCCTTCCTCCATGGTCCGACTCGGCCCCGCGCCTGGGCGACATTTTTGCCCCAGACGGCGAAAGTCAATGGTCCCTTCTTCACGTTAGCTACAGACCCCGCATTGTTTTAATTCAGCCTTGTCTGAAGTTCTGAACTGTATTTCCAATATTTGGCAGGAAGAGGTCGCGCTGACAGTGACAAGCCGAGCGAGTCTAGACAGCGTTTGCACGACTCTAGTACACATACATGGTTTAATTCCCAAATCATAAGAACCTAATATTGGCGATTTTACTCGTATTTATTCAATGGCAACCCTCAACGTAAAAGATTTTGGCGCATATTTGCAGGTTGATAGCTTTGCTGTAGATGAAATGCCTGAAATTTCTTTTATGCAGCAAGTTTAAATAACATCTTAAATTTTGCTTTGTTCCTATGCATTCTTTGGGAGATAGCCATTATTTACTTGGGTGGTAGTTAAATATGACGCAATCGGCAGCAGGGGACAGCTGTATTGTCTCTGGAGACAGCTGATCGGCAATTTGTGCCTGTGGGCAGTGCTTCACTGTGGCGCATGCCAATTGTTTTCAGAAAGCGTGGGTATTGTTGGTAACGTATATTGTCTTGAATTCTGAAGTGTCCTTGATAAAAACTTCTCGGGTTTCAAGCCGCGTCAGAATTGAGCCGTCTGGCGACGTTTCGGAAGCTTGCACTGCTTCCATTGTCAAGCCCCCGCTTAACATTACTGGTTATAGCACTAAAGAAATCCGACGTGCAACCATCGGAAGACACAACAGAACCAAGGCAGATGACAGAGATCAAGACAAGCCGCGTGCCTTTCTACCTTTCTGTGGAGCAGTAACGTCAAAAATAGCAAGATTACTCAACAAACAGGGCATCCGTTCGATTTTTCGACCTCCGCCAAAAATTGGACAGCTGTTGCGAACTCCGAAAGATAGTCTCAATCTTCGGGCTCCTGGAGTGTACAAAATTCCATGTGAATGCGGCACTTCTTATATAGGGCAAACCTTAAGGACAATAAATGAAAGACGAAAAGAACACATCAGATATTTTAAACTTGGACAAAAAGAAAAATCTGCCTTAGCCGAACACGCCATTGACAACGGACACGAGCCGTGCTTCGACAAAACGACACGCCTTTGTTACGCAAATAACTTTTGGGACAGTGTTGTGAAGGAGGCTATTGAGATTAAGCTTAGCAACAATGTTATTAATCGTGATCAAGGCCTCAATTTAAGCCAAGCTTGGAAGCCAGCATTTCGATTATTACAAACGAGACGGAATCGAGCCATATTAGGGCATACGAGTGACCCGATCGTGACGTCACCAAGCGAGCAGGGCCTAACTAGATCGCCCCTCTACGCGCTTTCCCATCCGTTCCCGGCTGCTGGTGCTATATAATAGACTACCGTGCGGCAGACTTCAGTAATGTTAAGCGGGGGCTTGACAATGGAAGCAGTGCAAGCTTCCGAAACGTCGCCAGACGGCTCAATTCTGACGCGGCTTGAAACCCGAGAAGTTTTTATCAAGCATTGCCGCCGCGAAAACGTACATAATTATCTGAAGTGTCCTATTCAACGAATTTTCAAATGGAATCGTAAAATAATGTCTCTGCATTCGAGCGGCTATTCAGAATTTGAAATCAACTTACAAAAAGTAATGAGACCATACAGAAACAGTTCTTGTAATGCTGGGGCCACAATAACGTCTAAATGTCCAATAATTATTATCGCCTTATTTGACATTAAATGCACTAATTTGTTAAAACCGTTAGTATTGGCGTTAGTCTGCTGTCTACGTTGTGTGCTCACAAGCATTCAACATTGTTAACGCGGCAAGTACTAATTTTGAATACGATAGACAAAACCACAGAATGAAGTGAATAAATCATTGAGTTATGAGAAGCGCTTCTAACGGAATTTTGTTTATGGGATTCCCGACAGAAAAAAAACCAGAAAAACATGGTTTTCGGGCTGATGCTTGGCGCCTGATTATGCAAGCAGTGTCATTTTCAACAACTATAGAAGAATTTAAAAAGAAAAAAAGCGACTCTTATGCATTACTACAGAATACATTTAATAAATATAAGTAGCCTGATGCTATATATATATTCTCACACTCATTGGTTTGTATACGACATCATGTATTGCTTCCTCCAACCAGGGGGACATGTAAGCATAGGCTACCTAAGCTGTAGCCCGTACCACAAAGGAGGGCTTGCACCACAAAGAGGGAGACCCTGCTACTGCCAACAGAAGCCCGCGGCCGCACCACATGTATAGCCTAGGGGCCCACAAAGCCTAAATGCGGCCCTGCCTCCAACCTATATAGGCAAGTGATACCAACCTGAACACTGAGGTACGTTTGCGATATTTATAAAATCATAATATGTGTGCAAATAAAATACAACAAAGTAACCCCAATCTCCATCTCGAAATGATGTATTGAAATTGTGTCTTCGTGTGCATTATGATGCCAATCGTTAAATTTAAAGTGTGGCTATCCTTTATAATACGTATTTTGATTTGATATTTTAGTGTGCTAATTATTGTGATAAATGGATATTAGACATTAATGTTAGTGTCGCTCCAGCATAAAATACACCAAATCAAGTGCATGTGCAGTGAAAAAAATTTGTGAAAATTTCTGAGCCAAGTCTGCACTTAACAGTGTGAATTCACTTCACTTCACTTCTGCAACAACGGTTTCTCTCGTTGTTATAGACCGTTTATTTTGAACAAAAAAATTTGTTGACTGGGCCATTATGCTCTTATAATTGTTAATATAAGTATGTAATTTATTCTAAAATTTGCCAAAACATGAAAGACGTGTGAGAAAAAACTTGGCATTTGTGTACCTGTAAGTTTGATAAAGCAACACTTTTAAGGCAATTGTATAGATTTACTAAAACAAGGCATGCATAATGGCCAAGTCACCTGAGATTTTTTATTCTTAATAACCATTCTGTTTCAGATAGTGAAGGGAATACACACTGTAAACTATAGTCTTGGTTCAGAACAAGATCTCATAACTTTTTTCACTGCACCAGTATGATACTTGACCTATTTTTATAAGAATTGTTTTTGTGAGGAGCTATATAACCTAATAGGATCAAACCGGAAGAAAATTGAACAGCTTCAGGGTGACCTGGACAGGTTATCTAGCTGGATGGGTCAACATAGGATGAAGATAAATACAAAAACGACTTAGCTTATTGAATACAAACTTGTATATATATAAAACTAACTGATTACAGGGTGGGGAAGGAATTGCGGGTAATATCAAGATGGGGATACTGCTGCGGCCTCGCATAGTAAACACACAGATCACGTGGTATATGTGACATCATTGTGACGTATTCAGTCTGCACGTACCAACACAGTAACAGCTACAGATATGATCTGAAAATTGGATATCTGCAATATCGTGCATTATGGTTGTTAGGGGATAAAGCCGTATATGGGGTCGGTATCGGCTTGTCCACCTAAGCTTGAAGTCATCCAAAAAGTTGTCAAAGTTCGGAAAAAGTTCTATATCCGTGTAAAACCTTGTAGAATGCTAACTGTAATAATTAATGAGGTCGCCACTTACAGATTAACCTCCTGTAAGAAAGGTACTAAAGTAGAAATGAAAGTCTGCATCCAGATAACCGCAGTATATATTCTTAAAAATTTTCACAGAAGTTACAAAAGTCACAGTTAGCAATGGCAATCGGAGAAAATCATTTGCCGAAGATCACAAGTCATGAAACAGAACAGACCGCACCACCCCGAATGAAATTGAAGATTAAGATGAAAACATGTCGGAAAGTTTTAGAGTTCTGGTTTTGGCCATGCCCTTTTAGAAATGGCGCCGGTCCGCCATACTGTTATGGTCCGCCCTACCCATAAGCCACCGTGCCCCCGGGCCTCCTCAAACTTAAGAAACCATAAGATACGTGTGGTCGCTTCAAACCGATCTGATGAACTGCTGTCCTATCCTGTCAAGGCTGACTTTTATCAAAATGACCTACTCACCTAGACAATAGTCTATCTGGAAAAAGAATCTGTTACCTGAGTGCTGCCGGAAAATCACAAGATGAAGAGCGTAACAGGACAAGTGTAGTGATGTGTTGGGTTTTGTTTTTTGAGCTTCCAGACCGGTGAAAATGAATTTTGAAAGTTGGTTAATTTAAAAGCACATTTGTTTAGAGTATTGCGATACGTCATCATACGTCACATGAAAAATGTGACCCCGCAAAGCTTAAAAATCTCAAGTTAATATTATTTTCAAAGTGTTCCCCAGCCTTTGCTGAGTCCAGTGGTGTAAAAATCTTTTAAATTGGTTAAGGCTATCAGAAGTTATAGAATTTCTAAATTTTACTGTTTTCCCAGATTGTGCAACCGAAACTTCACTTTTTATTTAAAGTCTCTTGTGGCCTAAAACTAATTTTATATCGAACCTTTATTTAATTTAAGTACTTTAGAAAAGTTTTTAGTCCGTGAAATATGTTAGTTGGGGAGAAATTAAATTTTAAAAGTTCAGTGCTACGACGCCATCACAAAGTGGACTTTTATTTACTTATATTTTCTTTTTATTAGTTGATGACTATTGGAAACTTAAAGAATATTGAGGGGCCGGTTATTTTACTTGATTAAATCTACTTTTAAAGCTCTGAAACTATTTAGATGTGCTGAAATTAAATTTTGAGTTCACTCCATGTGGAGATGCTTTAAAAATCATATTTACTGCTTTAAATTGGTCTGGAACTGCGAGTTATTAGTGAATTTAATATCAAACAGTGAAATTATAATTATTAGAGTGCTTTACAGTGTTTAATTTAGCGGAATATTAGTGTTGTGGTTGTATAACCAGATCTGTTTACTTTACTTCAGGATTATTATGGATTACGCTCATTTAGGTAAGTTTATGGTTTATATTTTATTAGAAACTTCTTATTCATGGTTGTTATGTGTTGTTTATTTACTTTTCTGAACTTAAAGTGTTGTTATTTCGGTTTCAACTATGGTATCGTGTACTGAATGTTAACCTCAAACTTCGCCGGATTTTAACTGAATATCTAAAATAGAGAGTAAGGTAGCTTATATGGTTACGTTCCACTTTGGTCCAGGATGCATTACGACCAAAACTCATATTTATAAAATATGATTTCGTCAATCATCATTTGAGTTTACGTTGTAATGCAGCCTGGACCACACGTCACAATGACGGCATATATACCATGTGATCTTTGTGTTTACTACACGAGGCCGCAGCGGTATCCCCATCTTGATATTACCCGGAATTGCTTGTTGCAGACTTTAAATATCTTGGCATAGCATTTGATGATAAACTCAACCAGTCAAGATACATTGCGAAAGTGGTAGAAAAATGTTACAAAATACTTTATTTGATGTGGGGATGTGCCAGAGTATTGAGGTCAGCTATCGCAGGGCTAGATGGCACCATGCACTGGGGCCCTTATGCATAGGGGGGAAACAAGCTCAGCTCAGGGGGGCCATGAAAAGTTCAGCCATGCTAATGAATGAGGTTACAATTTGGTTAAGGTGGTGTAGTGTGAGACCCATAATTTGGATATCCAATGCAGGAGCTGGACTGTAAGCAAACGAGGGTCGCTAGATTTGATTTTTTAAGTTACCATAGTGTACAATCAGTATATAATATGATAAAGGAAGATGGATTGCGATTTGTTGAAAGACAAGATGTGGGTGAAGAGAGTCGTGGAGTGTAGGCTACAAGGCAAATAGTGGTGATGAGGCATGGAAAGCTATTGGTTGTAAAATTAAGGGAGAAGCATGGAAGGGTAAAGATGACAAACTGACACTCAGATTCAGGAATAAGGATGTGAGAACATTTTCTTTCATACATAAGATATTTCAATAAAGTATCAAGTGATGAATAATTGATCCCAAAACTCTGAATGAATTTAAAATAAAATTTCTTAGACAAAAGTTGGCTGGCACAAGAAAGGAATAAAATATCTGTCTAGGGAAGTTGCATCCAGAGCGTGCATGCCATCGCAATTAAATTAATATATAGCTGCTTACAATCAGCTCACAGTATAATCATAGTACACACCATTTCAGCTGAAAACGAACTATCTTCTGTTGGCAAGGGACATTAATATTTATTGGTTTAATTGTCAGTGGCTCCAATACTCTACTATCTAGCACTATTATTCTCTCTTAAACCTCTGATATCATGTTACTCCTTTTATTAGTATTTGCCGCTTACCCTTCAAGAATTTTGCTAGTTCTACAATTTGCACCATTACATCCCTGATGGTCTCACGTACCAGTATCTTCAAATCATCAGTAACTTCTTATCCATCCTTATCTGTAACTGTCTCAACACACTCCCTTTTCTTCAGTTTTCTGACATTGCCATAGAAATTTATAGATTCATCAGCTGTCCCCCTGCACCAACAATATTATTCATAAACCCATCTTCAGTCACCTTCTTTGTTATTTTTAGTTCCTTGTTTAGTTGTTGCAAGAACCTATTCCCCATTCCCTTGTCATCTGTTAACGCTGTTATGTTCTCTTCTCACCACTCTCTTTAACCTCCTCAGCTCCAACTTAGGTTCTGTACTTCTATTTCTGTTTTGGAATTAAAATTTCTTCACCCTTCTTGCTATCTATTTGAACTCTTCACCCTTCAACTCTACTGTACTTGTGCTATTCTTCCATTTGCTGCAACTTCGCCAGAAATTAGCCTATTTCTTCAATTCTAACATTTGTGCCTTTTGTAATTGTACATATTTTCCCCTTCGATTTTGGCCACTGGTTTACTGTGTCCTCTAAAACTCATTAGAACTGCTTTGTGATCTCTTATTCCTTTGGTTAGTTGACACCCCACAACATTATCATCGGGCTTTATTAGAAACATCCAAACTGTTTTGTCCTCATGTGTTCTTCTCTACTACTTGTGTAAAGCCTACATCCTTCACAGAAGTATTTGAAAATCTCTGTTCCCTTTTGTTTGTAATTTTATTTCCTAACTAGTTGAAAGTTGGTAAATTTAAATTCCCAGCAATAATGACTGTTCTATGCTTACTTCTGAACTGCGAATATGAATTTAGTTTTTCCACAAGAACCTTAAGTTCACCATTCATTCTTCCAATACAGTAAGCAACCAATACCCTGATCTTTTCTCTTTATTACCCTGCAGAAGTAACTCATGATCATGATCCATGAACACCAGTGAACTTTAGTAGTGTTTACATCCCAGTATATAAACCTCTACACCAATTGCTGCTCTATCTCTGGAGATACACTCTAACTATTGGGGAAAACCCCATTATCTTTTCATTGTTGTTTTAACCAAGACTCTTGCCATATAATTACTTTGATTGATGTATCTCTATTAAATTTTCAAATTCTATTGTTTTGTTCATTATACTTCTACACTTTATTAGTAACACTCTCACTGCAGATCCCACCACCTCTATATGGCGGAAAATAAAAACTTTGCTGGATCAGGGCTTCTTACAAGGCCTCTCTCCCCAGTCCATTTCCCTCCTAACTTGCCAGAGTTCTGATACACCCACCCTGTACCTTCTTCCCAAGGTTGGGAAACCAGGTTGCCATATAGTTACAGCGTATGAATCACCCACTGAATAGATTTTGGCCTTGGCGAATCAACATCTCAAGCCTTTTGTACAGAGACTTCCCTCCTATGTCAAAGATGCTCCACATTTCCTTGAATGCCTATCCACAGTCCACACACCTCTACCCCCAGACTCCTTCCTTGTCTCCATTGGTGTAACTTCCCTCTATACAAACATTGCCCACAGTCATAACTCCCATGACAGAACTAATGCATTCAGTGGCGTAGCTAGGTCAACAAGGGCCCCGGTGCAAAAAATTTATTTTGGGCCCTCAGGCCAGACCGGCGAACCTTTTTTTCGCTTTGTATGCTGGTAGGGGCCCCCTGAACTGAGGATGGGGGCCCTTGAATTGTTCTTTAGGGGCCCCTGAGCAGTGGTTGGGGCCCCCCTGAGCAGCGAGGGCCCTTAGCTTAGTGAGGGGATCCTGTGTTCTCAGGGGCCCCTTAGATAACGGTAGAGCTAAAAAAAAAGATCGCCAGTTTGCCGTGAAGGCTCGTCAGCCCTCTAAACTGCGCTTGAGGGCCCCTAGAGGTGCGCTTAGGGGCCCCTTGAGGTATGCTTAGGGGCCCCCTGAGCGTGAGGGCCCCGGTGCACTGCACCGCCTAGCCCCATAGTAGCTACGCCCCTGAATGCATTTCCATGTTTAACCTCCTCAGTGTGGTTCAGTAGTTTTTTGTTTTGTAATAATTCATTTACCTTTCTAACCAAAACAGTTTAATGCTTTTGAAACTCTAAATCAGCAAGACAATAAACCCTAAATATATCAATAATCCCACTTTCAATGATATTAGTATTTTTACATTCCTCTATTATTTATTGCTGAGTGTGGCCAAATCTGGATTAATGATAGCAGCATTGCCATAAGAGTGATGAGCATTTTACAAAAATCTTGTGAACAGTGCTCAGTTGCCATCAAACAGAAACCCATGAATAAAATTTCAAATGCTATTGCTGTCTATCTACCAGCCTTGCTCATTACAAACTTCAGTTGATTTTAGCAACATTAACTCCAGTGTAACTAAGACTAAAACATCTTCAGTTTTTTTTCCTAGTGATTTACACGTACTTTATAATTATTAGGACCAGATTGAAAAGTTCTACTTATCTGGAAATAGTAGAAACAAACATATGGAGCGATAATGTGGCCCCTCTCATTTCTGAAATTTAGCTTTGAAATCCATTACTAAGTTAATAAATAACAATTTAAGGTCTCAAAATTTCTGATGGGTTTGTTAATTTGAATTTTAGATCTATCCCTTGCAGCAGAAACAAGGATAGTTTATCCCAAGGAGGTTTAGTTTGTGGCTGAGGTAGTTGATAATCAGTTATGTTTAGGAACACAACAATAGATAGATGATACCATTAATATGAGGACAACAATGAATCATGCTGCAGTATTCACAGAAACACATCACTAAATTTTATTGCAACATCATTTGATGAATAACCACTAGTAATGAGGTAAATGACAATAAATCTTTAAAGAATCTTTATGTCTCATAATCCAATAAAAAGTTTTATATTAGTAGTTATTTAAAAAAATTATTGGAATGTATAACCAAATATTTGCACATGAGTCAGGGGGAAAATAAGATGTTAGTGAGAAGATAGGATAATATAGTGAAAAACAGCAAGGCAGAAAACAAGTAGGAAATAATGGCCGAAAGTTGTAAACTAAAGAGTATTCAAAAGCAATATTATGGTTGGGCAGTGGGGACATTAAATGATGCTCTAGGAATTTCTGTGGCTATGTAAAGATACTGAGAGGAAGAGAAGACGTTCAGTCAATTGTTTCAGGACAGCAAAGAAATTAAAAAAGATATGAAATGTCACAGAAGTAAGGGAGTCATTTATTGTATGTACTATGTTTCTATGGCGCTGACACTTGTACATTGAAGAAGTGTGATATCAGCAAGATTCAAATGACTTAAAAAGAATTTCTAAGATGCATAATATGGTTTACAGGAATAAATAGGGCAAGATACAAAACAATTCAGAGACACAGTAAAAGAAAAATTTCTGCAGAGCGAGAGACGGCAAGACTAAAATGGTGAGGGCATATTAAGAGAATGAAAGAGCAGAGAATAACAAGGAAAATATACAAATGAAGATACGAGTTGAATGGACCGGAGGAAGACCAAGCGATAGATGGCTGAGAGGAGTTGAGTAATGTGTAGTGAAGTTAGGAGAGGACTGGACCAAGGTGGTGATTGAGAGTTGGTGGAAAGAAAGAAGAATGTAGAGAGACTTATACACAGTAAAGACCTGGCAAGTAGCTGGAAACTGTTGTTGTTTATGATGATAAAGTAGCAGAAAGATACCTGAATTTAACAAATCTGTGATGATGATATCCTTAGAAGCACATAAAAAAAATAACCTACTTTGCTCCCTCATACCATTTTCAGGATGTATTCTCAACTTCATACTCTTCTAATTTCTACTTAAATGAAACTCTCGTGCTATTTTCAAATTCCATTTGAACATTAGTAGAAGTGCTATAGGACAGGGATATGAGAACCGAAAATTATGATGTTTGAAAGTGGCCATTGATCATGAAACAAATTACTATCAGATGACCAACTGAAATGTTTGGCGTCAAAACGTGTTTATTTTAACAAAAAAGATAAATTAGTTATAGACTTTCTCATAACTCAATGTTACACTCTGTACAGGTTCATAACATTTTATATTTGTACAATATTTCTTTTTAAAAAACTAATGTATATTTTTTTACAGCAAATTCATATTTACATTCTTGCAATTACATTTTGCAATTTTGACATATCAACACTATTTCAACATTATAATTGGTTCACTTGCACATGTGACTCAGCTAAAGATCCAGTATTATTCAAAAGAATTATATTATTATTATAATTTTTAATAGAAAAATAATGCAATGGTGGTGCTTAATTTAAATTTTACTATCATTTTAAGGATCTCTCATAGTTTCCACACAAATCACAGCCACATAAATCTTAACATCGTGATCTCAAGTTTGACTTCATTGGTTATTCCTGATTACATAAGAGACATTTTAAATTGACAAATTTATTAAATAAGAAAAAATACATATGAATAGCCAATGATAAAATGTGTAAGTGCACTTTACAGTTATCGATTTAAATTCAGGAATTGCTAAGTAATTCCCAAGTATGCACAGTTTTCAAGTGAAAATATCTCAAAGGCTACACATGCTTTTGTCATAAAAATTGGCTACAACATAAGGCTCATTAACAGGCACCAGAATACATCTTTATCTCTCTTTCTGCCATTTCTTTTTCTTTCTTTCTCACACACTCAGTAACGTTGCATATCAACAATTGGATTGAGTTAAAATTGTTGAATTAATCTTTACAATATAAATCTAAAAATCCTGGAGAGCAATCATACAAAAATTCAGATTGGAAAAGATTACATAGTTTCAGAAATATTTTTAAGTCCACTTCCAGTATTAAGATTTAGAATACCTTTTGTGATCAGAATTTCAATTACATTGTATACAGGACTCTAAACTTTCTATCATATCAATAGGGGGATGATAAATGGCTATGAAATGAAGTATTTATGTCTTATCGTTGAGAAATGTATATGCTCTTTGTATCATATAAGGATTGAAATCTTTTCTGGGGAACTGAAAGTTTTGTCACTACATTTTTATTCATTCTTGACTGACTGTTGCTTTCACAGTTACCAGCAATTCATATTTTCCTTTCAATAAGGGTTCCTTTCCCCACCCTTCCCCCAAAAAGATTGCACTATTCAGTATACATATAATGTACTGATCTGATCTTCTATGTAGCAGATGCTTTCTTTGTATGTCACAACAATACATTCTATCTAGAGAATCAAATTAGTGGTACAAGTTTAAAGCTTTGCTCATTGCATCTGATACAGAACATTTGCTAATGTCTTCTTGAGTTAACTCAAAATGTTAAAAAAATACAGAAGTTTTATGTTTCCACCAGCACATACTAGTAAAGAAAAGGTTACATTAGTTAAGATCAATCAATTAATGTGGCACATTTAAACAAATAATGACTTGTTAATCTTGTCACATAGCTACAACATTTGTATTGTCACATAAATTATATAGTATTCTCATTCCATATTTTTATTTTTAATTTGCATGCTGAACAATAAAATATATAGGGTAGTGAAATATACCTACACCCGTAATCTGAAAATTTTGTTCCTGTATGGATCATTTTCAGTAATATTCTATTTCATCCAACATGCAGAAAGTAAAAAAGAAGACACTTAAGTTAATGTTTTGCATGCTTCATGGAGATTCTTCGACATCCCTTCCCTTTTCAGGTTGACTTCTTTTCACCCATCGTGTTTCTTGTTCTTCTGCTGTTCCCAGGAAAATATAAGGAATGTATGGGATAGCAGATATAGCTGCAACCACATAAAATACCTTGTTCCATTGTTGTACTGTTTGCTGAAATAAGAATAATGAATTTTCTTAGTGATACACATTATCAAATAAGAGGAGTAATAACAATTCAATCTTACAGTAAAATAATTATCTATATGTTAGGATTTATTCATATAGCTTCCAATTTTCCACTTAAGTTCATTATTACATTAACAGAACAACACTTTAAATATTTCAACTTATTACTCTATTACAAACAAATTCACAAGCAAATATTCATTTACAGTTTGTTTTAAATTTTGCATTCATGACTCTTCAAAGCTATTATTAATTTCTGTCTTACACATTTTGTCAACCAAAATTTTGTTCCTCATCTTGCTTTGTAATTCCGCCTGTGGCATAACATGTAGAAATTATAAAAGGAATTGATTGCCAGGGCAACAACAGCATAATAACAAGAACCAGCCAGTGAGCGAGAAGGTTTAATGTGCACGTTTGGGTTTGTTACTGCTTGCCGAGGGCCTTTGTAATCTTCGGATACGTTTTAGTAAAATGTGAAAGAAATAAAGATCAGTGAATTATATGAAAGTTTATCGTCACTCAAATGTTTAAGGATTAAGTTTGCTTTGAAGTTTCGACCCAGGACTTTAGAAGAATACTTATTAGTATAGCAACAGGAAGTATATTAAAACACGATATGTATATTAAAATACGACCATAATACATTTAAAATACGATACGCCCTCCCCCAATTTATTAAAAACTGCACTCTTCTTTTCTTTTTTCTATAGTTACCAAAGCACAGAATATATCACTTCCAGTTTATTTAGCAAAAAACTTTTGAAAAGGTACCCATGACCCCCAGGTGGCACTACATACTAGTATTATATGCCTGTGTTTTAACCAATCTGCTTTGGTGTTTTCTAGTGTGGAACTTCAATGAGATGTGTTTCACATGCTCTAGTAAACACACAGTTATTTCTGTTTAGTAAAGCATGTGAAACACATCTCACAGCAGTTACACCTTAGAAAAGCTTAAGCAGATTGCATGAAATATCAGCATTTAATATTGGGTTGCAGCACTACATGGGAGGTATGGAAACTATTTATGCTGGTAATGGAAGCTTTTCATTTTTCTCTTTGCTAATGAACGGGTTTGAGCTACTATCAGGTATCTAATCACATTAAAATTTTAAAAACATTTACTTGAGAACATCATTATTATCTATGATCCATTAAGTGATCTTTCTTCTACCCTTTACTAATGCCTTTCTGCGTTTATTATTAAGTCGAAATTTAAATTTGTCTATTTACATATCATGTTTGCTATTACTTGATCTGACCAGACTAACATCTTTTTCTTTCAAACTCTTGAAAGTCCTTAATCTACCTTATATGTAAAAATTGATGTTGGTATGTATATATATCCGAGATTAATATACTTCGACACTGTTTGACCGATCACCATGAAAGTTGGCACATAAATGTAATTTTTTATAGAGAAGGTTCCAAAACAAAAAAATAAAAACCACCTCTTGTCCTCTTAGTCCCCTTAATTTTTATACAAATCAACATTTTTTATCTGATTTTGCACATGTATACTTTGAAACAAAGGAAAAAAAATAATGTTCACATTAGTTTTACAGAAACCCAACTACTCTCCCCTTAACACTCCCTTAATTTTTGCCAATGTTATTTACACATACCCACAGTTTTTATGTGATATTGATGGAACTTTGCACACGTATACTATGAAACAAAGAGAAAAATATTCTCCACATTAGTTTTACAAAAACCTATCCCTCTTCCCCTTCTACCCCCTTAATTTTTGTTAATGTTCTTTGTACAAAGCTATAGTTTCTATCTTATTTTGAAGAAACAATGCTCATGTATATTTTAAAACAAACACAAAAATACTGTCTACATTTAGTTTGCAAAAGTCTAACCTCTCTCCCCCTTTACCCCATCCATCATCGTTTTAAATCCCATCAAAATCGATTCAGCAGTTTTCAAGTAATTCTAGATTATTCATAAAATCAATGTGTCCTAATGTCTCAACATGCAAGTCAGATTTTAACTTGGATCCCTAGCTTTCAAGTTGTGAAAACTCATTAAAAATTTATATTTTCTGCATGATGCCGGAACAAACAGATATATACCAGATACAGATTTATATATGTGATATGTATGAATGTTTGGATGGTACAAGTTTTGATTATCATGCAGCAACTTTAGCAGATTGGTTCAAATGCAGTCTGGACCAAAATGTAAACTTACATTCCATATAACAGCATCCACTTCATCCCAGTCTAGGAATTGTTTGGGTATATTATTTTTTTTTTTTTTTTCATGGAAAAGAAAGGGAAAATACACCCAACATTCACCAAAGTTGAAGGGAGGAGGGCAGCATCAACACAAAACAACACACTAACAAAGAAAAAACAATATTTCGGGTGAAAATCCCTTTTTCAAGTTAACAGAGAGGTGGTTGGTCTTGTGCAAGACTTGCGTTGGACACTCATAGAACGCAAGAGACCGTCGGAGGTGGTGGGGGGAGCAACGATAATATAACGGCGAGTATAAGAAAGATTAAAATGGTTGAAACAATAATAATAGTAATAAAAATAAATAAATAAATAGTTACCCGACAACCCACCGTGTGGTTCAGGTATATAGATGACATATTTATGATCTGGACCCACGATGAAAACCTCCTTCTTGACTTCTTGTACTCACTGAATAACTTCTCCTCCTTGAACTTCACCTGGTCCTACTCTCAGACTGACATCACTTTTCTGGATGTAGACATCTCTGTACAGAATGGTCACTTACACACCTCTGTCCACATAAAACCCACTAACCTACAACAATATCTCCATTTTGATAGCTGCCATCCATACCATACAAAACGTTCCATTCCATACAGCCTATCCATTCAGGGCAAACGCATCTGCTCTAATCATGAGTCCTTTACTCTCTACACCAAAAATCTGACACAGGCACTCATAAACCACAATTATCCTCCAGAACTAGTTCAAAAACAGCTATCAAGAGTCAGGGACTGTCCCCCACACCTACACAAACAACCTAAAGCCAATCAGAACCCTGTTTTTCTCATCTAGTTCTTCTCTGGCCTGGAATCGCTAAGCAAAATTTGTCGGATGGGCTATGACTTTCATAGATCCTTTCCTGAAATACGCCACATTATTCCAACTATCCTTCCCACCAAACCCCGAGTCACCTTCAGCAGACCGCCTAATCTAAAAAAAATTCTTGTACATAAATGTCAACCCTATGATGCTCTTAAATCACCGTTTGGATCCTTCCCTTGTAAGAGACCCTGTGCAAAACATGTGGTATGCATCCATCTACCACTACCTGTAGCAACCCTACTACTGGTGAAACCTACCCCATAATTGGTCATGCCACTTGTACAACCACCCATCTCATATAACAGCTCACCTGCCTCCACTGTCCAAGTTCCTACATTGGCCTGACCTCAAACTCATTATCCATCAGAATGATTGGTCACAGACAAACAGTTTAGTCCCAAAAGGTGGATCACCCTGTTGCTCACCATGCCAGTACTCACAACACCCGTGACCTTAATAACTGTTTCACAGTCAGAGTCATTACAGTACTTCCAGACACTATCTCCCAATCTGAACTCCGCAGGTGGGAATTGGCATATCAACACATCCTGCTGACTAGACAACCCCCAGGCCTTAATTTCCATTAATATCTTGCATACTCACCCCTATACACCCATCACAATAGATTCATATATTTTTCAATTATATTTTTATTTATTTTTTATTACTATTATTATTTTTCAATCATTTTAATCCTTCTTATACTTGCGGTTATATTATCGTTGCTCCCCCCACCACCTCCGATGGTCTATTGTGTTCTGTGAGTGGCTGCGTCCAACGCAAGTCTTGCCCAAGACTAGCCACCTCTCTGTTAACTTGAAAAAGGGATTTTCACCCGAAATATTGTTTTTTTCTTTGTTTGTGTTTTGTTTTATGTTGCTGCTGCCCTCCTCCCTTCAACTTTGGTGAGTGTTGGGTGTATTTTCCCTTTCTTTTCAATGTAAATATTGCCTCACAGCATTTCTTCCCTTTCATTGTTACCTTTAATTTTTTTCAATTTTCTTTGTACAAAGCCACAGTAATTATCTGATTTTGATGGACCTTACTTTTTCAAATTTAATTTATGCACAAAATTAATTGTCTTCATTTATTTTGTACATGTCAATGTGTCTGCTTTACATTTGTTTATCCACTTAGAAAGAAAAATGGATTTTGCATTGCAATGCATATATATATACATATATATTAACAGTTAATGTAATGATAAACCGATATCATTATGTTATTAAGAAACTAACCAAAGAGTCAGAATGTAATCATGTACAGCTTTTGAGTAGAAAGTACTTTCAATATCATATTTTGGAATAAAATAAAAAAGGGTATGTCACTTGTCACAAATGATACAACAGATTACAGGAAAAATACAAACATTTTGACCTGTCATTCATTAATGGGAAAGGGGGGGGGGAATCTAGAAAAGAAGTTATTTAAGAAAATTTGTGAATAACAGCTAACACCTGCTCCGGTGACAATTTCCCTCACAATCATCTTTCCCACCCACTTTTTCCCTCTTCTAATTTCATCTTTAAATTCATTTAGCATTTTTCGTGAATGTCATAGAAAATTTTAACCTGTTTACACCTAATTCACAGGTACACAATTTCAATACAAGAAACAGAAATAACTTGCATAAAACACAAACATCTCTGTCATTAGTACAAAGAGGAGTTAATTATTCTGGGATACATCTGTTTAATAAACTACCTAATCGTATAAAACAGCTTTCAGATAATAAAGATGTATTCAAACAAAAACTTAGAGATTATCTTATTGGCAACTCCTTCTACTCCATTCAAGAATTTGAAGAAAATAATTAATTGTACTCATTATGACATTAGCAAAACTCAGTTGCAAAAATGTATGTTTATTATTATTTCTTGTATTTGTAAAATATGTATATATATATATATTTACTATGATATGACTCATATTATGTGTATATGTATCAACAATGACATGTTTCACATCCCAGAGGTACTTCCTCAGCAGGGATCCATGGAACAAGATTGATAAATAAAATAAATAAAAATCATTTCTGTTGGTAATTTACCCCAATCCCTGATCCCCTTACCTACGAAAGAAAATCTTTATATACCCTTATGCCTTAAATCGAGTGCCAATTTGTGGTCATGGTCATCTTTTCCTTCCATGTACCTCTCATAATCCGCCACCAATATCTTTCCATGCCTCATTACCAAAATACTTAGAAAGTTCTTTTAGTAGATTTTAGAATTACTTTATTTTATTTTCCTTGTATGGACTGTTCAGATTGCTAAAAAACAGTCTGATTGTAGAAGGATTGACCACTTAAAGTGTTGCCCAGGGTGCGCCTGACAACTAGAATTCAAGAACATCAATGATCTTTGGGGAGTCTCCTTCTTTTTAGAATAACTTTTGGCTACACTAAAAGTCATTTTGGCTAATGTTTCAGAATTACAGTTTTGTACAGGGGAATAACAGATGCTAACAATCACTGGAGTTAAAAAGTAATCTTTCTGTAATACATGTTTTAACAGAAAAGTTAAATTGTTGGTATATTTGTTTGATTAACTGTCATGAGTAAATCAAAGCATATCTTGAGAAAGCTGAAAGAAAAATAAGTATTTAAAATATTTAGATGTAAGTTATATCAAAATTTGTTAAAAATTGGTTAATATTTTGGAAATGGTTGGAAGTTTTCAGACCCAAGGGGTAGTGTGGTAGAGACACCACAATTTGAGGCTAGAATTTCCAGTAAAAACTAGGACAGCCCTGTTAAGGCAGAGTTTAGATGACTAGTCTGGATCTGAAAAAATTGGCCTAAAAAAACAGCTTCCTAAGAGAGGGTTCCACACCGCTCAACAAGATGTTCCCTTGCACAATCGTCACATGATCCAGATATTCGGTCCAGGGCCGGATTAAGACAGGCCCCCTAGAAGGCGCGAAGCCCGTAACATTTGCTACCTCCTGCTATGTGGTTAATTCAGTACTGATTCGGTCTGTGTTTCCCTGGCCCATTTTCAGGTCGAGTGGTATGTGAAAGTATATATATTATTATTATTATTATTATTGCAGCTATATCGATCCTTTTTTTCAGGATGTAGCCTCTTTAAGCCTAATAGCTATATATTAGAATTTAATTCTACATAGTGTTGCTGTAGTTCTTTCCAGGCCGATCGATCCTGAGCCACCCTCTTCCAGTTCACTCCTGTAACTCGACGTATATCCTTATCTCAGCGATCCGGGGGTCTTCCTCTTGCTCTTTTCAGGTTTCTTGGTATCCAATCCAGCACTACCGTAGTCCATCTTTCATCTCTTTTGCGAGCAACATGACTGGCACATTGCCATTTTTGGGTCATGACTCTTTTTAAGATGTCTGTTACTTTAGTTATTGAACAGATGTGCATGGCCCTTTTCCTGTCTCTTCTTGTAAACCCTAGCATTGCTCTTTCCATACTTCGCTGGGCAGTTCTCAGTTTTTGCTTCGTGTGACTATTTAGGGTCCAAGTCTGGCAGGCATATGTGAGGACCGGTAATACACATTGTTCAAACACCTATTTTTTAAGATGTACTGGCAAGTTCGATTTAAAAACTATAGAATTTCTTCCGTATGCTCTCCAGCCCAGCTTTATCGGTCTGTAGATCTCAGGCTTTGAGTCACCATTAATATTGATCAGTTGGCCAAGATAGATGTACTGATCTACGGACTCAATACCACAATCTTTCATGTCCGCCTTGTCTTAATCTTTTTCTGCCCATTTGTTTTGCATGATTTTGCTTTTTGATATATTTATTTTAAGGCCCACTTCACTGCACGCTGCCTCTAGTTCATTTAACAGTTCTTTGAGCTCTTCCAGACTGTTTGAGAGTAAAACTATATCATCAGCGAATCTTAAGTTGTTGAGATTTCTTCCATTTATTCTAAAACCTCGGTTTTGCCATTGGATTTTTGACATTGCCAATTCTAGGACTGATGTGATTAGCTTTGAGGATATAGAGTCTCCTTGTTTTACCCCTCTTTCTACTGGGAACTCTTTGGTGACTTCAGCAATGTTGATAAAGGCAGTGGAAGTGGTGTAGATGTTGTACAGTAAGTTGATATAGCCGGGATTAACTCCTTGTTCTAAAAGGGCTTGCATGATTGCTGAGTGATGGACTGAATCAAAAGCTTTTTAAAAATCGATAAAGGCCAAACAGAGGGGTATCTGGTATTCATTTGCTCGACTTATTACTTTGTGGATGACTTGGATGTGATCTACTGTGCTGAATCCTGACCTATAGCCAGCCTATTCAATTGGTTGCACTGTATCCAAGGTGGAACTGATGCAGTTATTGATGACCTTTGTAAACACTTTGTATATGATAGGAAGGAGGCTGATGGGGCGGTAGTTTTTAATATTGTAACGACTGCTCTTTTTGTGTAGCAACACAATCATTGCTTTGTTCCAGCTGGATGGGATATTTCTCTCTTCGAGGCATTGTGAAAACACCTTAGCTAGGTGTCTGTAGGTTTCTTCTCCAGTCAATTGGAGTACGTCAATAGACAGGCCGTCATAACCACTAGCTGATCCTTTTTTCATTTCGTTCTCTGCCCTTCTAACTTCATATGGGAGGACTTCAGGAATTGGTGAGTCTGGGCTTGATGGCATTAAAGGATTTTCATCTTGCTTGCTGTATAAGGACTGATAGAAGTTCCTGATATGAACCAATACTGCCGTTTTGTCTGTAATATGCTCATTATTATCATCTAAAACTATTTGTTTCTTTCCTATCATTAATCTTTGTTTTGCTTTCTTATAGCCTTTCTTGTTCTCTATAACTGATCTGATCAGCTTTTCATTATATTTCTTGATGTCAGCTGTTATTTCTTTTATAATGGTCTTGCACAGTTCAGCATTTTCAATTAGGTTTTTTCAGGTTTTACTTTCATATTCCACCGTTTATTCAGGAGAGTTTTTGTATCATTGCTAATTTTACTTAATTTGGTGGTTTTAACAGTTCCTGCAATTTCTATGGCTAATGTGTTAATAGTTGAAGCTAAATATCCATTGGCGGTGGTAGCTAGTTTCTCCGATAGTGTGCGTTGAAAAATGTCTTTCCTTTCAGTGAGATTGATTATATTTACTGATGTTTTATTGGTTCCTTTTATTAGCTTTCGCCTTTCCTGTTTTATGCAGATACTAAGTTTCGCTTGGACCAGCCTGTGATCACTTCCGGTGTTGAATTGATTTAGAACAGTGACGTCTTGAACAAAATGTCGGCTATTGGACAGAATGTAGTCTATTTCATTTTTATTTTTATGATCTGTACTTCTCCATGTCCACTTTCGATTTTGATGTTTTTTAAAAAATGTGTTCATGACGTGCATTTTTTTGTGCTCTGCAAACTGCACAAGTTGTTCCCCTCTGTCATTCCTAGTTTGTATTCCAAACTTATCGACCACAGTGTCTCCTTGTTTCCTTGGGAGCTTACAATAGTGTCTCCCATGATAATCTGGAAATGGCAGTCTTTGCTTCTGTCATGCAGTGTCGTGACATCTTCGTAGAAAGACTCTACTTCATCGTCTGAGTACGAGGATGTTGGAGAATATACCTGCAGTATTTGTATTTTGTAGCGATTTGATAGTTGTAACACTACTCTTGCTGCTCGATCTGAAATACCTTATTTTTCACACTACGGTTTATCAGGAAGCCCACTCCATTTAGCTTTCCCAAGGAGTTTCCGTAATGGTACAAGATGTGGCCTGATTTAAGTTCGATACATTCTTCCTCTGGACATCTAACCTCACTGAGGCCCACTATACTCCATTTGATTTTTTGTAAAACTAAGAAGGATAAAAACCCTAAACAAAAACTTAAACTCCGTAGCAAATAAGCCTGTGACAAAATACAACAGTGGGAAGGATATGGTGAATGGGTTGACTTGGAGCACAGGAGTACAGGTCTGATCTGAAGAGGGATATACACATGCAGTTGTGAGTGTGGAAAGGTGGAGGGACCTGATATTCAACTCATTTTTGTTCAGTCCAGCCGACTTTGTTGTGCCAGCCACAACTGGTCTCATGCTCCCTTTATACATTCTAAGGACAAAGGGGCAGAGTGCCCATTTTATCAGATCTGGTCCAGTTATCTAACCCTGCATTTTTTTTTATTTTTTTTTGCTGTCATCAGTCTTTTGACTGGTTTGATGCAATCCTTCATCCCTTCCTATCTTGTGCTAAACTCTTCATCTCTACATATCCCCTACAACCCACGTCCTCAATTATCTGCTTCAGATATTCTAATCTCTGTCTTCCTCCACAGTTCTTACCTTTGACTGTTCCCTCCACCAGCAAATTAACTAATCCAGCATGTCTCAAAATATGACCTATCAGCCTGTCTCTTCTTTCTGTAAGCTTCTTCCACAAACTTCTTTCCTCACCCATCATTTTCAAAACTCGCTCATTTTTTACTTTTTCTGTCCACTTAATTTTTAGCATTCTTCTGTAGCACCATATTTCAAACGCTTCATTCTTCTTTCTTTCATGTATTCATAAGGTCCATGTTTCGCTACCATATAGTGCTGTGCTTCATACATAGAGTTTTAAAAAGTTTTTTTCTAATTCCTAGATCAATATTTGAAACTAAAAGATTTCTCTTTTTCATGAAGGTTCTTTTTGCTGGTGCTATTCTGCTTGTAACATCATTCTTGCTTCGGCCATCGGTTGTAATTTTGCTTCGTAAGTAACAGAATTCACTTACTTCTCCAATTGCATCCAATCCTATTTTTATATTTAATCTACTAGTATTGGTATCATTTCTGCTACATTTCATCACTTTGATTTATATTCAGGCCAAAATCTTCCTTCAGTATTTTGTTATGCCATTCAGTAATTTCTCAGCCCTATCTGCTAACAAGACAATGTCATCTTAGCATACTAATTTTTTCTCCCTGAACACTTATGCCACATGGAAATTTTTTCTTTTACTTTCTTTATTGCTTACTCTACATACAAGTTGTAAATTAATAGGGATAGACTATAACCTTGTCTCACGCTCTTTTTAACTGATGCTTGTCTCTCATGATTCTCTACTTTTATTACAGCTACTTGATTCTTATATAGTTTATAAAGTATTCTTCTATCTCAATACTTTAGACCTGACTTCTTTAAAATTTTGAACATCTTGTCCCACCTAACATTATCAAAAGCTTTTTCTAAATCAACAAATGCCATAAAAGTATCTTTGTTTTTCTTGATGCGCCCTTCAAGTATTAATCTTAAAGCCAGAATTGCTTCCCTTGTACCACGATTTTTCATAAACCCAAACTGATCTTTACCTACTATGTCTTCTACTACCCTTTCCATCCTTCTGGATATTATTTCCCTCAGTTATTTTGAAGCATGTGATGTTAGACTAATGGTGCGATAATTCTCACATTTGTCGGCTTGTTCTCTCTTCTGAAGTGTGAAGATGATATTCTTTTTAAAATCAGTTGGAATTTTCCTGTTTCATAAGCCTGCATTAAGGTATATAAAAAGGAGCAATGCTTATTTAGAATTGAGCAATTAGATGTCACGTTGCTGTGTGTCGTGAGGAAGAAGATGGGGATGTATTGTGAGGCTAGTGGAATTGGTGGAATGGTGGTTGGCAGCCATGTACATTTGCCAATAAGTGATTTAGAGGATTAGTTTCAGTGAAATGAACTGTAAATTAAGAGATTTCAAAGGACTTCATAAACTATTTCTATTAATCAGAATTAATTGAAGTTAAGTTCAGGGGCTACTGATGTAAAGGTTTTAAGTCAGTGACAGCTGTGAAATATTCAATGTCCAAAAATTAACCTGCATCTAGCAGAAAGGATCAAAGTGGATTTAAATTAATTTTCAATGCTGTGTTAAAATCGGATTCCAGAGAAAGACTTTGACTTCATTACCATAAATGCTGTGAAATTTGTTTTGTGTTTCAAATGTCATCCTGAAATGTATCTTCATTACTGTTACTCCTTACAGCTTCAGTTAAATTATAGTAAAGTGCACTATAGAATTGGCAACCAAGTGCAATAAGAAAGAACTTGTTTTAAATTGAACTGCCGAATTTTGGATTAAATAAGATACAGTGTAGACACAGTCGTAGCTCACATACTAACCAAAATAATTCAAGCCACCACATCGTATTTGGGTGATAAGAATATAGCTGGAGCATTGATAGAATTCAGTCTAACTTACTTACAAGATCTTTCATTTTTTTCAAAGTCTAATCACTTCATGCCCAGTGTTATATTTTTATTGTCAATCTGAAATCAAAATTTTAAAGATATTATATTTTAATCCATCTTTTTCCTAGTTCATCAAACATATCTTGCAAAAATCTTGCTGTCAAGATACGCTGCAACATTAGCCACCTCCATTCCCTTCCATTATTTCCCCTAATGACTTGTAGATTCTATACAGTAAATATTTTTCTGTACTGATAGTTATCAGTCCCTCATAAGATGATACCACTATTACTTTTTTCTAACTATGTAATTTAACAATGGGAAGGAAAATTCTTTTAGGCAATAATAATAAAAAAAGACAGCTCATGGAAAGTAAACACAGCACTTCCCAAAGATGGTGGCATGAGTGCAACGATTAAAAAAAAATTCTCAAGCACAGTACACTGTAATTTGGTATGAACTTACTTCATGCAAAGAGAAGAGAAGAGTACTGATGCAGTTGCTAATGTGAGTTAAATGGTGAATATCTCCATGTTTCTCCCCTCTTTGCATGAAAATGATCCAAATCAAAGTATAGTGACATGTGTAGGTCTTTTTTGTATTCATCATTGCCCTTCAGCCTTCGTCACTAACTGATGGATTTCCTTATACTACCTTATGTGAATATATGTAAAAGTGATAAATCCTTATTTAATAAATACACCGATGCAACTGTGGTTGGATTTGTTCTCAGACGTTTTTTGCCTTTTATCAAGGCATCTTCTGCATGCTTTTTTTTCTTTCTTTTTTATAATTACCCAGCCAGCATGTAAATGCAAGTTATATTATAACACGTATATATGAGAGAAATTGCATATATGTAACTGTACTAAATTTTAAAAAAAACTAAAAACACTTTACAGAAAAACAGTGAACACTGAAAATACCTAGGTAAGAGTGAAATGTCGCTGAGAATAAATAAAATCCAACAACAGATGCATTGGCATATTTTTTGCGTATTGTCATGGGTCTAGAATAGTTCCAGTTTTTAGGAAGAAAAATGGACGGGTAGAGCTGATTTGACCAAATATAAACTTGACCTGTGTTTCAGGGTGAATAAAATCTCTTGAGCATGAAGAACTCAGAAGCATTAATAGAGGTAGGTATTAAACACGAACAGGGACAACAGCGCAATCATATAATTGTATCATAGGTCATGGACTCGAACTTGCTTAAATACAAACTTGACTTGTATTTGACCCTTAAAGTTCATAGTGCAAAATTTTAAAAAATTCCTGTTTGCTTCGAAAGCATCCTGTTGTTTTTTTTTATTGAGACTAGGCAAACACTAATGTAATTATTGGTCATGGTATCAGTGATGGCCAGAGACTTTAATACACATATTATTAAACAGTTGAGCAACTCCGAAGAAATGGATTGCCAGAATAGTTGATTCGGTAACATTTTTGGTCTGATGTCCACTTAAAATTACCTAATAACTCTCGTACAGCTAACATGAACAAAGACAGTTAATAAAAGTGGTCAGTAGATAGTGAATTCAAGTTCTAAACCTATCTAAACAGCTGTAGAAAGACACAACATAACATTGGCATATGCAATATTTGGTTTCGATACAATGTCGCTAAGGTTAATACTTTTTTTCACTTTTTGAGATATTCAGGATAATGGACAGTCAAAAGATGATAAATTTTGTAGCAAGGAAAGTGTACTTTAAAAGCTAAAAGCTGGAATGAAAAAGTTAACATGTAATTACACACTTTAAAATTCAAGAAGTCTTATTTTGGTAAGTTACATGAATTCCACTTATAGCCAGAAAGTAACGAAATTTTTGTTATATAACATAATAAAGTTTTGGCAAGCTCAGTAGTGTTTAAAGGTTGTTTTTCAAATATTATATAATAACATCAGACACGTGGCACAAAGAAAAATTAATTATTTCTAGAAATACACATAAATTCATGAGGGTAAATTATATTCAAAATGTACTATAGTTTATTCGAAACAAGTTCCAGTAAGTCTCGTTGGGAGATATGTAGTATTGGGATTAGTATGAAACAAAGTAGAGATTTGTTAAACATGTTTGACTAAGTCGAATTTCCTTGTTGCATCTATTAGAACAGTGTACATTTCAAAAATTAAAAGTAAAACGGAGAAAACAGCTAGCAACTTCAGAAACGCACCATGGACATTTGAGAAAATGTAGAATCATTTAAAATAGGTCTCAAAGTCAAAAGGAAGTTATTAGTGTGGTCGATTTTGGATTGCATCATAATTCATATTTTTCTGTTAGAGAATAGTAAACTTGGCTTGTTTAGTGTCAAGTGAAAGAGGATCCAATTAAAAGTAAATTGAAGGTTGTTTGAGCCTCGTAGCTGTAAAACTGTAGGAGTTACAAACAAATTTCAGAATCACAGTAAATGATTTTTTTACAGCTAAACAGATACAGAAATATTCATAAGGATCAAAATTTACATTTACCTCATATTCTAGCTACTAGTAAAATTTCAAATCGATAGGAGTAGCATGAGCCAAATATGAAGAACTATTTTGTAAGATCGGAACATGATGTCACACTTTTTACACCAGTTGACCTTTGAACGCGGGGTGATTTGTTGAGAAAACAATGAATCTATATATTTGATCAACGGGTGCTCCCCACCGTCTTTATGCTGGTGACCACTGAAGCGGAGAGGTTGTCGTTTTGTGCAGTGTTGGGTGCCAAACAGTGGTAGTGAGTGCCACATGGTGATACAAAGGTGATACTCATTTTAAAATTTTGGTAGAACAGTGTAACATTTTTAACTTCAATGTGACTTTCAAATTTTAATAAGAGGGTTGGACTGGTCTGATAGCTTTTCATAACTTGGAGTCTAAGAACTTCGAGAAGATGTCTGATAGGCTATTGATTGTTTGGACTTTTGTAAATTTTATGAAGAATATAGTGAAACTGTGAATTTACCTAAAATGACTTTCATTACAATGTGAACCTTCTCTTTCCTAGTTTGGGGTTTAATTAAGCTTGGTGGCAGCCACAAGAATTTCAGAACAATTGATAAGTCTTTAGGCACATGCACAGTTACAGTTAATGATGAAGTGTCTATTCTAACGTCGATAAGCATTTTGTTGTTACAATCAAGGGCATAGCTACCATAGGGCTAGGCACTGCAGTGCACCGGGGCCTCCACACTTAGGGAGCCCTCGAACACAGCTGAGGGGGGACCCCAAGTGTAGGTCAGAAGGCCCATGGGCCTTCAGGACCAATGGGGTATCCATTTTTTTAGCTCTGATGGCCTTGTGAACCTAGATACACTGCTGCTCAGGGGGCACCCAAGCCCAGCTCAGACGGCCCCCTAGTTCAGCTCAGGTGGCCCCTAAAAGGTCGCTCATCTGGCCTGAGAACCCAAAATAATATATTTCCCTCCCCCCTCACAGGGGCCCTTGTTGACCTAGCTATGCCACTGGTTAAAATGAGTGAGATTAGGTAATTATATAGTAGATAATTTATTGTTTTAACAAGTAACTGCAGTAACCTACCATGATTACAAATATGTAAAGGTGCTTTAAACTAAAAAGATTTTATAACTTGTAAGCACCTTAGAATTTTGGCAAATTATAGTTTCCCTAGTGGTGAAGTGTTCTATAGACCGATTGTAAAGTTGCCGAAGTTGGACTTAGAAATTTCAAGAAGAGTAATTGTCAACTTGAAGGAATTTTCTTGTGATCTTGCTAACAGTGACAATTCGTCATAAAAATGATTTTAAAGTGTATTTATCATATCGAGAAACTTTTATTTTAAGAGATATTTTGGTTTGCTCAGGTTTTGAAACACGTGATCATAAAAGTAGAAATTCTAAGTTTTGTAATATCTGTAAATCAAGTAAAGCGACAGCTGAACTTTTATCTCCAGCTATAGTCAGAACTGTCCCTGATATTTTGGCAGTAAAATTAAATAATTTGGCAAAGTTTAATTAGCAGTTTTAATTAAGAGAAAAAATAAGCTTTTTAACTAAAAGGAATATTAATTTGAAATTTATATCAGTAGACAGCCCTAATTAAGACGATTCTGAATATATAATGGTTTCGGTAAAAAGTTTAAACATTTGTCTAGTAATTAAGTTTTTGAAAATAAATTTTCGCGGATTGTTGACGCGCGTAAAAATCCAGAACACTTAGAGATTTTCCCCGATCGCATTAGAATGTGTAACTATGTGAAGGTTGAACATGACATTTAAAACAAATCACTTAAAAATACTCACTAAATATCCGTTGATCTTCTATTAAATAGGTCTAAACACTGTCAGACTTTAATTGCTTTTTATCCTCTTGTTCATTTAATTTGCTGGGTCATATTTTGGCTAGGCCGCAGTAGAAAGTTGTGTTTCGGCTGTGACGTCATTGAACCTATATAAACTCGTGCTTACATGTGACCGTGTCTTTGGTTTGATTTCGTCTTTCTGTATCCTGGGAGCATTATGTGAGTGAGCCTGCGTCAGTCTTGTGTCGGGGTGGGTAGGAAATCTGTTGAAGTTGAAGCTACCGAGTCGGACATGTTGGGACTTTGGTGTGATAGCCTGCGAAGATAACGGTTAACATGAACTTATAAATTTACAAAAGGGGTCGGTTGGTGAAATTTCTCTCCACAGTCTGCAATATTTTGGAAACGAGTGTTCAATTTGCCTGCTCAACTGTTAAATGCATATTTGAATTTTGTTACTTTGAAAATAAAACTTTGAATTTCTGAAAGTGAACTTTGGTTTCAGAAATTATCTTGCAACCTTTTCTAGATTTGTGGTTAGAAACAGATCTTGTGGCGACCTCCAAGCATTTGAGTTTCTGTTAGGCTACATGGTCATATTCAAATTATTTTGTGAAAATTGCACAGAACTTTCCATCAACATAAACTGTTAGTTAAGGCACAAGGCGATACTATAACCCCGGTGTCAGCCTTGTTCCTTACAAACTATGCAAACTGATATTTCAATGAAACTAAAAACAGATTGTAACTGCCATTGATAGAATATGAAATATTGTGTTATGTTCCATGAAATCCATCTCATACCACACAATTCTATACAAATTTTAATTTAAAAAAATATTTATAGCCAATAAATGTGTTACTGGTTAAATTTCAAACAAACAAACAAAAACATTGATACCTTCTATAAGATTCAATGTTGCCAAGCCAGAGAGTCTGGTAAACAATTTATGCATTTCAAAGGTCAATGAACTTTGAAAAACCATTGATATATGCTAAACATTCCTTCAAAAATTCCTAGTTTCTTTTGAGTAGTACAGTATCCTCATGGTTAAGAGGGTGTAGATTGATACAAAAGTACAAAAAGGAATTCAGTAACATTAACTTCACTACCTGATTAAACTGTAGTATATGCTGAATTGCTACTGTTTGGTTCTGTAAAGAAGGTTTCCTCTGTCATTTCCACGTAACAAATCTGATGAATATATGACAATTCAATGCAGTCAAAATTTCTTCTTTTTACAAAAGCCATTCCACAAGGACTACATTGTATTGATACACCAGGAAAGGTTTCGTTCATACCACATGGGCTAAACACTTTTCCATTGATATGATTATTATTATCATCAATGAAAGTTTTGACTTTCCTGTGGCATGTCTGGCACATTCTCTTTCCAAAGCTGTGGTTATTTGAAGCAAGGCTCCATCCACTACAGACTTCCTAGGCCTGACGTAGTTTTGAGGAGGGAGTGGATGCATTTCCACCTGTCCTGAAAAGTGTAACTTGTGTTCTGTTTGATAATTGTATTTTTGTTTGTAAAATGTGTAGCTTATGAAGTAGAGATTGGGGACTACCACACCTTATGTCTAAGTGATTGCAGAAAACTGTCTAATTCCTGCAATCAAGACAGTGGACCAGGCTCAGAATTTGAACTTCCCTGATGTAGTGTAGTAGGCATCATAACGTGTTTAGCACATTGGGGTTTGATAAAATTAGCTGATTTTTTAAAAATTGATTTCAAAGAAGTCTTACCTGGCCATTTATGAAGGCACTGGTGACAAGAGGAGTTAATATTCCTGGTAATGTAATAAAAGTCTGAGCAATCCCAGCAGCAGTCCCTGCTACATGTGGAAACATGTCAATGTGGTTTAAATAGGATCCACCATAAATTGCACAGCGAGTTACCATTGTGAGTACAAACATTACTGTCACAGCTGTCACATCACATTTCAGTAGAGTGACTCCAATCATACAAAGAGCTGGGCCAATACAGGCTGTAAGA
This sequence comes from Vandiemenella viatica, assembly GCA_031002005.1. Lineage (NCBI taxonomy): Eukaryota > Metazoa > Arthropoda > Insecta > Orthoptera > Morabidae > Vandiemenella > Vandiemenella viatica. The sequence continues at coordinate 70,048,567 of JARYHS010012519.1, forward strand.
ATATTAAAAGAACATTATTAATTTTTTTTTAGCTAAGTGAAAAGATATTAAATTTGAGGTATTCAGTTCCATGTAAAAATTAAAAGAAATGAATATTAGATGTTTAGTGCCCTTTCATATTTCCTCTCACAAAAAAATTTCATTTCTTTTTCAAAAATCAAGAACAATTGCTGTTATAAATACCAGTTAGTGACAAATCAATAAATACTCAGTTTTGCATATGCAGTAGAACTCCAATTATCCAAACTCTGATTATCCAAATCGCTGATTATCCGAATCGCTTTTTAATTAAGACGGAAACGTACTGCAAAAAAGCTTCCCCTCTTTTATGAAAACCAACCCAAAGTTTGGATGACTGCAGCTTTGTTTAACAACTGGTACGGTGAAATTTTCATCCCTGAAGTGCAAAAGCACCAAAAAAAACTTGGAATAGAAGGCAATTTGAAAATAAATACAATAATTAATTAAAAAGGACCCTTTTATTTTTTAGAATAAATCCGATTATCCGAATGTTTGATTATCCGAAAGGGGTCTGGTCCCAATTGATTCAGATATTTGGAGTTCTACTGTATTACTCTAAACTTTTCAATTTGTGCTAAGAGTACATCAACAAAACATAAGACATTCATAGGTATCATATACATTAATGCATGGTCTGGAGAACCACCAGACCACTGGTTAAAGCGTCTGACTGGAGATCAGAAAGTTCCTGGTTCAAATCTCTGTCTCAGAGGGCCCTTAACCAACCTTCACCTCTGACACAGTTTGTTGCATAATGGGGAGTATGCCAGAATGCTTCTGTGGTTCAAATTCAACATTAAACTACATGTTCCCTATAACTAGTAGGATTACTGGGTTAGGCTAGGCAGCTACAATAGGGGTGGATTGGGCAGACGATAAAAACCCTGACAACAGGTCACTATGACCACACAAGTGTACATACATTAACAAAGTCGTAAGACATGAAAAGTGGGTGATGAGAAAAAAGCTATCAAATGTTTACTAATGCACAATTTCCAGTCATATTTATAGGTATAGCTTCACACCTCAGGCAAAATATAAATAATTAAGACAGGGAAATTCTAGTGTGTTAATTCATATGGTGAGCATTGCCACAGGAAATACATTGTCAGACAAACCATTGTCAGGGTTTCTAGGCAAACAACAATAACTGTAACCATACTCTGGTACCATAATAAATTCTTCCTTACGGCTGCCAATCACTTGTAATAACTCCAAGAGATAAAGGTATCTTCTTTAAATAAAACACTGAAGACTTGTTGCTAATCGGTCCCATTGTTGTACATCTACTGAGAAAATTTTTCTACGTCTCACTACACACATCCACACTGTAGAAAATCTACCTAAAACTGCTGCACCTTGAGGCTTGCGGGGTCTCCTTATAGTCATTTAGTCAAAAATGACGTCACAGTAACTCATGATCCAACAAAGAAAAACCTTATTTTATTTCCTATCACTCGGAAATTTTGGTATGTTGTGAAGTATGTTTTAAATATCAATTTAAGTTATGAGAGTTTTTCTCCAATGTGCAGGTACAGGGACATAGCTAAGAAAGGTTAGGTGGTGCCGTGCACTGGGGCCCCCCAAGCTCAGGGCGCCCCAAAGTGCAGCTGAGGGGACCCCAAGCTCAGCTCAGGGGGACCCTCTAAAGCTTGGCAGAGCTTAAAAAAAAAGGTTACTCATCTGGCCTGAGGGGCCAAAATATATTTTGGCACCGGGGCCCTTGTTAAGCTAGCTATGCCACTGCCTATGTGTTGTGGTATCTGAGATAAAATTTCGAAAAGTTACAAAAGCTTTGAATCTTCCATCATTATTACAGTTCTTAAGTCTGGGAGCTGATTCTACTATCAAAATATTCTGTATAAAAAATAAATAAATAAAAAAATCCTTAACTTTTGATGTATGATTCAGTCATAGTATTTCGTGGTAAAAACCATTCTTTTCCTGGTGTGTTGCAACAGTTACTATGTCTTGATCTTGAATATTTCCTACTATTATTCCTATCGGACTGAAATAGGTGTCAAATGTTACCAAATTTTATTTCCTGTCTGATGGTTATATTATTCAACCACTAAAGTCCTGTCTTCTGGTGGTATTTATGTTATTCAAATCTAATCGTCGTGCATTATTATGTCACTTTTAATTTACTTTTAAGGCCTAAATATTAATGAAATCAAAAACAAAAACAGCTCTGTGTGCTTGGCAAAAATCCTCTTTAATTTGAGTGTACCTTCTACTGCCTCCCATATCTCTTAGAGCAAAATTTCCTATGATTCAAAAACAATAAAAGTATCTTTTTCCTTCTCAAAACCTACTTTCCTTTTAACTATTGAGTCTACTTTTCAATATAATGTATAACTTTTTGTGCTGAATGAAATGAGATATGAATCATTGCTGTTACTTGAAAATTATGTCTGCTAACCTTAAAAAAAAAAAATCACTGTTTATTGTGCACCTTTGAACACATGTTTTTGAATTAACCGAATCCACACAATTTTATAGACCCAAGTTGTCGTTTTTTTTCTTATAATTTAATTTTACACCTATGGAAATGAATGTGAGAAAATCGGTTTAGAAAACGGAAAATTTCTTTATACTGCTCTCGACGACTTCTGAAATAAACTGAATTTTACTCACTAACATAGTTTCTAACTTCCAAACTACTGGAAAATGCATCTAAAATGATTTGCTATCGATTTTAAGTGTTTTAAGAAGTCTCTCAACTGCTTTTGAAAGTATATTGGCAAAACTAAGGTTATATTAGAACATTAAGGTATATCATGTATCATGTTTGTCCAAGAAGATTATTAATGCACTTATGTGTTCATCTTATTTTGTGTTGTAAAAATATCTCCTGATATCAGCATTGGCAGTTGAAAAATTTATTTTCCCTACCCTTATTCAAATTATAGCTCCTTGTACTATTGTTTCCTCTTCAGTATTTGGTAGTTGTTTCAAATACGTAGACACAAGGCAGATGGGAATGGATAAAGCAAAGTACAAGCCAATATTTTTTTCAAGACCCATATTAAGTAAACAATTGTACTCTCTCACGCAAATATATTTCAGTATGTTCCATAACATTTCATTTTAATGTTTAAACCCCAGAAACTTTCAGTTTTCCACATTGCTGTTGTGTATATTTGACATTTGTATATTTACTTTTTTAAATCTTTTGTTTTGGCTTCAATTATAATTCTGTTGATAGGTGAAGCAATTCATAGTTCTACTAAAGGGCTTTTTTTTATTGATTTCTGTAGTATTTAGTGGTTTTACTAAAATATATTTCTGTTGAGTGAAAATTGAAAGCTGGTATGACATTATTTGCTAATTTTTATGTTATTACTGTAATAAGATGCACCCTCTTATCCACCCACATGCTATACCATATGTTGTGTACTGATTATCAAAGTGAAGATTCTTAATAAATCTTATTTCAGATTTTACTGGTCAGTTTATACTGCAACTTCTTATTGTCTTTGATGTCTAATACTCTAAATAGTTTGCACGGTCACAATTTTTTACGTTTCAACATATTTCCCTGAAACTGTGTTATGCTGTTTATGAAAGAGCTTGTCTACTTCAAACACTTGGAACAAACTTCAATTGAATATTTGAAGAAACTTTAAAATCCTGGTAGTAAGAAAACAGAACTGTAATTTAAAGTTTTTCCTTTCTCACAGCTTTTAAACAAAACTAAAGTTTGTAACTTTGAAAACATCTCCTATAATACAAAAAAAAAAACTGTGACACAAATTGTAAAATAGCAGAGCTATTAACTACCCATGTTTCTAAATAACATAATATGGAATGCTATCTATCCTAAAGGAATACTTCATTTTTCAATTTTTTATGGTTGAAAAGATTTCCTTAGGTTTTTTGAGAGAGGAGAAGTGAAACAGGAAAGTTATTTCATCTGCACTTCTTTAAACATATCTGTTTTTGAATTTACATACGATTTCAAATTTTCTAGAAAATACTGCTGTAATGTGATCACCATGATATACACAATGTAGTCTTCACAGGTGTACCGCCGGATAGTGTTGTGGAAACACAATATTTCGACGGCTGGCTCTGCCGTCTTCTTCAGGTGATGAGACATCTGTAATGGTCGGCTGACCCACAGATACTGAGATGGTTCGGGTGCCGCTCTTCCTTATATACAAGTCCACGTGGCCTCGGCGATGGCTTACTATGAGCCAGGCCCGCAACCAACCGGCGGTTGGCTGCCCGTGGGCATGGCTAAGAACTTAGCCACGCCCAGCAAACCGCCGGTTGGTTGCGGGCCTGGCTCATAGTAAGCCATCGCCGAGGCCACGCAGACTTGTATATAAGGAAGAGCGGCACCCGAACCATCTCAGTATCTGTGGGTCAGCCGACCATTACAGATGTCTCATCACCTGAAGAAGACAGCAGAGCCAGCCGTCGAAATATTGTGTTTCCACAACACTATCCGGCGGTACACCCGTGAAGACTACATTGCAGTCATACGCCGGGAAAGTCTTCATTCTTACATGATATACACACTTTTAGTTCTAATGTCCAGTAAGAATAATAATTTTCTAATTGCACTTAGACATATGCAAGGTTTCATTTGAAGGTGGTATTTATGACACTAGGTTGCCATAACAATTCCTTGTATGGAAATATCATCATTCAGCAGTCAGAAAGAAATCAAAATGCAAATGGCTAAAATAAGACAGCATTGCTGCTGTTGCAAGAATAAACTGTTGTTGTTTGATATTATTAAAAAAGATACAAGTTTAAAGCTGGTAATTACAGTGAAACTATGCTAAATTCTGTGAGACTTCCGTACACTATTCCATTGGATTGTATCTTCTAATACTGTACAAGAGGCAGTGCTCATCTATCGAATTTGATTTTGTTGATGTCTGACTGGTAAAATTTTCCAGCACCCTCACAGCGGCAATTTCTTATCAAAAAAAATGTGTAATTTTCACACTCATGAGTCTCTGTGAGATCATAGATTTGAAGAGTATTTGACATCTCACAACCAACTGTTTATTGAGGGAGATTGAACATAATGCTGAATAATTTTCATTGGCCTGTCAGTTCTTTAAAAAAAGGGATTTTCATACAAATTCATCCTTACTAAATATTCATGGGATTTTTTTTTTTTTTTTTTTTAATCTGGGATACAAGATAAGACTGGTATGAACAACATAATCAGTTCAATCAAAGGACTCTTCAGCCAGAATAAAAAGTTTTCATGCACCCTGGGCGATGTCATTTCCTTGTATCAAGTGCTGGGCCAATCTACTTCCACCTTCTTCTACAGCCGCGGAAGACATTGAAACAACTGAATCAGTGATTGCATCATTAAAAAATTTCCTTGTATGGAAATATCATTCCCCAATCAAAAAGAAATCAAAATGCTAATGTCAATGGGTTAAGAAATCAGTTCAAGCAACTGTAACTTTATTGACTCATGTGCAAACTGAATATTATACAGAAAACAATATTTTGATTGATGTGTGGATTATGTAATGAAGATAATTGGGGGGAAAAAAAATTATATTTACTTCAAATATAAGTCATAACTTAACTTGAATTTGAAATGTATTTTAAATTATATTATAAAGACATGAATATATAAGTTATTATAAGATAGGATAGGGAAAGTAGACCACTAGCCTCAGATAAAGGCAGAATTGCCACAATGAACATTCTTTATAATATTTCTGTAAAAATCTTAGTCATGTTGGAGATGAGACATATGGCAAGGGAATCAGATGTGGTGTATACATTGAGACCTGCCACATGAATCATGACTAAGATTATTGACTAAGATTTTTACCAAAATATTGTAAAATTTTTCACATTTTTGTTTTTGCCGTGGCACTTCTTCCTTTATTTGTGGTGTATTATGCGTCTACTTTTTCCATAATTTCTCATTACTGTTGCCTAACAGCATTTTCATTATCACTATTATCTAACTGAATACATAATTACAATTTAAACTTACCAACTGCATCCCAAAGTTTCATAGCAGTGACCTTGCGCATTCCTTTCTGCATGAACCAGGTTGTTAGAAAGCTATACACACTGCAGCTGATCCAGCCAAAAAGATATGGTAGTGCTGATATGAAACCAGCCTGCAAGGCCATAATAATTTTGTTAAAACACATAACTCACCTGATGATTAAAATGAAAAAATGTAGTTACTTCACTTACATCATCAATATCAAAATGCAAAATATTTTGAATATATGTTGGCAATTCTGACAGTAGTGTATAGTTGACCCAACCTACAGCAAACAGAACAAGGCAATGTGCCCACATTGCAGGAGTTACTATGATCATCAGCCATGGGTTGCGAATTGGTTCTTCTTCCTGAAAGTCAGAGATATTAATTACAGTAGTTTTGATATGATACAGGTCAAGGGGGTCAGGGTTTGGAATAAGCTACAAAGAGAAATGATGAATAATGTACCAAAAATGTTGAAATTTCTAGAAGGCAAATGTAGGTGGGTGCAGGATAGGGGGAAAATGGGTATGTAGGGAAATTGCCCCCAGAGCATGCACTACATTGCAGTTAGAATTAAAGTAAATTTTGCTGCTGTAATTTTGTTTATCTTTAGGTATGGCTTGAAAAAAGTTAAGAAAAACAAAAATAAATTTTAATTTGCGCTAGAGCCTAAAACTCACACAAATACTGGAAAATACTCTCAGAAACACATGTTACAAAGCTCATAGCTGTCTAAAACTTTAGTAACATTTCACCTAGGTTTGTTTAAATATTAAAACAAAATTATTATTTCAAATGCATTAAAAAATAGCATAAAAAATGTGTGCAGAATTTTACCTGGTTATCTAACCCAGACTCTTTCTCTTTTGTCTTCTGAACAGAACTATTAGTATTTTCTAGAATATATGTAAGCTCCTTTTCAGTTATTCTTGGATGAGATTCAGGCTCACTATATACAAAATACAACCATGGAATTATTGTAACTGTAGTGATTCCTCCAAATACATAGAAAACTGATCGCCAGCCCCAGGATTTTACCATCGTTCCAGAGACTGCCATTGATATCAGTGTTCCCATATAATTGGCTGAAAAAAATTGTCAAATTCAGTTTAATTCTTCTTGTCTCCTATGGCAGGTGATAGTTTGGTTGGTTGCTTTTTAATTTCATCAGTTACAGATACATTTATTTCAGAACATAGTGTTATGAAAATTATTTTGATGAAAACAGTTATTTATATTGTCATCAAAAATTTCTTTTGAAGTACACAATCTGAGACTTCTTCATAAGAAATAAGCTTAAATTGTAATAACTTTGTTGATTAATGTTTAAAGGAGAATCGGTATCTTACCTATTATTAACATTAATAGAAAATATTATAACTGCTATTTTACTCTTCAAAGTTTACATAGTTCTTTCCCACAAATTAATTTTTGTTGTAACATTTTGTATGTTGGGGAGGCACTTACTTAGTTATTATTAGTAACACAAGAAAGCATTTCACTAGCCAAAAAAATCATTTGATTCTAATGTTCAAATTACTCTTCACTGAGATCAATGTTGATTTAATTTCAATTTAATTTATTTGTGATGGAGTATACGCTCCGGTGGCAATTTCCCTACACACCCGTTTTACCCCTTTTGCTGTACCCACCTACTTTTGCTCTCTACAAATTTCAACTTTAAACTGTTTCACCATTTTTGGTAAATTATTCATCAATTCTCTTGGTAACTTATTCCAATCCCTGACCCCCTTACTTATATAGAAGTTCTTGGCTCCAATATCAATGCTTCTGTTTGTTCATTTGACATATGAATAACGATTTTATCTACTGAATGCGAAGTTTGCAGACTGAGAGAAATGCACTGTAAATCTATGGCAATCATTTATAATACATGTTTTTATTGTGTTCTGTATCTTTTTTATTTATAAGGTTTATGCTTCATTTGTTGCAAGGTCATTAGATACAGGAGGGGTTGGAGGAAAAGGAATTGGAATGAATTTGATGGTGGTCTTTTGAAGGAACTATAGAAATCTGTAATGCAAGAAGGGGATTAAAGCCGTATCTTCTTGAATGCTAGAACTCACTCACCAGGCCTTTATCAATGAAATTCACCAAATGATAGGAAAAATGTTTAGTCAACTTATTAAGTAAGATTACATTTCACCATATCTCATTATTAACATTGTCAACAATTGGATAATGGAAACAAAGAAACTGCCATAGGCACTGAAAAATAAGATAGGATAGGGAAAATAAACAGATACTGCCATATGTTTCGCCTCCCACATGACTAAGACTTATGTCGAAATATTATTTGTTTGTTTTTGTGTTTTTACGTGTCGTCTTGCCCTCCTGCCTTCATCTGTGGTAAGTGACGGGTATCTGTTTATTTTCCCTATCCTATCTTATTATTAACATTGTCATTAATTCATGTATCTATATTTGATTTAACAAGTTCAGAAACAATGAAACAGGAAGAACTGCTGTGATGCAATATTTATATGGAAGAGAAAGATAAAATACACCCAACACTCACTAAAGTTGAAGGGAGGAGGGCAGCAGCAACAAAAAATAACACACAACACAAAAAACACAATATTATGGGCAAAACCCTTTGTCAAGAACATAATGGTATGTGCATGTGCTTGCACAAACACTTGCGATCAACACAGCCACATGCAAAATGGAACTTACCATTGGAGGTGGTGGGGTAAGCAATGATAATATAATTGTAAATAATAATTGCGAAAAAAGAGAACAATATTGGAAAAATGGAACCTTTCAGAGGTAATAAAATTAAATATATATATATATATATCAAAAAGTTAATATCTACATAAAAATTAATTATTCTGGCCAGTATTGGGTATAACAGAGAGAGGATGGAAGGTGAACAAGAACTTTGGCGTTGGTGTTGGCAATTGTATAGGAAATTTCCTGTGATGAATTTGGGTAGTGATGCTGAGTAAATTTGTAGATTTCTAATGGAAAAATTGTATGTGAAATATGGAGTGTGGAGCAGGAGCATCTCCCAGAGGGATGTGGGATATTCATTATTTATGTTTCTGTATTACTGCAGGAATCCTAGAACCAAGAGCTGTACTGATTGAACATGTGTACAACTGACTGGGTAATAAAAGAAAATTGAGTGGAAATCCAAGGGAAAATCATTCCTGCAGGAACAGGTTGTGGAGTTCTAATTAAGGAGGCTGTAGGGCATGTTACACACAGGCAAAAAGTACTTGTAAACTTACCATCATTCCTTCACCCAGTATTCCAATTACCCACCCAAGCCGGTACTTGAGCAACATTCCTGTGATTTTTCTCAGTCAATACACCCACCTTGAACCGATAACAAATCTATAATTTCTTTATCCCTACCCAGAAATGTAATTCCTCATGCCAGTTATAGAACATACTGTACTTCCCATTTAATCAGATCATGATATAAAGTGCCAACTTCCTGATTCAGTTAGATGGCACTGTAGCTTCTATGCGACACTTGAAATATGTAAATCAACATTACCACAGTTTGTGCCACCTGTGAAATTTTTCTTGACATTTATTGATTTATTTGCAACAACTCTACTGCTGTGTGAGCAGAGATTTTCCCAGTGTGTCAGGATGATGGTTCATAGTGCATGTAAAGCTGTAAAAACTACACCAAAATATATTGCTTCCTGCATATATTGCTTATTTAATTAATTTTTGTTAATATTTATTACTATTTTAAGTGAGATTACAATTTTAAGCAATGAAAACAAGGAAGGATAGACACAATAAGTTTATCACTTTATACAGATAAAGGTAAGAGAACCTTAGTCATCTACAAGGATAAGAGAAGTGGCAAGAGGATTGGATATGTACACACTGAGATTCACTATTTTTTTAAAAAATATAATAAGTATTAAAATTAAAAGAAATGTTATTTTTAATATACCTGAGAATACTGCTCCAGACATCCTTTGACGCTCTTTTTCAGGAAACCATTTTGCAAACATGACTTGCATTGCTGGAATTATGACCCCCTATAAAAAAAGATGAATACTCCATAATCTTTTAATAGTTAATTCACAAGTAATAAAATATCAATATTATGTGTTACTTACAGAAGCAAGTCCAACACCAATCCTTGAAATCAAGAAGACAATTGCCCCTGCTTCTGCAGCAATGGGACCCAACAGTGTAAGAACTCCTGCACAGAACAGTCCTATCCCAAACACCCATCGTCCACCAAATCGTGCAGCACTATGGCCACCAACAATCTGCATTGCCACATAGCCATAATAATACGATGATAAAATGTAGCCTTGCATTTGTGGATCCCAGTCAAATTCTCCACTCTGCAGATAGGAAGTAACAAATTTATTATATCAGACTTATTCCAGAACTGTGATAACGTATGAAAATGGTAAAATTGTGGCACTGCTGACAGTGATGATTAGACAGATTAGGAATCATAAATTTGTAAAGAGTATAGTTGGAAGGTGAGTAATTGATGGGTATCATTATTGTTCTAAGTTGGCGACAAAGAGTAATTTGCGACAAAACATTACTTCCTCCTGTATATTCGAATTCATGGCATCATGATAGAAGAAAACTACCTGTTGATATAATTGTGGTTCATATCATAAATTCTGTCATTATGATCCAATGTATGGTTTGAAGAAATATTTTGTTGCAGTTGGAAATAAAAGAATTTAGACAGTTATAAATCAATCAGTGAGTATGACCAGAAATTAGGTGATTTATATAGAAAAACACTCCAGCCTATAACTGTATTATATTTGCATATACTGGAATGGATCTTCTCTGTATCTTCAGTAGTTCAAACCGAGCATGGTGGTGTAACGGTTAGTGTTCTGGCCTCGCATTCGGGAGGGCGGCGGTTCGAATCCCCGTCCGGGCATCCTGATTTGGGTTTTCCATGGTTTCCAAAATCACTCCAGGCAAATTCCGGGATGCTTCCTTCAAAAGACCATGGCCGAATTCCTTCCCATTCTTTGCTCCCCATCCTATCCCATCTCTAAAGACCTCGCTGTTAAGAGACGTTAAAAAAAATAAGTAGTTCAAGTCACCCACTTTTTGATCTAAGCTAATTGGCCATAATGGATCTGCTGTCAAATAAGTATTTTGTAAGAAACATGGATGAAAGATGAAGTCTGCCAGAAAGTGGGGATGACCCTCACTTCTACCAATGATACAGTAGGTTGAGGGGGAGTAGGGTTCTATGAAGCTCTTCTTCCATGAATCCCTGGAACATGGTCCTTAGGACCTAATCATGGCCTTTACGTTTATCTTTTCTGCTGGACATATGTTACATACCATATTTATCAGTTTATTGGGAGTACTAGTAAATGCTTTGTACCAACCAGGAAGTAAGAAGAGTTTAACATAAATCAAGGCAACACCATACCAATATTTACAGCAGTTAAAAACACTTGATGGAAACTTTTTATATGAAACCAAACACTGTACTCATGTAGAACAGGTAAGATGGAAATGGCATTTTACGAGGCAATGCTACTGCAAAGAAAATTTAACAACTGTTGAAAATCGTTCGAACAATATTTAGTAACACAAAATATTTTTCATTAAGTTCTTACACACTATATTATCATGTGAACAAGGCTCAAATTAAAGCATAGAAATACACATAACATAGCAACTTGATAAAAATAAATTCATGTGATCTTGCCACCTAATGACAGAGTTTTAATTTGATATGCCTCGTGGCTTGACCTGCAGTTTAACATTGAATCTAAAACAAGGAATATCCTAGCATAGCTCACTGTAGTTTAAAAATAAGTTTAAAGTTCACTATATTTTTCACAAAAAATTTACAAAGTTCTTGAACAACTCTTGAAAATTCCTGGCCCCAGTGGTGTTTAAATATGGGACAAAACCTCAAATTTTTGGAAGCAAGCATCTTAATCACTGACCAGACCATTGAATTCTAGTAAAATCTGTTACATTTTTGATGGTTTATACCCCACATATGCCAAAAATTAAGGTAACTATCATGTAAGGTGGCTTGGAGTCTACATTTCTTGTAGTGGCCTGAAAATAATTAAAATTATATGTTGCAGTATGGATTTAAATTCTTTTATTTTCTTCCAAAGTTGAGACCTCAAACATCAAAATTCTTACTCTCCTTCAAGACACTGTTTTAGCAGATGTCATTCTTCATCAGTCAATTCAATCATGAAACGATGTGGCCTCTTAGTGTTATAAGTCCTGTCAGAACATAGTCTTCTTCAGGCTAAATGGTCTTTGGTGATTCTCTACAAGCTAACTCCAGTGATCTTGCATATGTTTTGTCCCATTGGTCTGATGATCTTCCTCTTGGTCTCTGGGCTCCATTACAACACTGTTTTCATATATCTTTCATCATTAGGAAGGAATGACCTGGTGGCTCAGTGGTTAAGACAACTGATTGGAGATCAAATGGTCCCTGGTTCAAATCCCTGTCACAGCAGCAATTTTCATAGGCCATTTACCAGACCTTCACCTCTGGGACAGCTTGATGTGTAATATGAAGTACACCAGAACACTTCCGTAGTTTGGATTCCATGTTTAACTGTAGTTCCCTTATACCCAATAGGATTACGGGTTTAGGCTAGGTAACTACGATAGGAGTGGATTGTGCAGCCAATAAGAACCCCTGTCACCAAGATATTGCAACCACACAAATTTACTTTTTCAATAGGAAGCTGGATCTATGAGCAAACCAGTGTATGAGGATTACCTGTCTGTTATTGATATGGGTATACTGATTAATCTTCGTTTCCTTATAAGTTCAGCAGATATAAACTCAAGAAATTTCATTTTGAAATATCAAACCAACCACTGACTATGCATGTGTCTAGTACAGCCTTTCCCAACGGTGGATCCTTTAGAGATTAGACTATGATCAGCAAAGACCCCTTAATAATAATGGTAATAATAATAATAACAAATGGAAATTGAATAGATTAGAACTGTCATTTGATAGCTTGAATTGTATATTACACAATGTGGATAGACTTTCATTTAGACTTTCATAATTTTATTTTGTCCTCAGACCCTTTAGAATATGTTCGGGGATCCCTGGGATGGTCTGTGGATTCACCTACGTGTAATGTAGTCTTGATTCTCTAGTTCTTTAAAATGTCTCCTATTCATCAAAATACACTCATTACTTACTATATTATGCTTATATATATATATATATATATATATATATATAATAACAATGAGCAGGAAAAAGCTTTAAGGCAATAAAATTAAGGAAGGATAGGGAAATATGACCCAACACTTACCACAGATGAAGGCGGCTGGGACGACGAACAAAAAACAAACACAAGAGAAGCGCAATATTTCGGCCTACAGCAGCCTTAAACGTGCAGAAGGTGAAGCACCAGGCGCCGTCACATGTGTACACATAGACGGCCGACTGGTGAATGGCGTCTAAGGCGCGGATGGTAGTTTAGGTGGAAGGGGGGGGGGGAAGTAAGCTCAAATAATGGGTCGATAATCGATACTGATATGTTATTATTGAAAGAGGTGAATAATAACTGGGTGGGGATATATATATATATATATAACTATAAGTAAAACGTAAAATAAATGTAAATAGCATGGATAATAGTAAATACAGAAATAAAAAACGTAAATGGTATAGATAATAAGTGCTGGGTCTGGTGGGCAGAGTTTATTGGAGGGCCTCAATCTTCAATAAACTCTGGCCTATAGATGGTAGTTTAATCTTGAGAAAAGCATGGAAAGTTATTATTTTTATGAATAAAGAAATTCACAATTTGGTGGTAATAATTAGATACTGGTACCTAACTGATAATTTCATAATTAAGAAGATACAGAAGATTAAGTGTTACAACAATGGGAGGGTATAAAGAATAAGATTGTAATATGGGTTTTTATGGTTAAATAAGGTCTTTATGGTGTATTTTGAGATTTTAGTAAAATGTCATCATGAAATGATTACTTTTGTTATTGCAGGGAAAATAAGAGATAGTTTAGAAATCTGATTACATATAAAGTATTTTTAAAATTCAGAGATATATTCTGTGTAAATTTGGCAAAGATAAGGAACAAAATTTCATGTTATTTAAAAAGACAATACAGAACAGAAAAACAAGATGTCTTAAAGATTTAGATTTTTAAGATTCAGCATTAGAAATTAATCACAGGAATTGGTGAGTGGTCAGTCTAGTGGATGCATGGTGATATTAATCGTAGTGGTACAGCACCCAAGCAGCAAACTTTTGTAGCAATACTTTGGTGGTGAAACCAAGTTTGAAACTACAGTAGTTTGGAAATGTGAAAATGATGGTAGTCTGGGGTGATAGATGTCTGCCTTATTGTTAGAATTTGGGTCAGTGTTGAAAGTGGAATTTAGAAATTTAGGGAGTGCTCATTAACTTTTAATGTTTTGGTTGAAAGTTATCACTTGAAGTACTGGTAGTGAATCATCTTAATGTCAGTATTAGTATCTGTTGGCTACCTTCTTCCACAGTCTTCTCAAAGGATACAAATTCCCAATTGGTTCAGAACTTTTGTATTTGACTGGTACCAGATCATTTTTTATTTAAGAATTTATTAAAACAATGACCTTCATACTCTCACATTTTATTCTTACTTTCCTTCCCTTTCCTTTTCAGAAATTAATCTTTCTGTGTGGTGTAACATTACTAACCATAATATCTCACTTGGCTAGTTGGTGATCAAATTTGAAGGGAATTTATCTGACAATCTTTTAGAAACACAGATATCAAATCTGTAGTTTAAGGGTATAATTACAGTCAAAGAGTGTGTGGTTAAATTAGAGTTGACTACTGAAGATCACCAACAAAGCAAATGAATCATAGCAACAGACAGTATAAAATATTACCCAACCAACCACCAACTTCTCTGTAACAACAGAAAATCTCAGAAAAACTATGAGAGGCCTAGCAAGCTTTTAATAGATGAAAACTAGCTTTGAAAACAAGCATAGCCTCTGTAATAGGCTCTCCCAAATGACCTGTGGAAATGAAAACATTCAAAATATATTCTGGTGAGGGTGTGTAAGGAAAGTGAAGGAACTGGGATATTAAAAGCTTTATTAGATCTTAGCTTGGGTATGGAATAATATTGTGGGACTCATTTTAAATGTATCAAATGTGGGAGTTGGAGAGGATTCGAAGGTAGGCAGCTAAAATTGTTTGTGAAAATTACTGCAGAATTCAAATAAGCCCACAAAAAAGCATTCTATACTGAATTGGTTTGGTCACATAATGAGAATGGCGCCAAAAGTCACATTATGAAATATCAGAAACTGGAAAAAGACAAAGAGCACATGGTCACAAGATCATAGTACGAAGCAAGTATGAAAAAAACCTGGTCAACTGCAGTCCACAGCGGGAGAATATACTGGAAGAGAAGGGGATTGTCCATCAACACACAAATATGATAAAGTAGCCATGATGAGAGTCATTGGAAGACAGTAGACTAATAAAGAAAGTTCTAGGAATGTATTTTACAAGGCATGTATCTGTGATGGGGCCTATAAGGATATTGGTAGATAAATTAGAAATACGAGGAAGAGAATAAATGGTGTTAGCCACAAACTAGTACCGGTACATGATTTCAATCATAAGGTGTCATAATTTTATTTTGCAGGTAAGGGAATCTGCATGTGGAATAAATAACCAAAAATTATGAACAATATAAGAGGGAAATTGTAAGGAACCAGGCCGATACTGGGGTTGAAGAATCGCCTAAGTGCCTTAACTTACACTCTTGATAGCACCTCACTGTTCGATGAAAACTTACTGAATATTTTTAATTTGGTTTGACCATGTAGCCAGGATGACTCAACTAAATGCCTTAGGTCGCCACAAAATTTGTTACCCACAAATTTTGAAAAGGGTTTTATGTTAACAACTGAAGTACACAAGTTCACTGTTAGTAAAATCCAAAGTTTTATTTTTCAAAGTCAAAAGTTCAAAATTGCATTTACAGTTGAGCAGGCATATCGAACTCTCTTTTCCAAAAGTCTGCAGATTGCGGAGAGAAATCTTGAACCGACCAAACCCCTTTAATAAATTTACAAATTCTTAATAGTCATTGCAGTTACGATATAACACGACACGATCCACCATGGTTGAAATAGCCAGCATGGCGCGTTACGACCAACCGAGACGAACGACAGACCGACGCAGGTTCACTCACATAATACTAGACAGGAACAGACCGCGGACAGGAACAGACAAACCATAATGGCGGCGGGGTCTTTTTTTATAGAAACGGCTAGAACCAGTGACGTCAGCAACTGTATCACATCTTTTTGCTTCCGCGTAGCTCAAAGTATGTGTAATTTATTTGACGATCCCGACTATTAAAAATGTTCAACCTTTAGCAGTATCTGGACTTATCTACTAGAAGTCCAGCGGCAGTCTCTTGAGAAATTTAGAGTAATTAATTTTAATGTTTTAGCTGTTTAAGACTCAGCGTAGTGATACATTCAAATTTGGGTAAATCCCTAAGTGTTCTAGAACTTTTTACGCGCGGGCACAACAATCCGCGACAATCTATTTTACAAAAACTTAATTACCGGACAAATGCTTAAACTTTTTATGAAAACCCATATATGCATAAAATCGTCTTAATTAGGGCTATCCACTGATGTAATTTTTAATTTAATATCTCTTTTAATAAAAAAGCTTATTTTTTTCTCTCAATTAAAATCGCTAATTAGACTTTGCTGAATTACTTAATTTTATTACCAAAATATCGGGGATAGTGCTGACTACAGCTGGTGATAAAAGTTCGGTTGTAGCTTTACCCGATTTATAGATATTACAAATCTTAGAATTTCAACTTTTACGATCACGTGTTTCAAAACATGTACAAACCTAAATATCTCTTAAACCAAACGTTTCCCGATATGATGATTACACTTTAAAATGATTTTCATGATGAATTGTAACTATGCGCAAGATTACAGGGAAATTCCTTTTAGTTGAAATCTACACTTCTCGAAATTTCTAAGTCCCGCCTAAGCAAAACTAGAATTTGCCAAAATTCTAAGGTGCTTACAAAATTTGTGAAATGCAGAAGCAGGTGATTATGGAAACTGCTATCATAGTGTTCAATCCATTGTAATTAAATAAAAAATTGATTGCCTTTTAACTATCATAAGTTTCAAAGTAAATGTACGATCTAAAACATAAATATGACAGTCTAAAATTAATTATCGTACCTGTGTATCTGAATCTTCAGTTGATGATTGAGCTGGACAGGTATCATCTGGAACATCATCTCCACTATCAGACGGTACCACCATGCCTACAATGGCAACTGAAAGAGTTACTTTAACCATGTACTGTAGAGCAATCCCAAGGAAACCCAATACAGCAACAGCATACCGCAGGGGAAACAGTTCTAGAAAAGGTTTTGAAAGTATTTTTTAGTTTATATAGTCTGATGAATAGTTCAGATCTATTTATTATGCATAAGAACCATAAAACATAACAAAAAATTTACATGAGGATGAGGAATAAAATTTGTTGACTTTCCTTTTCATGCTATTAACAATCCTTCTAAATCTCACTTTTCTCTTCAATTCTTGATTACACACTGATTAATTTGAACTTAAACTTTCAACTGCTAAAAGATATTTAGTTGATTGTAAATATAACTTGGTAATGAACAAAGCTGATGCTGAGCGTTAGTGCATACTGCTTTTTGCTAAGCTATGACCGTCCCTGTAGCCTAAGGATTTACTGTATTGCAGTCGCCAATCCCATTGAATGGGGAACGGTTAGGAGGTTGCATTTCATTGTAAATTATGTAAGAATTTTTGGATTGGTATGTCGAACTTACATGGGTGTGGGGGTTAGACAATACAAATATTTCGATCTCTAACCATGCATTACAGATTCATTGCAGTCTTCAAATTATTATTTCATCCAGAGTCAGCCTTAACCATCTAGGCGCCACAGGCTAGTCATGCATTTGGCGCCCTTTAATTTTTAATTAAATATTAAAAAAAAACTTATTTTTAATTTTGCACCATATTTTTTATCGAATTAATGGAACACAACAAACATGTATTTATTTACAATAATAACAACGACAACACTTAACAATTTATTCTCTAAACAATATACATATATTGTCTGTCAGTTAATCACGAAATATTTAATGAAAAACGAAAATTAAAAAACGACTAAAACCTTATTTTTCTAGCTTTTTTGTCAGCAAACTCTCTGATAAGAGTCGCAAAGTCTAGGTTTTCTGCAACTTGATTTTCATTAGATAGCGAGGCCAAACTAATCTTGTTTAAGACATTATAGACCGCAAGTACGTTTTTATCAATTTTAGTTTAGAAAAACTGCGTTCGCCACTTGCAGTTGGTATTGTTAACAGAATACGCATTGTATTGGGATACAAATCTTGAAGATTGGGCTTTTTGATAAAGTTGAATGTTTCGATAGGTGTTGCCAGAATGTCGTCGAGATAGTGTTGCAGACCTAAAATTTCATCGCACAACAAATCTCCATCAATATCAGATTTAAAGTTGACCGCTAACTTTTCTTGCATTTGTAATCTTTATTTTGATTTTTTTTTTTTATCTTAAACAAGAAATTCCACATGACAGAAAAATCTTGCATCTGTTGAAATCCTTCTTTCATAGGTATCAGCACGGTGTCCAAAAGAACATTTAAAATCTCGGATTCAAGTGTTTTTTTTTTGATCAATTATTGGTTCATCAATAGTATCTTCACCCGGTCTACTTAGTCGCGTTTGTGGTTTGAAAATTGGCTGCGTATCAAATTCCGAAGCTAATTCAGTTGTTATAATAGCTTGTTCGATACCTGTTTGCAGGACCGCCGCTAGCTGTTTGAGCGCCCGCGTGCAATGCCGATTATGCCGCCCCAGCCAGTGGTGGATCTAGGAATTTTCCGAACCGGGTCAAAAGAATGTGAGATTGCCGCCCCTTCAAATATTAATTGCCGTCCCCATTGTTGCCACACCGAGTGTTGCCGGCCGCCTGAAGCAGCTGTTGAGCGGGGTGGCGACTGTCGATCACTCAATTTGCCGCCCCCCTCGACCTGCCGCCCGCGTGCGGTGCACGCCTTGCACGCCCGCTTACGGCGGGCCTGCCTGTTTGTCTATATGTTTCGAAGTAAGAGCTATATTTATCAAGCATTTCAGCAAAGTCGACAAAGTTGCTTTGCTCACGTTAATTTTTTTTTTTAAAAAAAGAACATCATATCATATTATAACAGAAACAATAAAACTAAAATCTTTTATTTGTCCTTCCAGTTTGGTCGCTTCGTGTGGCGTTGCAGCAACGCTTTGATTGCTAACATCTGCCAAGGAAACCAAAGCGTCATGAATTTCATAAAACTGATAACGAACCGCTTTGACGCTTTCGAGTTCCCAGCGCGTGTTAATTATTTTTTTCAGGGATGATCGGTCAAAATTTTCTATCTATTTAGGCCTACCGATCCTGAAAATAAATGTTTTTTTTTTTTTTTTTAACACTAAATTATAACTATGTCATCCACGTGGTAAGAAAAAAGCTAGCTGATTTATGTCCGTAATTATTTTCTGTATACCTTTATTTTTCCCCTTCATGTTTGCGCCATTATCATAACCCTGTCCTCTGCAGTCATTAATGTTAAGGTTATGATCACTAAATGTTTTTAAAATGTTTTCTGTGAGACCTGCACCCGTTGTATCATCTATTTACAAAAGTGAAATAAAATATTCTTTTATGCTTACGGCATTCTCTGTTATGTCGGCGCATCGTAATGTGATTGAAAGTTGATCTTTATGACTTATATCAGGAGTACAATAAACTGTGATTCCATAATACTTTTCATCTTTTATGCGGGATACTATTTTAGATATAACTTTTGATGCCATGAGTTCTTTGAATTCATTTTGCCGAACTAATGGTCACCGTTCACTTCCAATCTGACATACTCTTCCATGATGGAGTCAAACTTTGCCAATAATTGTACAAGGCCTAAGAATTCTCCTTTGTTTGGAGTAAAGAATTTAGTGGATGACCCTCTGAATGCCATGTTGGTTTCAGCCAAATACAAGGTTATGTGCATCAATCTTTAAAGTACATTGTTCCATCGTAATCTTTCTTTAGAAATTACCCCTTCCTTGTCAAAAGTTGAACCAGCTTTGAACCTGATTTCAAATTCAGATAAATGCTTTTTTTTTATGTGCATGACTGTTTTCATGCATTTTCGAAGCTTTACTTCAATGTCTCCAATTTTTGACGCCTTCAGTAGTGGTCAAATTTGTAGGTGAGTTAAATCAAACCGTCTACAGCAAAAGCAAAAGACATCATCGTTTGACACTGAATAAACTAACCACTGACGTCTGACAATTACTTCGTTGAAAGCTTTATTGAATAATGAGCTGAAGAGAAATGATGCCCATTTTCGTCTTTTGGAGAATTATTTAAAGGCACCTACTTGTGAGGGTCCACACAAAATAATGTGATGTACATTCGTTGCATGAAGCACTTTTGACCACGTAGCTACATCAGAAACATTGTATTCTTTTATTCCATATACCGTATGCTGATACTTTTATCAGCCAGAGAAGTCATATCTTGAGCCTACTCAGACGGATCATGTAAGGATTTAATGGGTTGGCCAATTTGGCCACCTTGAATGGATTAATGCGTATTTTCAGTGTCTAATTGTTCAGAATCTAAAGAAATATTGACAGTTACTTGCCTTTCGGATTCTGATTTAAAAGTGGTGAGATAGGATTCGATATCTGAAGTAGCCTACTCCCCCTAGAAATTCCTTTCAAATATTTATCAATAGTCATGTATTTTTAGTTTGTTTTTTAGTTTTTTTTTCAGCTTTTCTTTTACGATACGTATTCTGAGCCAGATAGCTTTTTTTTTAAAAAAGTTATTTCTTTATTTTCAGCCATAATTCATCAAGTGTGGACACTGGTCTATATCACGATCACAATGTTATGTTACATCTATAACAAATAAAAAATGTCTGTAAGTAAATATAATTAGAAAAAAAATTGAGCCTGTAAGTGAAAGATAAAAATGTTGTTCAGGCTTACCAAAAATAATATCACTTTTTTTTTAACTGCTTTACGTCTCTCAATAGCGAGGTCTTTAGAGACGGGAAAGGATGGGGGGCAAGGAATGGGAAGGAATTCGGCCATGGCCTTTTTGAAGGAAGCATCCCGGCATTTGCCTGGAGTGATTTGGGAAACCATGGAAAACCCAAATC
Source organism: Vandiemenella viatica (assembly GCA_031002005.1). Lineage (NCBI taxonomy): Eukaryota > Metazoa > Arthropoda > Insecta > Orthoptera > Morabidae > Vandiemenella > Vandiemenella viatica. Next base: position 70,069,852 of record JARYHS010012519.1, read on the forward strand.
TGGATGCTCGGACGGGGATTCGATCCGCCCGTCCTCCCAAATGCGAGGCGAGAATGCTAACCGTTACACCGCCACGCTCGGTAATAATATCATGGTCACAACACTCACTTCAGTCACTATATAATTATTTGATAAGTAATAATAGTGAATCATAATCTCCTTTTTTTAACTATTTAGTTTTTCCAAAAGTCTTACATCTTCGTCTAAATTAATTATAATTTTTATCACCACTCACTACGTTACTACGTACTGAACGGTGCCAGTCAATATCTAGACAGAAGTGTAATGAAATGCGCTATTATCATTTCAGTCATTCGCATAGGCTACATAGGCTGTAGCCTACGGGCCCGCACCACAAAGGGGGGCCCGCACCACAAAGAGGGGCCCCTCACTACCCACAACCCTCGCCTGGGCAGGTAGTAGAGCTAAAAAAAAAAAGGTCGCCCATAAATTTTTTAGGTCGAATTTCGAATATTTCGAAATTTAAGAATCCAGCCACTGCCGACAGGGGGCCCGCACCACATGTATAGCCTAGGGGCCCACAGGGCCTAAATGCGGCCCTGCTCAAGTTAATAGGATGAATTTAGTTTTTCTGTTAAAGCCGGCGGTGATTTCACCCCAACAGTTTGTGTTCACAAATAAATATGCTGTAGACTTCTTGATGATTTTAAAACTGATATATTGTAAGAAAAGTTCTTTTACGTTAATTGGTACCAGATAATTCCAGAAAAGACATCAGACTTCAATCAGAAATTTAAATAACTACAGGTTAGTCATTCTCACTCAATACGCAACTTCCTCCTAATCTCCAGATAGTAGTGAAAAATTATCAGTCCATCACGGAGGAAGTGTTGACCTGCACTGCTGTTGCGCAACTACTGCAAATATTTCTCCATCGCTCCACGTAGGACACGCTCGTCCTCACAATACCATGTCCACCCGAAGAATGCTTACTTCTTTGTTGTCTGCACCCCTTTCTATAGTATCAGGGAATCATGAAGTATTTTCAACCTACAAAGCCAAATCTTATTTTCATTCCAATTGTCCTGAAATTTTTATATGTTATGAAGCATGACTTAAATGTTATTTTATGTTGTGAACGTTTTTCTTCTTGGTGATGTAGTTTTAGAGATAAAAAACTTAAAGTTAAAAAAGACCACAATTCGTAAGCTTCAAACCAATATCAAGAGAATCTGTAAAAAAAAAAAAAAAAAAAAAAATAATAATAAATAAATAAATAATCTTTAACTTTTAGTGTAAGTTTCAATTCGATGCTGATAGTATTTAATAGTGAAAACCACCCTTTTCGTGGTATGGTGTAATCGTTGCCAAGCTTCAAAATTAAATATTCCCAAAAGCATTACTCCTACTGAGCTGAAACAAGTGTCAATCGTCATCAAATTTTATTTCCCATCTACTGGTTATGTTATGTAATCACTACAGTATCTCCTTCATATAGATTTCTTTATGATGTTTATTTCTCCTTATGTGACGTCAGCCTCTCGTGTGCCTTCCATCTTGAAAAAAATCTTTAATTTAATTTTTCATGTCTAAATATTATTGCAATCGACATGTAAGTACCGAGCGTGGTGGGTGAAAGGTTAACGGTCAGGCCTTGCATTTGAGGACGCGGGTTCGAATCCCCGTGCGGGCATCCAGATTTGGGTTTTCCATGGTTTCCCCAAATCACTCCAGACGAATGCCGGGATGCTTCAGTCCCATCCCACCTAATGACCTCAATTACGACGAGGCGTAAGACCTTAAGTAAAAAAAAAAAAAAAAAAAAAAAAAAAAAAAAAAAAACCAACCTTTTAAGGTATTAAAAAATTGAGCAATCTACCAAAATCTACTTTTCTTTCTAAAAACCTTATTTTGCGCTTAGTTATTGACTCTACATATTTTTGTATATGCTGTAACTTTTTATGCCAAAAACTAATTTATGTATTATTACTGCGGTTTTAAAATTACGTCCAAACCCGCCGTTAGCTGTTTGAACGCCCGCGTGCAATACCGATTAGGCTGTGGTCACAGTGGATGCGTACACTGACGACCTATAACGCATGCGAAAACTTCGTGCGCGCTCGTCAGTGTGGTTGTGGTCACAGTGTATCGGAGTTTGTCGTGCGCGCTCGTCAGTGTAGTTGTTGTCACAGTGGAAATCGGAATTACTTGTTCATTTAATTAAAAATGTAAGGTGGATGGATGTTTTTACATAATTCTGTACTAAGACTCTTCTTGTTGGAAAATGAAAAAGAATGTTGGATTAGTGATATTAACAGGGAAATTCAAAGAGAATTTGCTTTACTTTTCCCTGATCTAATCAGAGATAAAAATTCTTCGGCTACTTCAGAATGCGACCGAGCGTGGTGGTGTAACGGTTAGCGTTCTGGCCTCGCATTCGGGAGGACGGCGGTTCGAATCCCCGTCCGGGCATCCAGATTTGGGTTTTCCATGGTTTTCCAAATCACTCCAGGCAAATGCCAGGATGCTTCCTTCAAAATGCCATGGCCGAATTCCTCCCCATTCCTTGCCCTCATCCTTCCCCATCTCTAAAGACCTCGCTGTTAAGAGACAATAAGCAGTTAAAAAAATCAGAATGCGGCCAGAAACATTCTACAATATTTTACACAGAATAAGTTCGAAACTTGAGAAATAGAATAATTTCCGGATTTGCATTGCACCTATGGAGAAACTAGCAGCTACATTAAGGCTTGCGTGATATCTGGCACGGGCAAACACAACATCACGCGTATTCTCACAAAAGCTTATTCAAAATGTTTGTTCACAAGGGCCAATCAGGACTACGTTAAGCCTTCGTTTTGATTGAATTTGCTTGGTGTGTATAACTAGAGTTGTTTGCCCCTGAGGGGACCTACGGTTTAACGTGGAATCTGAACCGCCGTTAGGACATATTTCACATTTTAGAGAAAGCTGTGCAAGAGATGAAGGGCGGGTTAAGGACCTTTGAAAGGCATTTGAACTGGGAAACATTCAGTCTCAAATCAGACACCTTAATCACTGAACCATAGGGCTGATCGCTTATTCAATATAAAATAAGAATTTTTCTTACATTTAGTTACCGTTATAGGAATTTATTGGTTTAATAATATAAACTAATGTATTTGTTCCAAATTATTTAATATTAATCACATTTATTCAAATCATGTACAGCAAGAAGGACATTGTATAAAAATTTAAATAGAAGTTACTTTCCCTACTGAAGAAATGATTTTAACCATTTCAGAAGGTTTTATTACTAATGCAATTTTCCTAACTGAATCGGCTGTATTGATGGAAAGCATATAAGAATCAAATGCTCTCCCTATTCTGGTTCATCGTTTTTTAACTACAAGCAGTACTACTCCATCGTATTTAAAGTAGTTGCTGATGCAAATTATAAATTTATCTACATAGATGTTGGAAGCTATGGTAAGCAGAGTGATGGTAGAATTTTTACTAAAATCTTGGTATTTCACCACCATGAAAATAATTCACTACATGTTCCTGAACCAAGACCTCTACCAGGTTCTTATATTATCTTGCCTCACGTTTTACTAGCAGATGAAGCTTATCCACTGTAACCATATTTATTGAAGCACTATTCTCGAAGAGATTTACGAAAAGATGAAAAACATTTAATTTTAGACTTTCGAGAGCAAGGAGAGTAGTTGAGTGTGCTCTTGGCATATTAAGTGCCAAATGGAGGGTACTGATGAAGGAAATAGAGATACGCCTGAAAACATTGATACAATTGTCAAATGTGTTTGCCTGTTGCACAACATAATCATCGATAAAGAAGGCCTATTGCAAAACACGCAACAATAAGTCTCTGCAAATATTGATAGTTATTCCTTACAATCACCAAAACCACCACGAGTAACTAACACGGCCAGCATCAGAGCTTATGAAATCAGTGAGGATTTGAAAAGTAATTTTGTGACGTTCAAACGAACGTCGATTGAAATAAAATGCATTGCAGCCTTTATAGTAATCGATAACAGTTAATAGTTGTAACAATTATAAATTACGAATTATAAACCATAGATTGTAAATTATAGCTAAATTAGCTTTTAATTTTTGATAGATAATTTTTGATGAAGCTCTTGGTATGTTACTTCAGTGATAAAAATTATTTCGATAAAATGGTAACTCAGTATTTTAACAACACAATGCAAAGAATATTATTCAGATTTTCATGATTTTGTTTTTAATCCTGTTGTACTTAAGTTAATGTTGGACATCCACATCACTAATTTAATTTTGATGCGATTTCCTGCCACAACTTCTTCGGCACATCACGGTTATGGGTCTGAGGTCTGATCCCACAAAGCTTTTCTCTCACAAACTAAAGAAATCAACCTCTGTATTCATTTTGGACGTACGTGCACGCAGTAAAAAACAAACAGACTTGCTCCCAAATTATGGACGTGCGCGCGCGCGCGTCAACTGACGGCCAACTCGCTTCCACTGTGACCACAGTGACCTGATTTGCAGTGTTTGTTTCACTGCGGCGTACACGCGCGAGCGCGCACGTCCAATTGGTCGTCAGTGTACGCATCCAATGTGACCACAGCCTTATGCGGCCCCCAGTTAAGTTCAGCCAGTCGTCGATCTAGGAATTTACGAACCGGGTCATAAAACTGTGAGATTGCCGCCCCCATTGTTGCCACCTCGGGTGTCACCGGCCGCCTGAAGCAGAAGTTGAGGTAAAAAAAGGTCGCCCGCTAAATAATAATACGCTGCAAATTTCATTGCGGCGACAATGGAGCGGCTACTATCGACTGTCGATCACTCGATTTGCCGCCCTCCTCGACGTGCCGCCCGCATGCGGTGCACGCCTTGCACGCCCGCTTACGGCGGCCCTGATTATGTCTGTTAGGTTATTGAAACAAATTACCAAGGATGAATAATTAAAAAAAAACGCTTAAGGAATTTAAAATTAACATTTACAAACCAGAAAAGTAAATGGGGGATGAATTTAACACCCCAATTATAAAAGAAATTTTTTAAAAATAAAATAAAAATGGGTAGCTAGATGACTAGGGGAATTGCCACCATCACAATTAATATTAATAAAAAACTGTTTTCTGTGTAGTTTCAGCCATATAGGATTTATATATATATAATATAATATAATATTTATAATATAACTCATTCCCTAAATTTCCTTGACCAAAGTGTCCCATCTTTTTTTGCTCATAACTTTATTCTGCAGCTCTGAAAATGAATGTGAGAAAAATAATATATTCCCTTTATGAAAATTTCCGTGACCTTCGAATTTAATTTAACCTTTCCTCACTACCTACATGCTTTCTTACTCTTAAACAACTCGAAAATATGTCTAAAATGATTTGCTTTTAAGTTTATGTGTGTTTGAGCCCTTTAACCTTTTTTTGAGGTCATATCTGAAAAAATAATGTTATACGACAAGTAATTTTAGATAAAAAAGGGTATTCTGAAAATTGATCATGAATTCAACATTCCTCGATGCACAGTCAAAAGTGTCGTGAATATGTAAATTGTGACATTCCATTTCAGAAATTGTTTGTGAATTCAACATTCCAATCGACAGTGTCAAAAGTGTGTCATTAATATTTAATTTCCATTATTACCTCCTGCCATGTACAATGCTGTAACTGACTACTTCAACTTAATAACTGAATCCAGTGGCATCTGTGTCCAGGTATCTATGTTAACTAACAGACAACACTACAACAACACTCACTGTGGCATTCAGAAAGTGCACCAAAATTTGGTGTTCATGGGACATGGCATCAGAAGGTCAACATGAGTGCCTCTGCAAACAAAATGTCATTGGCTGCAGCACCTCTCCTGGTCTTATGAACACATCGGTTGGACCGTAGATTACTGGGAAAAAGGTGAATGGTCAGGTGAGTCATGATTCTAGGTGTAAGATCTGATAGTAGGGCTAAAATGTGGTGCAGAACCCACAAGGTCAAGGGTTCAGGTTGTCAGGATGGCACTGTGCAAGTTGGTAGTGGCTCCATCCTGATATTGGCTGTGTTCTTCTTCTTTGGGCTGTATGCCTCATCCGTGTTGAGAACATTAGAGGTGGGAGACGGTTGAGAACAAAAACTGGAAAAGATTTGAATTGTGGCCTTTGAAGAGGAAGCACCCTATAATTAAACAGAAGTGATTTCTTGAAACCAAGAAAAACCAAAATCTGCATGGAACAGAATTTTCACAATTAGGAACAGTTATTCCAAAATAATAATGACAAGAACCTTTCATTAGATATTCTGTACCATTAAATCTACATTTACAGTGATATCCTCAGGTGGTTTATCAGCTGTGTTTTACTGGTAAGTCTTAGTCCACAGCCATGCATCTTATTTTTGTCCATTTTGTTGGCTTTTCTATCACCTGAATTGAATGTGTGTCACTGTTTGATAATATATGAACTCCTTAGTTTAGAAATTATTAATTGTGTACTATTTTAATTCTTACTACTCCAGACACAGCTAAAACATTGAACATAAGAAAGATGTTTGATAGGGGTTTGGTGGATATCAAATAAAATCTGGAATGATTTTTTTTTTCATGATTTGTTCAAGATTTTGGTAAAAGACTATGAAAAGCCTCCCCATTTTCCAAAACTATTGATTCGAAAATTCTTTCACAGTGCACAGTGAAACTCAGACTCATAAAAATTAACAGAAATCTATAACAATCTTCATGGTGTTTCCTTTGACAAATTTCTTCAATATACATTATTTGATATCTTCATGATCTGGTAATTGTGATTTGTTAAAACATATTTTTTGTTAAGTTTCAAAATTCACTCAATACCTGATAATTTTTCAAATTCATTCTGAAAAACAAATTTGCAAAACAAAAAAATGAAGGTAATTAAAAAATCACTTGTAATTTATTTTTAATTTTTTTCATAAATATTTTTTTAAATAAATTCAGTTTAATAGCCACACCATGTACAGAACTCTCAGTGACAGAGAATAAGAATGATTTGTTTTGCTACTTTGTTTGGAGAGTTTATGTTCATTCTGAATAAATCAATATGATATGAGAAAATTAATTATTCAAATAGCATTTGCAAAAATAATAATAATAAATGTAATTTAAGTGAATGGAATTTATATGATGAAATGTACATAATAACCAATCAATTTCAAGTGCAATAAATTTGTACAGATAAACTGCCTTATTTCAAAATCAAATAAAACAACATCTAGACTTTCCTTCAACAAAGAGTGTAAATTTTTGAAAAATTTATTTATACTACACAATCTTAAACAACTACAAGGCTTCCATATTGCTAAGTGATAGGAAGTTTTGGCAGTTTTTCTATGGATGATCATAGTTTCTAAAAACAAAATTGTATTTATAACAACTCACTGAATGGCTTATGCCCATCTTGAGCTGAAGCCCTGGTGGTCATGGTCACTGCACTTTTTACATTGACTGATTACATCAAATCAAATTAGCACTTGCTATTTATACAATCTTAATTTATCTAATCTTAATTTCCTTCAGTGTCAGTGTCTAAATACAATCAAGTTGCTAACATGGCTTGACTCTTCTACATGTGACCTTCAGTTATCAGATAATCACCTTGTCAAGTTTATTAAAACATTTAGATTCCCTGATGCCTATGCTATAAGCAGAGGCGGCCCTAGCAAGTTTTTCAGGTGGTGCGAGATCTCATTGTGGCGCCCCAAATGAGCAATCGCTTATTCGTAACTAAGGTGTCCATATAGATAGACTGAAGATAATAAACAGTTTTTACATCCTACTAATATTATAAATTTAAAAGTTTGTTTGCTTAGATGTTTTTACTGTTTCACGTCGAAAAGAACTGCATAGGATAAATTTGGAATAATGTATTGACCATCTACTTTTATCCCAAACAGCAGTTCCCGTGGGATTCGGATACGAATATGTATATGAGATGCTTTATGAATTCCACTTGAGCAAACCCGCGGGCAAAAGATAAACATTATAAATGATAACTCTAACCTTGGAAAGATTAGTATCGATAGCAGCGGTATGAATGAGAAACAACAATAGAAAGGAATACGGTATGTTTGAAAAGGTTTATTTAAGGTACTATGGCGAACACAATGCTCACTTCACTTAAACGTCAAATTCACAGCTTTTAATATGTTTAAAAATATATAAAAATAGAAAATATATGAAAATAAAAACTTCCATTTTTAATACCGAAAAATAAACTTTGCAAAAATTTTGCCAGAACCCTCGCAGATTAATGCTTATAAAGGTTAAATGCATGTAATTTTTTTCCCCAGGTAAAACCATTTTCAACAAGTATTTTCATTGCTTTTGCCCCACTCTGAAGCTAATCCTGCTTATACCTTTGGAAAGTTGTACAAATGTAATGATCAACGCACTCTCAATAGTAGCGATCATATGCTAAAACACGTTCATTGTAAACAATTCTTCTGGATCTGTTGCTATCTCATTTACGGCTCATACTCAAAAAATCTTTACTTTCTTCGGCATCTGAGTGGGTTAATAATAGGAAATGTTTCAGGGAGAATCAATTTCTCTAGCTGTCTGTTGTCAGAGCCGTTACTCTTTCTCAAATTCCGAACTGTTTTTCAGCAACTATGAAGAGTTTCATAAATCTACTTTCAGTCTGCATATCCTTTGCTTACAACGTTTACTTGAAACAATGTATTATACCAAGTCACCACTGTAATTATGAACTCAAATTGCTCCACGATCTGGTTAAGTGACAAGGCATCTGCTGCTGAAACTGAATAATTCGTTTCAGAAGGGCGTAACGAACTGAAGAGTAGTGATGAAGAACTGTAGCGATTATCACAGGATTCTATTTTCCTAACAGTTGCAATATACCCAGGAAGTTACCATCATCAGAAGCATTTAGTTTTTCAGATCCAAAGCTTCCTCTGAACAAGACATCATTCATTAGAGGATAGCAACCCACTGTGATTTTTCGTTTTCAGACTGTATTTCCAAATGCTTGTCTAGTACATTAAAGTTATTTAATTGAATCAACGCTTCTATCCAACTCATGGAGGAAGGAAATATATGGCGACGACGCAAGAGACCTTCACCACGCATTGAAGTGAAGCAGGGCGGTGGAGGAGTGGGGGGGGGGGGCATTTTCGCTTCCATACAGACACGGGGAATATGTACAAAAACCTCCAGGGGGCTCTAGGATAAACGTGACGCCGCAATCTGGTCATGGATTATTATGTAACTCGATGAGACAAATAAAAAATGAAGAATAAAATTGTTTGCTATCCTGCTTAGTTTTCGGGGATATTCTGTCTCAAATGTTAAATGGTTTTGGTTGAAATTCAGAAGAAAAAAATTGGTCGAAGTCAAATTTGATGTTGGATTCTTATTTAAAAAGACGAGACAAATGAAAAATAAACAATAAACATTTTCGATATCTCACCTATCTCGAGATATGCTGTATCAAAAGTGAGGTGTCTTGAGTTGAAATGGAGAAGAAAAATTTCGCAAAAGTCAAATTTAATGATCGATTCTTATGTAACACGACGAGACATTGAAAATAAATAATAAAAGTTTTCGATATCTTGCTTAGTTTTCGGGATATACTGGGATTGGGTTGATATGCGGCCTGGGCCAGAAATTAATTCTGCCAAAGCTGCAATGAATTACATGCAGAATGGATATTTTAGTTTTTTTACTACCACTTGTGGTTAGGTTGAAATGCGGCCTAGACCAGAATAAAAATAATTATCTTGTTAACATACATCGCAAGCTTAATTGGAAATGGCTGGAAGTAGTTTCCATCGCGATATACGTTTTGTCACTAATTTGGTTCTCATGAAATTACTAACAGTAATAGATAAATTCTTTGTCCCTCATGGAACAACAAAACCATTCTGGTACAGACTGCATTTAGACCTAACCACAATCTCCATTAAATTGCCGCTACAGAATCAAACTATGTAGACATACCCACACACGCGTATTTGAATCGCATAATGTATTTGCAGTAACAACATAGTTTGCTTCATCAAGATTCCTAGATTGCATAGCATAATTTAACACATTTAATTTCATCATACACTGTCAACATAAACTGCAACGTGACGAAAGAAAGCGCAATGCTAAATTCACTGAATCGCGATGTAAAAATCACTCCTTTAAATCTCATTTTCAATACTCGTTAAAAAGTAATGCTAGTCTATTATGTGCAAAATAGCAATGTATGCTGATTTTCTACACTACACCAACAAAAATTTGAGAACAAAGTAATCCCATTGAGAGCTATGACTAAATATTTATAGACATGCTCCAAAGTTTGCAACTTCTACCACCCACTTCGACAACGATAATTAGAATTCAACTTACTTATGAAATGATATTCCAGGTTCTTTCCTGTCTGGCCTATTTGTGCAACCGTACGCAACACAAGATGGCATTATAAAACACTTATACACATTACAAAATGAAATAATCACTGCATCTAACACAATGTGAACATCGCATTTGTTTGGAAGCGCAATATCGCCGCTGCCGCCACTGCGCATGCGCGAGAGTTTAGAGCCTGCTTCACCGATTTAACGTTACTTTTCCTCCATATATTTCCTTCCTCCATGATCCAACTGAGCATGGTGTGATTGTGATCTGAGAAAGTTTCGTGAGTTGTGTGACGCTCTGATTCGTAACTCGAGTCATCGAATCCTTCTTTTCCCAAATAAAAATGAGACCTTCTGTTGAATAAACAGCTTATAAACAATATGCTTTATCTGCAGATTTAGAATAATCTAGCTATCTACTTTTATAACTTTCTCCCTTTGGTGTTACTCTTTGAAATTGCGTATTTGAAAAATGACGTCTACGATTTTTTTTTTTTTCTTTGTTCGATTAATTATTCCATCTCTGTCAGCAGGGTGAATGAGCGACAATTTTTAAATATCGTCATAATTTGTACTTTGATAAAGCGGCGGTGGTGGTATGTCTTGTATACCCATTTGTAATCTTTTGAACAACCGACGACGTTTCAGCCATAGATAAATTTTCTCGCACATGCTGCTCTTTATCATGAGCCTCGTCTGAATAACTTCCGTTAAAAGTTTTCTTCCGTCTCGTATTGAACTAGTTCTGGTGACGAAGATTCAGATGACTTCTATAAAAAAAAAAAAAAAATTGCTTGTAATTTTGAAGGCTTCTCAGTTTCGTCTTGGTTTTGTTTTCTTTTTAAGTATTGTGCGCCATACAGTTTTTTTTTTAATTTTTTTGCGGTTAGCGACATGTGTTGTTTGTAAAAGAGAGATAAGCTTAGTAAATATTTACGAAACCAACGTTAATTGTAATCACCGAGAATGTAATATGGTAGAAAGAGATAAATAGGTTGAATCTCGCCCCATGCACATGTACCAGCATGCATGAAGTCTACAGCCGAAAAGGCAGAAAACAGGTGCGGGAGGCGCGACGCGGCATCGGATGGTGCTAACTTTGGAACGAGTTGTGATTTTCATGATTTGAATAACTCTAATTTATTCTATGATACCATACGACTCTGCATTAAGCTGAAACTCTTACTTTTATAAACTCTTCTGGATGATGTGTGTTACAATAATATGTGAACAACAAGCTGGGTTGTTATTATAGAATTTCTTTTTCTTTTATTGCGCACACGATCTGTCGATGCAGTTTTGGCGCCCCCCATATGACGGCGCCGGTGCGGTCGCACCGCTCGCACCGCCCTAGGGCCGCCCCTGGCTATAAGTAGTGACAATGATGCTTCTGGATTGTAGGGGCTCTACTGTTGCGTAGAATGCATTCATAACAATGATATAGGGAAGTTATAAGCTTCAAAAAATTTAGTGAGACATTTTATAAAGAAGATGTTAAGTTATAAAAGAATTCTTCAAGCCTCAGCTCTATTTTACTACACAATTTATTCTAGTGCTAGACAAGCTGGTTATATGCAACATTTTATTTCAATATAGAGCTTAGTGTGTTCAAAATCCAAGGAATGTTTTCATTCATCTCCTTATACTATATTAAGAATTGTTAAACTGTTTTAATATTGTTTATTTTATATAGTTTGAAGATAGATTTCAAGTACATAAGTAAAGATTTTGAAAGTAGAGATCCTATAGCCAATGGAAAAATATTTTGATTACTAGTGAGAGATAAAGCTACCATCAGTTGACATAGACAAAGAATGAATGTTAGCAGATACAAAAACTTGAAAAATCTGGTACAAATAATACTAATTTTTGTATTTGTCATTCATTATGCAGAAAATAATGCACTTTTAGCTGCTAGCTACACATTTAATAGTTTATTCACTTGTTAACTTGCATCATAATTTGAATGTCATGTTACCAATGAAGAACAAGAGGGAGTGGCATCTGCAACAATCAATTCTCCCATTTTCTATATCAGGTGTATCTGTTTGATGTTGGCTAAGCAGTTTATCACTCACAAAATTGCATAATTTGCTGTTCAGTGGTCACTCAGAGACAAATCACTGAGAAAATAAACTGCTGTATAGCTAAACAAGAATTAATTGTTCAGTGGTGAAGAACTTCTTTAAACTGAATCAAATATGAGTAATATAATCAAAGGTTTTTTTAATAGGATAAAAACATTCCTACCAATACAGCCAAAATGTTAATGAATCAGATGTTCACAACGAAACCTCAGATTGCAAGTTTTGGTCAGAAGTTCAAACAGTAACACACAAAAACAATACCGGTCTCTCAGTTCACATTATTTTGACCCAAAAAATAATGATTCAATGGGTAGCCAAGCTTACATTAATCAAGATTATAGTTGTTTTTCATCTTACAATGATGTACAGCAGCTAAACAGTTATTTGAACACTATGGACCTAATATAGATGTCTAGTTCATTACCTGGAACAGTACAGAATTTACTCCTTAACTAACTGAAATAACATGAGCTTCAAAAAATTAGTTTTATACAGCCTCACAATTCCCTCTCTTTGCCATACCACGTGACAGCCAACCACAGACTGGTTTCTCCAAAATTGTGTGTTCCACTAATTTCTGCCTTACGTCCCCAAAGCCATTCTTTTTTATCAACATATGTAATTATCCAATTTTCTTAAATTCCTTAAAGATACTTATTATTTCCTCAAATTCACAGGAAAAGCAAATTCCACATTAGGCTATGTGGGAATAGGGTGGGGGTGTTGAGAAGAGGCTACAATGGAGCCACATAGTTAATGGACACTCCCTAAAGGTATGTTTCCACTGAGACGACAACGAGTAACATGTGTTGTTTTGTTGCTAGATGTTGCCATGCATTTTCATACTTTGTCACAGATAAATGTGGCGCAAGATTCTGTTGCCATTTCTCTCTTGCTACTTATATATATATCTGGGATGAATTCACAAGGTATGAGTACTCATATGACTTATTCTCTCCCATCACACACAACTATCAAAAGTGAAAGGTCAAATCAAGAAAAAATTTATTTTTATTTTTATTTGCTAGTATCTAAATTGAGAAACACATTTTTATGTAAGCTATAAATATAGCCTATATTAATTACATGTAAGTCCTTTTGTAAAGTTTTAATGACAACAATTTTTAATAGCAAAAATCTACTTTTATCCACCAACAAAAATGTCAGAGATTATAAGTAAACAAATTCTCTTCTTTAGGAGAGTGAGCCGCTCTTTGGTTTAGCTATCTTTTCATGTTCCTGATGAAAAGTAGACCTGAAATTTTTTAATTTATTTTTTATTTCATCTCTTAGACATTTATATTTGTTAGCAAGTAGTTTTTACCTTTCACATTTCTGTCTTGATATTAATTAATTTTTTTGTTCCACAGTCTTTAGTAAGTAAGGTTGTTTTGTGTATATTCCATTCACCTGTTTTCTGTCGCACTCATCCACTACCATTTGGATACAAGCAACATCATACGACACACCATATTTTTGTCACACAGTGGCACATGTAATTGGCGACACGGTCCGACAAGTGGAATGCATATTTATTACTTGCTACATGTCCAATGTGTTGCTTTGCATGAAATAATTCTTGCTGCATGCCACATGTTGCCCAGAAGTTGCATCAGTGAAAACATACCTTGAGCAATGATTTAACTATAGTGTTTATTTAAAATAAATATATTCACCACAGGAAGGTGGTATGTAAACACACATTCTTCTGTTGAAGAAAAGTTAGAAAAAAACTTTTATTTCACTTGCCTGTCCATGTCTATGTATTTCCGTGCCAGTTTCCCACAAACTATGCTCATTTTTAATTCATTTCTCTATCCCTATTTATTTTAGGTAATTGTTGATTCAGGACCTTTTGTTTTCCACCAGATTTTATTGATATGGATTAGTCAAAGTGTATTAAATAATATACCAGTACAAAATTTCATTTAACATTATGAATTTGTGATATGTTTAGCTATTGAACTGTATTTCTCATAGAAAAAAAGAAAAAACCTTTAACTACCATATCTAAAACATTTTCTGTCAATGTATGTTTTTTACTTGGTGGGAGAAACTCAATTATAAGATAAAAATAAATTATTTAGAACCTCATTAATGGATGCTTGAATTAATTTTTTGTAAACTCCACACAATTGAAAAACTTTTTTTTTTTTAATTTTTAACCAGTAATTTCTTTTATTACAAAAATTGTTTATTTTTTCAAGAGCAGTTTAATACAGAGATCACAACAGTTTTAAGAATAAAAAATTTATTTACACATATACATTGTTTGTATAACAGATCACATAAATTTGGCATAAACAGACTAATATACATTTTAAAAACATGAGTATTTTGATATGTTTCTGAAATCTTAATACAATTTTATAATACTAGAAACATGAATAACTGTCTAATCCTTCCTAGTAATGATTTTATGAAACTAAAATTCATTCAGGAATAAAATGTCAAAACAGATGATTGATTCCCTCTAAGAATAAGATAAGGAGGCATTCCTTTTGTCAAAAGTTCCAGCCATGTCATGTATAGGGGAGCTGAAACCACTCCTTTCCTTGGTATAGGTAGAGCCCTGAAATTAATAAAGCTGTATGTTACAACTTTATTTAGAAGTTACAAAACAGAATATTTTGCTCTTAAACATATATTAATTCCCCTGGTATGTAAATAAAGGTACTGTTAGCAATGTAGAAATATATACACAGATGGAAAAAAAAATCCCAACACCAAGAAAAAATTATTGTAGAGTAATGAAATTTGGAGAATGCATTTGTCAAGTTAACATGTTTAATTGATTAAATTTTCAAGATCACAGGTTAATTTAAGCTCAAGAAAATGCATTTCAAATGTTAAATACTGTTAAATTAATAGCCGGTGTAACCTCCAGAATTTTGAATGCAAGCCTGCAAACGTGAATGCATTGTGTCATACAGGTTTCGAATGTCACTTTGTGGTATGGAGTTCCATGCTTGTTGTACTTGTGCTGTCAATACTGGGACGGTCAGTGCTGGCTGTGGATGATGCTGGAGTTGTCGTCCAATGATATCCCATACGTGTTCAATTGGAGACAGATCTGGTGATCTCGCAGGCCAAGGTAACATGTCGACACTCTGTAGAGCACGTTGCGAGACAACAGCGGTATGAGGGCGAGCGTTATCCTGTTGAAAAACTCCCCCTTGAATGCTGTTCATGAATGGCAGCACTACAGAAATTCGAGCTGCAGTTGGTACCACAGTGACACAACGAACTGTTAGAAATCGGTTACTTCAAGGACAGCTCCGAGCCAGGCGCCCTGTAGCGTGCATTCCACTGACTACAAGCCATCGCCGTTTGCGACTCCAGTGGTGTCAAGCCAGAGCTCATTGGAGGACGGAGTGGAGATCTGTTGTGTTTTCTGATGAAAGCAGGTTCTGCCTTGGTGCCAGTGATGGCCGAGTGTTGGTCAGAAGGAGGCCAGGGGAACGCCTGCAACCAAACTGTCTGCGGCCTAGACACACTGGACCTACACCTGGAGTCATGGTCTGGGGAGCAATTTCCTATGACAGCAGGAGCACTCTTGTGGTTATACCAAACACACTGACTGCAAATTTGTACGTCAGTCTGGTAATTCAACCTGTAGTGCTGCCATTCATGAACAGCATTCAAGGGGGAGTTTTTCAACAGGATAACGCTCGCCCTCATACCGCTGTTGTCTCGCAACGTGCTCTACAGAGTGTCGACATGTTACCTTGGCCTGCGAGATCACCAGATCTGTCTCCAATTGAACACGTATGGGATATCATTGGACGACAACTCCAGCATCATCCACAGCCAGCACTGACCGTCCCAGTATTGACAGCACAAGTACAACAAGCATGGAACTCCATACCACAAAGTGACATTCGAAACCTGTATGACACAATGCATTCACGTTTGCAGGCTTGCATTCAAAATTCTGGAGGTTACACCGGCTATTAATTTAACAGTATTTCACATTTGAAATGCATTTTCTTGAGCTTAAATTAACCTGTGATCTTGAAAATTTAATCAATTAAACATGTTAACTTGACAAATGCATTGTCCAAATTTCATTACTCTACAATAATTTTTTCTTGGTGTTGGGATTTTTTTTTCCGTCTGTGTAAAATAAAACTTTTTTTTTTTTAAGTGCAGCAGTTTGGTGATATATAAGACACTTTACTTTTCATAAACATTTATACAGTAAAACAATGTTGCTGCAGGCCATTTTTTTCACAGCAGCTTAGATTAACATTTAACTTATCTGTAGCTTAGCTGAATATTTTATGATCTCATTACACACTTGAGGAAGTTTATTCATTGTAGGATAAAATCCTTCCACCTATCTGGTGGTCTTCCTGATAACCCTTTTGAGGCAGTTTTTAATAATTATTTTAAAAAAATCTTCTTCTTTCTTGTATTCATCCAACATTACAGGATCTCCATTACCGGTCTTCTTTTTCCATAAAAGCCAATCTTGTGAATCATTATGTGAGGCATTCACTATTGTATTTCCTCTCAGTAGGTATCAAGCCAGTGCTTCCTAGGTTGTCCTTGTAGTATTTGATCCTCAGAACCTATTTAAAGAGCAATTCTCTGAGACTCAAGAATTGTTGCTGTGCAGCACATGGCTGTACCATCGCATATGATCCTCTTGCATTTTTTAGGGATTGGAGCCACACAAAATGTCATCAGAATGTTGTCATTCTAGATGTGGTCCAACCTAGCAAGTCCCTACGGCCAGCGTATCACTTCATTTTCATGAAAGTGCAGCTGTTGTTCATATACTTTTGTGACTGGCCAACATTCAGTTCCATACAGTGCCACTGGTAAAACAATGGTTCTTCAAATCTTTTATTTAAGGTACATTGGCACCTTTGGTCAAAAAGGACTCCTGTGATTTGACACCACTTCACTCAGACAGTATTTCTCTGATTCGAATGCCTTGGAGAGTCTGACTGTCCAAATGGATTAGTGTTCACAGGTATTTGAACTCAGATCAATCACAAAGTTCAACGCCATCGATATTAAGAGACTTATCACTCCACATACTTGGTCTTAGTTGCAAGTCATCCGTATTTGTCCAGCAAAGTCTTCAAATGTTGGACTAGTTCCAGTTCTGACAAGACTCTCAAGTTATCATATCATCAACATAGAACAATGTGCAGGGTTGTGGAGTAAGTAATTCAGCAGCATTGGTGACAAGACAGAGGATAAACAGAAGCAAGGACAAACCAAATTTTCTAACTAGGTCACACCCACTATGTGAGGTGGAAGGGGAACATTTGAGCAGATGACAGGGATTTCAGAAATAGAAAACAACCACAATCTAGATAATGCTATTACATTTTTGTATAAAGTAAAAGGTAGGTCAAAAAAAGGATACATTCAAAACTTTTGTATTGAAGATACATCTTGTAACTGAATGTAGAGAGAGGAACAGGGGTCATAAAATTTGTCTGTGAATTAGCTAAAGAGAAAGGATAATATTGTGTTGAAGTATTGCTGTGAAATTTGTGACAGGTGCAGAAATAGTGACAAAACTTTAAGTGAAGATTTAATACTCACAGAGGCATTTGAATGTAAGTGAGAGAACACATTTTGTGGAGGAGAGAATGTCATCAAAAACATAAATTGCTGTCATCAGTTTACTTATACAGTGGAATACTGATTATCTGAATATTGGTCAACAGAAACATTGGCTAACGAAAAGTGTTCCAATTGGCTGAATCAAACAATACGGTACTTTCAATGTGTATTGGATTGGCTAGGTTGATTAAAAAAATCTTCAGAATTCGAAAAATGTGACCACATAAACATTCAAGAATGGCCTGAATGTGATAGACATGAAGAACTGACAGACAATGGAACCATTGAACATGAACAGTGAACATGGTTCTTACAAACTAATGATGTTGCTTGGTTAGTTACAGCTTCGAAGAACTACGAGGGCTGTCCAGAAAGTAACAGACGTTTTGTAATAAAAAATAAACAAAGTGAAAAAAACGATTTTTATTATATACATTTTAGAGGTAAACTCTTAGGCTATTTTTCAACATAATCGCCATTTAAATTAAGGCACTTATCATAACGTGATACAAGCTTTTCGATACCCTCTCTGTAGAAATTTGCCGCCTGAGACTTCAACCACTGGTTTACACCGGCATGCAGTTGAGCGTCAGTTTCAAACCGTTGTGTTGCGAGCCACGTCTTCATCGCCGGGAACAGGCGGTAGTCGCTCGGTGCAAATCCGGGCTGTACGGCGGGTGATTGAAAACTTCCCATCCAAAACCATCCAAGAGCTCTTGGGTACGATTGGCCGTGTGTGGACGAGCGTTGTCGTGGAGAAACAAAACTTTCTCACTGAGTTTTCCCCGACGCTTGTTTTGTATCGCGCGTCTTAATGTTCTGAGTGTTTCGCAATACCTTTCTGAAGTGATTGTTTGGCCACGTTCAAGAAATTCAACGAGAATCACACCCTTAGCATCCCAAAACACAGTAGCCATAATTTTTCCTGCTTACAGCGTTTGCAGGCACTTCCTCGGTTTCTTGGGCGAATGCGTGTGTCCCCATTCCATAGACTGCCGTTTTGTTTCACAGGTGACGTGCTTTACCCAAGTCTCGTCGCCAGTTACGATACGATCGATAACTTGGTTTCCAGTTTTGGCGTAGTCTTCCAGAAACATCAGTGCTGCAGCAAGTCTCTGTTTTTTGTGGTCTTCTGTTAAGATTTTCGGAATCCACCTGGCACAAAATTTGTGGTAACCAAGTTTACCAACCACAATCTCATGAACTAAACTCCGTGAAATTTGGGGGAAATGTTCTGAAAGCTCCGTAATCGTGAAACGAAGATTTTCACGGATTTTTTCGTTGATTTTCACCACCAGTTCATCACTCACAACACTAGGCCTACCCATGCGGTCCTCATCGTGAACATTGGTTCGACCATTTTTAAAATCAATGCACCATTGCCTCACTCGGCTTTCACTGATTATTGCTTGGCCGTACACATCACAAATCTGGCGATAAATTTCAATTGGTTTGTGATTTTTCGCCAACAAAAACCGTATTACAGCTCGCACTTCACAACTGGCGGGATTTTTAATTGCAGCGCTCATTTTAACACTCTACTGTATTCAAAGTACGATAGGAATGATGTGCAAACTACCACGGCTGGTTGCGTACTGAATGTATGAACACACTGACGCCAAGATGGCGGCGCTAGGAGCACCCATTGTTGCGCCAGGTCAAAACGTCTGTTACTTTCTGGACAGCCCTCGTATAAACAAAACTGTAAACAATCTCCAGTGTCAAATAAAAATTCATAAAATTCCATATTTAATTTTTATGTATGATTACAGTTTCCATTCTTACTCTAGTAAATATTATTTTGGCATTTTTTACTTTTCTGTTATTAATGTAGCTATAACTGTGATTTAGCATTTAAAAATTAATTCTACAATGAGACTATTCCTGGCAAATCGTAGAACAGGAAACAAAATAGTGGACTGTGACCTTCAAAGACAGGTAGTCTGCATATGAAGAAGTTTTGAATTAAAAGAGGTAACATTTAATTTTTATTACTTACATGACTACAAAAGTTGAAGAGACAGAATATTCTAATAATAATTCCCTGAGTCTCATGTGTCTGTTTGTTTTTTCTTGGAGAGCAAACAATTCAGAATCTGTTATGTATAATTCTTGGGTACCTGAAACAATGTTTAATTTGTAAACAAGCATCACATATATTAAAAATTATTTGTGTTTTGTGAATCCCAGTTATAACTAGAATATTAGAATCATTCAAATATGTAATTGCTCCATTTATATAATTATATTTGCTAGTCTTTTTTATTCCTGTCGATGCAAACTAAGATCATAATCTTTTTTTCTGAAGAGGAAAAAAACCATTTCAAAGAAAATGTGTACTTCAGGATTAATGACTTGCATTCCTTACCATTTGATATACTTTCACTGTTGATGCCCTTTATTCTAAACTTGTCAATAAGGGCCTCAAATTCTTGCTTTGTTTTTTCTTGTGCTTGCTGTGTGATGTTTGGAATTACTACAACATCACTGTAGTCGATTCGGAACTTTGATAGCAGAGCAGCTAAGCTGTAAGTAACAAAATGAAATAATTCGATGTTTCACATTCTTATGATTTTCCCATGTCATAGTAATGTGGATATTACCATTCTATTAAAACTCTAATCGGTGATTTTAAAACTGTTTAACTTGCTAGCATTAAGAACAATACCATTAAATAAATACTTTATTATTTCATTACCTATTTATGCAGTGTTAGTTACAAAATCTGTCTTAAAGTAAAATCATTTTAAATTTAATTTACATTGCTAGACAAAAACAAATAAAATTTTATGGGTAGTAAGAAAAATTATACAGATTAAATACACTAATACACAAAAATGATCTGAAACTGGGAAATGTGAAATTTCATGTAAAGTTTATTGCAGAATAAGTAATAACTAGCTTTCACCAAGAAATGATAAGCAACCGTGTATTCTAATAGTCATGTAACTATAAAAAGTAAGTCTGTTCCACTTACATTCTTGTCAAATTTAATATAAAATATCAACTTCGGCCACATTAATAAAAACAAACCTTTACAACAATAAAGGCTGAAGTATGAATTTAGAAACAGATACAAATGAGAAAAAGTAACTAAGTATATTCAAAATAAGTTTAATTGGTTTTGGGGCACCAAACTGCATAAGGGAGATATTGCAGGATATCTGGCAGGGTATGTCAACACTGGATAAAGATACATGCAAAGAAGAGACAGCTTATTTGGTACACAGGTAAAAAAAAAAAAAAAAAAAACTAAAGGTTAATTATGATTATAAGGTGGGGAAGACACTGCTTGTTGAATACTTGAAATGTAAATACATTCACATAGCTCAACTGAGCAGGACACATTGGACAGTCATTAGGAGAACCTTTCAAAACCCTTGACTTTGTGGAGAAAGTGATGAGGGAATGTACCAGAAGGGAATTGGATTACAAAATTTTAGTCAAATTATTGCTTGAATATGGTGGTATCAAAACGGGTTGCTAGATTTGTCTCTATGAATTACTGCAGAGAACAATCAGTAACTGATATGATAAAGAAGCTGGAATGGGACTCTGAAAAACAGGAGGAGAGTAATGGAAGTGTAAACTAACCTAGTCCACAACCTGAAGGTTGGTTGTATCCTCCTGAAGGAGAGATACTAAGCCACTGTGTCAGAGGTAGGACGGCCAGTTCCTTTCCTTTGTGAACATGCAGTTTAACATGGAATCCAAACAACAGAAGTGATAGGAGTGTACATGGTATATGTTTGAAGGGCAACAATCTTAAGTTTTTTCTCCAGCTAAGAAAAATCATAGATCCACCACTGGTAAGGTGGTAAAGGATTGGAATAAATTACCAAGAGAAATTAAGATTAATTTACAAAAAAGGCTGGAAGACTTTAAAGTTTAAATTCATAGAGGGATAAGGTAGGTGGGTTTAGGAAAGGGGAAAAAGGGTGTGTAGGGAAATTGACACCAGAGCATGTGCTCCATAGCAATTAAATTAAATTATTTTAGGCAAATCATTCAGCACCTCCCTCAATAATTTAATCTACTCCCTGATTCTTTACCTACAGATAAATGTTCCTATCTCTGAAATCAAGTGCTACCTTATGATCATGGTGGTCTCCTCCCTTCCATATACCACATATAACTCTTTGCTCAACATCAATCCAAGCTTTACTGCTAATATGTGCGTTATAAAAACTCAGCACTTTTTCATGTATCTTCTCTCGTCCAATGCCTTGCATGCCTGCTGATCTATCATAAAAGTCACTAACTGTTCATAGTCTTCTTCATGTGAGTACTATATTGGGAGATAAGTTTAGGACAATATAAATGTAACTTAGTATCAAGTATAGTTAACAATGAAAGGAAAGAAATGCCGTGAGGCATATTTACACGGAAAAGAAAGGGAAAATACACCCAACACTCACCAAAGTTGAAGGGAGGAGAGCAGCAGCAGCACAAGACAACTCATAAACAAAGAAAAAACAATATATCGGGTGAAAATCCCTTTTTCAAGTTAACAGATGTAGGTGGCTGGTCTTGTGCAAGACTTGGGTTCAACGCAGCCACTCATAGAATGCAATAGACCATCGGAGGTGGTTTTTCAACCATTTTAATCTTTCTTATCCTCGTGGTTATATTATTGTTGCTACCCCCACCACCTCCGATGGTCTATTGCATTCTATGATTGGCTGCGTCGAACGCAAGTCTTGCGAAAGACCAGCCATCTACCTCTGTTAACTTGATAAAGAGATTTTCACCCAAAATATTCTTTTTCCTTTGTTTGTGTGTTGTTTTGTGTTGCTGCTGCCCTTCTCCCTTTAACTTTAGTGAGTGTTGGGTGTATTTTCCCTTTCTTTTCCATGTTAGTATCAAGTATCTTACCTGTCTTCATCTTTGTGTTTCTTTGATACATATGTACACAGAGAAAGGATAACCAGGTGCATATAACAGTTGCCTCTGGCTTATAATCTCCATTTCAATTAATTAAAATATGCTAAGCAAATGTAATGAAATGTAAATGATCTTACTGACATTATCTAAACTAAGAAAAAACATTTTCCCCATTATCTTACTTTCTTTGTTCTCTGTCTAGTTCATTCTTACTGCTGGCAAGGGAAAAAATCCTCAGTTTACTGCTGGAAAATTGGGATCTGGTGCTCAGTATATATGGTATCAGCAGAGTTAGGCCTGTAATGAAAATAAATGAAAGTATTGTTATAATCGGTTAAAGTCACAAACACATACAAGTCAATGAAAATATTAACTGAAGTAGGGGAATAAATATTGTTTTTTTGCATAGAAAATAAATACATGTAATTTAAATATAAATATGCTGTTGTTATATTTAATATCTGAATAATCCCAAGTCTGTTACATATTTTTTTTCACTCTGTACCTTGAAGTATATTAAAGGGGTTTTCTTCTGAGTCTTCTAATCAATCCAGCATTAAATTAAGTTTTCCAGTATGTTTAAATTATTGGACCAATACTGTACACTTGCATTAGATATGCTACAATCAGAGTGGTATGTTTTTCCATATTGGTGTCATGTTAATGGGTTATGCAGAATTAAAATCTGTCTAATGTAAGGAAATAATGATTTTCAATTGTTGTTTTGGTGAAATAATAGTAACAATTAAACACCAAGAGGGCTAAATGTGTAAGTAATAAACAATTGATACGGTACAAGATAGTGACCCTAGTATCTACAACTAAATCAAAATCAGAGCATTCAGCATCAAATTAAAGACCTTCTTTCTCTGTGTTCCATATAAGAAGCATCGGACACTGAAACATCTTGGAAAAAGTGTTTTCGTGTTCCTCCAGTGAAAGTAATTTTCCAGCAGCACAGCTGCCAGTTCAGTCACAAATATTTTGAAACCAACACACAACTTAAACATAAGGGAATTAACGTGCATTTCTGCATAGATAACACAATTTGAATGTCCTGAGTAAAAAACAGATTGTACAAAAATCAACAATTTATTTTCTCTGGGGAGCTGACTATTGGAGGCTTTGGTTGGACATTCTGAGTGATAACACTGGAGGCTGCCCTCCTGGTTGGGCCAGTGGAACTAAAGATATTTAGTAAGGGATACGTTATTACACTGATGTGTAGATAAAATAAAATAATAACTTGAAGGAAATGAATGAAAGTGTGGGAGCTTGTTGCTAGAGATCTCCCAAACATACACAGAAAGCTGCACATTACATGGCGTGAGGTCAGTGCGACTACAATGCAAAATGAGTCCAGCCCTGTAACACTAGGAAGACAGTGGGTGTCAATCAGGAAACTGTTCCAGTGGTGGTGTTTCCCATAACAACATGAATCTGAGACAACATGTGGATGACTTCACACGGCGAAGAATCATTGGGAAATTGGAAGAAGGACGAAATGTGATGAGTGTTGCCTAGGAGTTAGGTATTGCTCACAACATTGTTTCACATGTATGGCGAAAATTCCAAATCACCGGCACTGCTGCACTAAGGAGAGGAGGTACAGTAGAAAATTATCTTTATGTTATGCAACAAGCAAGAAAGGACCCACATCAAACAGCCAGTTCAGTTTTAACAACAGCCAACAGGACTGAAATGCAAGCAATCTCAAGGTCCACAGTGGCACGGTGATTGCATAGGGTTGGTCTCTTTGCCCGACGGCGATTTCTTCATGTTTTGTTGATACCCGCACATTGGCGGCATCGTTTTTGATGATTCCAAGAGCATCAGGACTGGACTGACGAGGAGTGGGGTCTTGTGCTCTACTCAGATGAGAGCAGATTCAGTATGAGTAGTGATTCCAGATGTACCCTCATGTGGCGAGATGTGAGAAGACGTAATGCACCCAAAATATTGTCGAACTTTGTCCTTTTGGCGATACAAGTGTTATGGCTTCGAGATGCATAATGTTGTACTGACTTCCAAATCTTTTAACTCGGTACACCCACCAGTCAATGTTATTCTGACACTGTAGCCCTTCTCCGCGTGCTTCTTTTCAGAGGTGCATTTGGTCATGACTACATTTTTATTGATAAAAATGAGTGATCGTATCAAACAGCACAGGTGGAGGCGCTCTTGGAGCTAGAGGAAATTCAGCAATTGGACTATCTTGCCTGTTCCCCTCGCTTATATCCCATTGAGTACAATTGGGAAGTGTTGGGAAGACATATTATCTTATATCCATATTCACCAACAGCCATCCAGCACTTGTCAACCACACTGGCAGAAAAATGGAAAGTCCTACCACAAGACCTTGTGGCAAGCATAGGAGCACATTGCTGAGCATGCATCGCCTTCTTTATGTAATGTCCAGGGAACCAATATGAGTTGCAATGATTTCAGTGAAACTTATTGTCTCTGTGTAAAATCTTTTTCTTTTTTACTTATGGCTTTATGCCTCGTCAACGTCGAGGTCATTAGAGACTGGATGGGACTGGGGACAAGAAACTGTAAGGAATTCGGTCATGGTCTTTTGAAGGAAGCATCCCAGCATTCACCTGGAGTGATTTGAGGAAACCATTGAAAACCCAAATCTGGATGCTCGGATGGGGATTCGAACCCACGTCTTCCTGAATGCGAAGCCAGAGCGTTAACCGCTCACCCGCTCGGTTGTGTATAAGCATCATGTCTGTTCCTCTCATTGCATATTTCTTTCAGTCCCTGCTGTACCTTACTATAGCTGTTCTTTCTACATATAGTTCAAGTTTCATTGAGCTATGTTACTTGGAAGTGACATAGCATGTGATAATTACTTTCGTTCTTAAGTTTCCCACACCAGTGTATTTCATGGAGAGGTGTAAACTTTTTTCGCAGCTGTGAAGATAGCGGGGTTAGAGGGTTTCTGTGTGTGGAATACGATAGTGAATGGAACAGGAAGACCGCTGGATTGAGTAGAACCGAGTGAAGACCCAGGGCCGGCGATAGGGAGGGGTAAGCGGGTGAAATGTACCCGGGCTCGCCCGGTTGAGGGGAGGCCCCGATCACCGGCTGAAGGGGCCCCCCCACTCGAAACTAAAAAAGGTTCGCCCATTTGGTGTGAGGGAGGGCTCTAACCGATCAATTTGCCAAGGGACCCCAACTGCTTACCCCGGTCCCCAAAATCCTAGCGCCGGCTCTGGGAAGACCCCTGGGTCGAGGGGATGCTAGCTAACTAACTTTGAGATATTTTTTCTGTAGTGACCTGATTTTATTTCTTGCTTTGAGACTTAGCATACAGAACTGTTTTGAGACTCGTGTTTAGACACACATTAAAAGAACTGAGTATACATAAAATTGGTGATATGGGAATGGAAGCTTTCCATGTCCTTGGGCCTCCTACTGGTGGAAAAAGCCATCTTGATGCGACTTTTCGAAGCTGATTTCCGACTTCAACTTCCAGTGAAGAGTTGAGTTCTCCTTGTATAACCCACATCGATCACCGACTGTCAGCAAAGTCATGTGTGTCGAGTGCATTTCTATTGGAGGGAAATGTTGACAGAAATGTAGTGGGCTATGGGTGCGAGACATGGAGGGGATAAACATATGGTGGTTGGGTCGACTGCTGGTCGTAACATATTCTCTAACCATCGCGACGGCTCCGTCTCTTCTTAATTGACTAGTAACTGAATTCCAGGACGTGCTAAGTTGGTACCCCGAGTCCGTTTATAACATATTCCCTATGACGAATCTCCATGTCATCCTTAATCACGCTGTCACAGTATCCTATCACCTCGAAATAAAACTCGTTACGACTATACTAATCTGCTTATTGGCATGATAGAGCACTAATTCCGCTACAGAAAAAAATAAAACAAAAAATTATGCACACACTAGCTATGTCAGAAAAATACTGTACCGAACTGTTTACATGTTTAACAACATATTTTCTCTGCCACAAAAGAAAAAAATAACCGGAGTACGCTCCCACTATCTAATTGTATCACTGATAAATATATCAGAACACTGGAAAAATTGTAGCACCATTTATTAAGTTCAATGTAACTTATACCCATTTCAAGATCGTCCCCCTCTCCTTGTAGAGGAAACGATATTCTAAGTAGTATTCTGTGCAATATTCGCATTTACTGATATGGCAACAAGTTTATCTGGTACAATCGTTTATTTGTGGGTATTATTTCACTAAATATTTAGTATCACGTCAATTTCGTAGTGAGGCATAGGTATACTATTAACTGTAATCCAGTTCTTCTCCATTCGATTCAGCGACCTATTTATACTTCTACCACTATCGTGCATGGAGGAAGGAATATATGGAGACGACGCAAGGGACCTTCACCACGCACTGAAGTGAAGCCGGGTAGAGAGAAGTGGGGTGGGGAGGCCGCCATATTACTTGGCCGTTGAAACACGGGAAAAGGAACAAAAACCTTCAGGGAATCATAAGACAACTGTGACACTGCAATTTGATGATGGATTATTATGTACCTCGACGAGACAAATAAAAAATGGAGAATAAAATTTTTGGATATCATGCTTAGTTCTCGAGATATACTGTCTCAAGAGAGAGGAGTTTCGGGTTGAAATTCAGAAGAAAAATTTCCCTAAGGTCAAATTTGATGATAGATTCTTATAAACCACGACAAGAATCCTCGAAAGTGAAGAATATATATTTTCGATATTTCGCTTAGTTCTCGAGATAATCTGTCTCCAAATTGGGGTAGTTAGGTTAAGTCAATGTTTAGAACTTTTTTTTTTTAAGAAAAAAAAATGAACCCTTCAGAAGACCTCACAGCTTCTGAGCTTACTCAGAAGAAATTGTACTTTTAGTGGCCTACATAACTTTGCTAGCAACATCAGTTGATTTATCTTCATACCATACATCAAAAGTCAGAAGCTTAGATGGGAGTAGTTTACATCGCGATACACATTGTGTCACTAACATAGTGCTCATGAAATTAGTAACAACTAATCTTATATATATATATAAAAATAGACGTGTTTTTTCCTATATTTCAGTTTTCAGCCACCACTACCTAGCACAGATCACTGATGTTTGTGGGTGGAAGTAGCATGGAGTTTCCTGTCGTGCACAACGTTGGCCGAATGCCGATAGCTGTGGGGATGTGGGAGATATAATGATTAAAGTTGGTCAGTGCAGGGCGTTTTCACATTTCGACCAAAAATTCGTATTTACGTATACTTCTCTTTCCTGCCACAACTACATAACATAGACCTTTGGTGTTTGTGTGTGGTAGTAGAATCGTCTTTCCTGTCGTGCACTATGGTTGTTAGATGTCGGCAGCTATGGGGGTGTGGGAGATATGGGGGTTGAAAGTGGTCGACCTGTGACAATTTCATACTTCTACCAAAGACAAAAGTGTCATGGTGTATCACTTTTCAGCGAAAACTATAGATCACAGATAACTGGCGTTTGTGTGTAGTAGTAGCACAGAGTCACCTTTCGATCACAACAGCGGCCGAATTTCAGAAACTGGGGTACTGTGGTAGATATGGTGGTTGTAAGGGGCCGACCAACGATATTTTCGTATTTCGACTGTCTCCGCATATGTCACTTTTCTGCCACAACTACATAGCATAGAGCATTGGTGTTTGTGTTTGGTAGTAGAATCGTATCTCATGTAGTGCACTATGGTTGTTAGATTTCGGTAGCTATGGGGTGTGGGAGATATGGGGTTTGAAAGTGGTCGTCCTGTGGCAATTTCATATTTCTGCCAAAGACAAAAGTGTCATGGTGTATCACTCTTCAGCGAAAACTATCGATCATAGATCTCTGGCGTTTGTGTGTGGTAGTAACACAGAGTCACCTTTCGATCACAACAGTGGCCGAATTTCAGAAACTGTGGTTGTGTGGGAAATATGGTGGTTGTAAGTGGCCGACCAAGGATATTTTCGTATTTCGACGAAAGGCATGTGTCTCCGCAGATTTCACTTTTCTGCCACGACTACATAGCATAGAGCATTGGTGTTTATGTGTGGTAGTAGAATCATGTCTGTGTCGTGCACTATGGTTGTTAGATGTCTGTAGCTATGGGGGTGTGGAAGATATGGGGGATGAAAATGGTCGACCTGCGGCAATTTCATATTTCTGCCAAAGATGCATGTGTCATGGTGTATCACTTTTCAGCGAAAACTGTCAATCGCAGATCACTGGCGTTTGTGTGTGGTAGTAACACAGAGTCTCCCATCGATCACAGCGTTGGCCTAAATTCGGTAACTGTGGGAGTGTGTGAGATATGGTGTTTGAAATTGGTCGATCATGAATATTTTCGTATTTCATCCAAAGACTTGTGTGTATCCGTAAATTTTACTTTGCTTCCGGAACTACATCTCGCAGAAGACTGGTATTTGTGAGTGGTAATAGTATCGAGTCTTCCATCGTGCACTATGGTGGTTAGATTTCTATAGCTGTCAATATGAATTCTTTACAATCACGAACGAAGTCGTGGGTACCAGCTAGTAATAAATAAAATGGTTTGTACCCTTCTGTTACACGCCGCATTTCAACCTACCCACATTTCCATTAATATTTCCGCTACAAAATCAAACTATTTGGACAGATCTAAACACATGAAATGCATCGCGAACGACATTTCGCGCAACAACAACGTTTGCTTCATCAAGTTTAGTAGTTCACACAGCAAAAATTACCAAAATTAATTCCATCCTACACTTTCAGTGTAAACTGAAACTGGACTAAAGGATGCACATTCACTGTATCGCGATCTAAACTTGACCCGCTTAAATTAGACTTTCAATACTTGTTTACAATAAGGCTAGCCTTTTAGATACAAAGGAGTAACATACGCTGATTGTGTACACTACACCAACAAACATTTGAGAACGATATCATCCTATTGACAGCAATGAATAAATTTATAGCAATAGGCTCTAATCTTGAAGTTATCTATCAAACACATCAAGAACAATAATTACAATGTTATTTAGTTACAAATTGTTATTCCAGGTTGTTTCCTATCTTGTCAGTTTGCGCAACCGTATGAAACACAACTTGGCATTATAATAAAAATTTGAAAAATTAGAAAATGAAATGTTCACAGCAGCATACACAGTGCACACAGCCCAATGTTTTGGGGTGATTCCAATGACCGTCGCGCATGCGCAGTAGGAGACGAGTTTTTATATCAGGTTTCACCGATTTGGCGTTATTTCGTTTCCATATATTCCTTCCTCCATGCTATCGTGTGCAGTCTGTCTCTATCATCTGTACCCTTGTCACACGCTTAGGAAAAATCGCGTTACAAAGGAAGCAATTCTGTCTTTAAGATTAATACCTGAAGGGCGGATCAAGAAAAACAAAGATACTTTTATGGAGTTTGTTGATTTAGAAAAAGCTTTTGATAATGTTAGGTGGGACAAGATGTTCAAAATTTTAAAGAAGTCAGGTTTAAAGTATAGGGATAGAAGAATACTATATAAATTTATATAAGAATCAAGTAACTATAATAAAAGTAGAGAACCGTGAGAGACATACATCAGTTAATAAGGGTGTGAGACAAGGTTGTAGTCTATCCCCGTTAATATTCAATTTGTATGTAGAAGAAGCAATAAAGGAAATAAAAGAAAAATTTTCATGTGACATTAGTGTTCAGGGAGAAAAAATCAGTATGCTACGATTAGCTGATGACATTGTCTTGTTAGCGGAAAGGGCTGATGATATTGAAAAATTACTAAATGGCAAGAACAAAATACTGAAGCAAGATTTTGGACTGAATATAAATCAAAGCATGACAAAAGTGATGAAATGTAGCAAAAATGATACCAATCATAGTAGATTAAATATAAAAATAGGATCGGATGCAATAGGAGAAGTAAGTGAATTCTGTTACTTGGGAAGCAAAATTACAACCGATGGCTGAAGCAGGAATGATGTTAAAAACAGAATAGCACTAGCAAAAAGAGCCTTCGTGAAAAAGATAAATCTTTTATTTTCAAATATTGATCTGGGAATTAGAAATAACTTTTTAAAAATGTGTGGAACACAGCACTTTATGGTAGCGAAACATGGAATACCAGAATGAAAGAAAATTGAAGCATTTGAAATGTGGTGTTACAGAAGAATGCTGAAAATTAAGTCGACAGACAAAGTAAGAAATGAACGAGTTTTGGAAATGATGGGTGGAAGAAGCTTACAGATAGAAGAGACAGGCTGGTGAGTCATATTTTGAGAAATGCTGGATTGGTTAATTTTTTAGTGGAGGGAACAGTCGAAGATAAGAACTGTAGAGGAAGACAGAGATTATAATATATGAAGCAGATAATTGAGGAAGTGGGTTGTAAAGGGTGTGTACTGCAAGAGGTTAGCACAGGATAGGAAGGATGGAGGATTGCATGAAACTAGTCGAAAGACTAACGACAGCAAAAAAAATGCATTGAGCATTCTATTTTTGGGGATTGTTAGATAATTCAACATTCCATAGTGTTGAGAGTATGTTCTGAATATGTAATTTCCGCCATTACCTCGCGCCATCGACAGATTAGTTGCTGACTACGTGTACTTCACGACCGAGGACTGCGACGAGTTGTGAAGTGTCAGTGTTGACTGTCAGTTAACACTGCGTCGAATTATAGCAATACACAATATGGAACATACGACAGACGTCTCCGAGCAGAGATTTTAGCGTAATTTGGCGTTGATGGAATATGATAGCAGAAGACTAAGGCAAAAGCACCTGCAAAATATCATCGGCTGAAGTTTCTATTTGTGGCTGGTGAACATATCGGTTGGACCTTAGATGATTAGAAGAAGGTTACCTATTCACATGAATTACGATTGCGGTTGGTAAAATTTGACTCTCGTGTTCGAGTGTGGCGCAGAACTCACAAGGCCATAGTCATAGGTTGACAGAAAGGCACTATGCAAGCTAAATATGGCTACATCCTGGTATGGATTGTGTTTACATGGCATGTACTCGGATCTCTGGTTAAACTGAGTCATCATTGACTGTAAATGTTATTTTTTTTGCTACTTGGATACCATATGCAGCATGTTCCCTACCAAGACAGTGTGACATGTCATGATCGTTGACGATTGTACTGAGGAACATTTTGAACAATTTTTGTTGATGATCTGGCTACTTAGATCGTCAGACATCAATCCAATCGAACATACCAGGGACATAATTAGAAGGTCACTTCGTGCACAGTATCCATTACCGGTAACACGCACAATTATGGGCGGCTGAATATTTCCTCATTGGACTTCAGACGACTTTTTGAGCCAATGCCACGTCGGATTGCTTCACTTCGCCAAACAGAAAAGGATTCCACACAGTATTAGGATGTACCCATAATATGACATTGGCACTTCAAAATATATAATGTGCGACGTTACTGCCGCCAGGAAATCAAAGCTTCAATCACATGGGAATTAATTCATTCCTTGTATCGCATGTCACTGTCTTCATGCAATCACGATATAAATTTGACCCAAAATCTTCATGAGCTCTTCTTTTTTTCTTTTTTGTTACATGTGATGCAGATAGATATTTTAACGGCTGACACATGCGGCTGAAATAATGACCCCAGTGAAAACGAAGGATGCCAAAACTATATCTTAACAACTTGTGTCATACCACGTAATAATAGTTTTAAATGACGGGTGTTTTGGCAGTACATTTCTTTGCGAAGCCCAAATAAACAGAATTATTGATATGTAATGTGTATAACCTTATTTTGTAATTTGTACATATTTCGGTTGTAGTTCACACAGCGATACAGATGGAACTTCTACTGAATTAATGGTGTCAGAATTAGAGAACCAATTAAATTAAAAATAAATTAGGAATCCCAAAACCTTATGCTATAGCACGTGGTATTGCACTTGCTCCTTGTATGGGTCTCGTTCAGCACGTTAAATATGGAACTACTTTCATTCATATATAAATAATTTATTGAAATGGAGCGCACGCTCCGGTAGCAACTTTCCTACGCTCCCATTTTCCCCCTTTCCTGCACCCACCTACATTTTCCCACAACAATTTCGGCATTAATTGTTTTCAACGTTTCTCTTTGTAACTTATTCCAATCGCTGACCCCCTTACCTAAAGAAGAGAATCATCCTACACCCTTGTGCCAGAAATCGAGTGCCAGCTTGTGGTCATGGTCATCTTTTCCCTTCTATGCATTACTTTTAATTCTTACACCAATGCGTCATCACCAATATATGCCTTGTAAACTCCCATGACCCTGTTCACCCTCTTACTGTCTTCCAATGAGTCCCATTCCAGCTCTTTTATCATATCTGTTTCTGATTGGAGTATCCGGTAGTTTCCAGAAACTAGCAGCCCATTTTACACCTTCTCCAACTCCTGTATTTGATACTCAAACTGTAGGTCCCATACTATAATGTGACGCTATTCATCGCCACATTCTAAGGCGCATTTTTATTGTATAAATCATGTTAGATTAATTTTCATAAAGCTGGGGCGACCACCTATATTTTTGATGATTTTTTAAGGCACGGATTGTGATTCCAGGTGAATATTCAATTTATCTTGTTGCAACGATTATTAAACAATTATTGCGCTGTGTAGGCTTGAAGCTAATCGTGGGTTTCCCAAGCCACGGCGACAGGTGGTCGGGGATAAAGGATTTTGCCGGACAACACTTCCTGTCTCCTTGGGGTGGGCAGTGAACAAGACGTCGCTCACCTAGCGGGGAATGCCTGGGTCGTCCTCGAACTTAGTAGAATATTTCCGACATCTGTGACGCACACGCGGAGATTCTGACGCGGGACGCTGTCCCCGACTTACATTCTATGCTGCTGCGGGACGACGTTCTCCACACAGATTCTGATGTGGGCCGCGGTGCCCAGCTGCTTATGGATGGAAGCGGACTTGTGAGACAAATCTCATTTACCCTGGGTCATCTCCGAACATCGTAGACTTCAGATCCTGAACTAAAAATGGTAAAGTGTTACAACCGAGCCATCTGATTGTGCATTCCGTGAAACTGAACCCTTAAGCGACTTTGAGAGGATAGATCCAAGTTCTAACTTTGTAACTGAAAACCCCCTGAGCTAGCGACATAATTTGCCAGAACTAGTTATTTTCGAATGGCATATTGTTCATTCGTGGCGTTCTAATTTATTGAAATGTAAAGTCACAGTATTAGCTACGTCTGAATTCATCGTAACTTGTATTGTACATTGTTTCAAAGTATCATTCTTTCTTGTATAGTAATTCTGAGACGAATTTAAAAGGAAATTACAATTGTTTTTGTGCTCATGTCGGCTAATTGTACCTCTGAGCGTTGCTTTTTGATTTTGCCTACTTATGTTAATATTAACGGTATATTCGCTCAGTCTTGTAATCGCCAATGATACTAAATAAATGTCATATTGTGACAGTTTTTCTGTATTCTAAATAACATCGAGATTCTTGCAAAATCCATAATTTTACTCCTTCATAAAATCAAAATTAAAATCTCATTTATTAATGATAACAATAAATTTATGAATAATAACCATAAATTATCCATCCACAAGGAACCCCCTATTACAATACTTCACTACCATATTCAAGCAATGAACTGACCAATGTTTTGTAACCCAATTCCTTTACTTCCATCGTATATCTCTTCATCACTCTCTCCAAATGCACAATTTTGAAAACTTTTCTGTCTACCTGTCCAATGTGTCCTACCCAGTTCATCTTGCTATCAAATATAATTTCAAGATATTTACAAGTCTTCAACAAGCAATTCTTTCCCCTCCTCCTTATAATTATAATCAACAATTAGTTTTTATTTTGTATCTAATAAGCTAACCCTTCTTTGCATTTATCTTCATCCCATGTTTACCAACCCAACTAGATATACTGTCCATATCACCATGCAGCTGTTTAAAGTCCTCTACCGTTCTGATCCTTTCATATAGCATTATTTCATCTGTAAACAATCTAATTTTTGATAGTAAACCATCAACACAATTATTCAGTAGAATAATAAATAGCAATGCTCCCATTACGCTACCCTGTGGCACTCCCATTTTTATTTCCCCTTCTTTTGATACTGCATTTCCTACCCTAACTTTTTGTTTTCCACCTTTTAAAAATTCTTCTACCCAGCAACTCCAGTAATTCGGAGCTCTTGAAAGCATCTTAAATCACTTATAAAACTAAATTTATTGTGAATTATTCTGTAAAAAAGAGTGTCAGTTGTCATTCTAGTCCGATCTGCATTTCGACAAAATTACAACTTCAATAATATTGTTGTTCAAAACTCATAAGTTACATTCACAGTATTGCGATCTAAATTTGACCCACTTGAGGTATTTACATATGTGTGATACAATACAATACAACCATTTTCCATTGATCCCGATATAAGAGACTGGCTGTGTGGGATGTGGAAAGTTGTCAATTTACAGAAAAAAATTGCATAAAAAAATAATACATACACCAGAAGATGTACAGTCTTATCATATATGGTACATCAATTATGTCAACTATATTTACACAAACTACTGACAGTTTATTTTGTAGATATCTTAAAAATAAATTCATCGACAGAGTAGAAGGAGCTGTCAATTAAGATTTCTTTAAATTTTTCCTGAATTTATTCTCATCATCTGCTAAACATTTAATGTGTGTTGGGAGCTTATTGAAGATATGTATCCCTAAATATCGGACATCAGAAATAAATGCAACTAATAATTAATGTTTTAATTTAAACGCAGTACATACTTTTATTCAAGTGCTTCGGCAAATAATTTCTTCAATGATATAATAGCAGTGATTTAAAATATCTACATTGAATATAAATATCTCGTAAGCCCATCAAAAATGAGGTGTTGGACGCAGTATTTTAGCAATTCGTTTCTTATCTAACTAAGTACAATTTCTATCAAATACCGCTCATAATCTTGAACATGATGTAATGTAAATATTTCTTAGTTTACTATAACAGCCATATCGCTATACAGAAAGTATAAGAAAATCTACATCGAACGAATTTTAATTATGAAAAGCAACTAGTAGTTAATATGCCAATTTTATACGAAATAAATACTTTTCTTGTAATGTGGTGGCAGCTCATTTACTCGTGGATGCGTAGCTAAATAGAACTGATTTAAATGACGCGCATAACCTCGAACCTCTCCGTACGTTGTTGGTTGGGCAGCGGTGGCAGCAAGCACGACGTCAGAGTGTGACGTCATAGCGTGACGTCACCGCCTGACAAAACATCGTGAACACGATAAACGTTTTGAGAGAATAGATAGGCCTGCCAATGAGCTAAACTACTTTGGTAAAACCATGATCTCAGTGATAGATCTGGGATTTTAGGAGATAGGTCCAACTGAGATGGGAGTTACTTGAGATGTGTGTTTCTTAAAATTGTAATTCATGTAACTGAGAAATTTTTCCAATTGTAAATGTACAGTTTATGGCATTGACCTGGTTGCTTTAATTTGATATAACGATTTCCTACAATTTTTATGAGCGAGCAGTAACTAGTTTATCAGAGTTTCATCATTATTCTGACATATGTGGGAATAAAAGCACAAAACTCTGTCATTACCTTAAAGCATCAATTTTTTTCCATACCTCCGTCATCATACAGCCACCACACATCGATGTAGCCTTTGGGCTGCTTCTGGCGGAACCGTGTTAGATTGTTAAGAATTTCGGGTGAAAGTGGATCCCCTGTCGGACTGAGATACAATTGACTACCCCATCGCCGCCGTTTCCTGCTGCTGTCTCGAGGTACACCATTAGCACCTTTGCCTGCAGCAGGAGAACTAGATGTTGCTGGTGAATCCTCAGCTGTTGACAGTACTGCAGATGGGTCGCCAGCAACAATATCTGTGATACCACAATCACAGTCTGAATTCTCATCTATAGGCTCGCAATCTGGTAAATCTCGTGGTACTGGAAAAAAAAAAGACTCTGCGTTAGCGTCCCTTATTATGTTCACTGGGTATTCTGAAATGCTCTTTAAGAACAGATGTTTTTGAAAGTATTAATAACTTTTTATCTCATTGTGTGAATGTTTAATTAAAATAAAAATGTTTCTGAAGAGGATTTTTTATTTAACCGTAAATGGGAACCCAGAAATTGAAACAAAGTGAAAGGCACGGAAGAGAGAAGATAATAAAAAATTAGGAAGATTTAGAATAAATCTTCCTAATTTCTAGGTACACCGATAGATGGTTGATTAGGATACTGTTGCAGAACGTACACTAATCCTGCGATTTCCAAATGAAGGGCGGCAATTTCTTTTCACCCATGTGTACAGTACTTGAATGAGCATCTTTATATTCGCGTTCTGTATATTGATTGCGAAAGGAAGTGTTGAAATCTGGTGGTGTCCATCCGTTACCGATGGTAGTATCATTGAATAATGTAATATACCCCAATTCCATATACATTGCAGTGAGATATAAAATTATTAAACGGCAGTTTGTATACCCATTACTTTGCCTATAGAGTGAGTTGAATGATTATGTGGGGGATGATTGAGGTGAAGAATTATTATTCTTATTTTATGTAATATTCTTTTCAACTGTTTTCTTACCATTTGGTGGTATTACATACAACGAGTGATTTTTTTTTTTTTTCTTTAGATAAATACCTTGTGCCAGTTGGCAGGCTGACTGATTTCTTCGAAGTTTTTCCTCTTCATCTTTTTGATCCAATTTTGATATTGGTACAAACTCATCATCTTGAAGCACACTTGAGTAATTCAGACCTCCATCCACTCTTAATATTCCCACGGCGAGATATCTATCCAATGCGTTGCTGCAGATTTGACAAATAAATATGTAAGTTTTTAAGTTTTTTCTTAAAAAACTATAATTAACCTAAGGATCTCTGTTAGTCTTATTCAAAAATTGTTTGTGAAGAAGGATGTTTTATATTTTTTATAATAGTTTGTGCTAGAATTTCTAAGAAAAATATGCAGGTTTTATGTATAAGGTATAACTTTTATTTGCATCTGTTCAGAAGAAGAAGTGTAACGTTTGAAAACGTTGAGACTTTGGGGACATCCATAAATTACGTGAGGTGAAATGAGGGAGGGGGGGGGGTCCGGCAAAATCTCACCAGATCTCACCAGGGGGGAGGGGGGGTCTACGGAAATCTCACGCGAGATTTTGCGAAAAATTGGGGACAGTAGAGCCAAAAAAAGGTCTACAGTTTGCGCCAAAGTCGATTTTTGGAGGGTAATTCGTCAAAAAAAAAGGTCTACAAAAGTTTCCAGGACGATTTGTAGGGGGGGTTCTCACGGACCAGATCTCACCAGAGGGGGGGGGGGTCTGGCCATATCTCACGAAATCTCACCAGGGGGGAGGGGGGGGGTCCAGAAATCCGGAAAAACACCTCACGTAATTTTTTGGATGCCCCCTTTTACAATAAATGAATGGCACTGACCGTCGCGGCACGATAAGACAAATGGAGCCTAGCCTACACCAGGAAATAAAATAGTTACATTTCTTTTTTTCATTTTATTCTTTACCTAGCTTTCATCGGTCAAATGGCAGTTGACCGATGAAACCACACATCCACTTCCAAAGTATTTCTATTACTAGCTTCGAGCCCGTCAAAAATGACGGTTTGAACGCCATATTCTGGCAGTTCACAGTTAATTTTTTTTCAGTTGGTTAATTATATGGAAATGTTATTACATAATGCTAGTGGCCTTGATTTGGTAATGTTCTACATTGATTTGTTGTCCACATATGAATACAGTAGTAACTTCTACGGAATTAATGACGACGGAAGTGTAGAACCAATAAAATCAAAAACAAATTAGTAGTCCCGAAAACTTTTGCTATCCATGTAATATCAGTTTTGTTCCTGGTCCAGGCACAATTCAACACGATACGTATGGAATTACTTTTACCCGCATTGATTAATCCCTTCAGTAATACGGCGCTTATGAAAGCAGTTTAATTGGCCTGTAAAACTCATTTCAGAGTGAATTATGCTGTAACAAAATGGGTCAGTGGGGTTTCTTAACCACAACGTCCACTAATATTGCTTTAGAAAATCACAGCTTCTATTACCCTCATAAGAATAACGACGGGCTTCACCTGTAGTGGTAGTAGGAATTTATTAAGGAAAAGCTTGTAAGGAAAAATGAATAATGATCAGGTCTACTGGAGATCGAGATTCCGCCAAATTAACATTTAGTAATGACATCATTATACTGCTGTAGTCAATCACAAGACATATTATTTTCAAGCAGTAATTAGTGTGTAATACATCCTGGACTGGCATAATGCAGTTAAATGTACTTCCGAAAGTATTTCTAGAGGATTCTTGCGTTTTACCACGGCAATTCCTGGCGGAATCGCAATCTCCAGTAATCACGATTTATTTACTCTACTTTATTTTGCTTTAAACGACAGAAAGTATAATATCTAAAACGGATAACTGTCATACATTTGAATGATATATTTCACGATTCGTACATTTCGTGTTAACTTTCTCTGAGTTTTTAATAAACTTCATTGTTCCTTATCTCCTGACAAAAAAATTCTCGGGTTATTTTTTAACCTAGTACTTATAAGTGATACAGGTAATGTAACGTAAACATAGAATACCCTTCTCCTTACATGAATTTTTACATCTGGTTGTCGTAGATAAATAAAAAGCAATATGTAAATTTAAACGAACGTACTAATTTTAGCTTTGTGACATATAATTGCTTGGCATTAATTTTTATCCCGTGCTCTGCGTATTTCTAATATCTGAGCTCACTGCTATTTTGCGGCAATAGTATCGTTGTTGAATTGCGAGTATTACATCGTACATACAGTAAATAGTCATATCCTTGATGATTTAAATCTAATTATAAAGTTCTCTTAAATCTCATTTAATAGCTAACACATGTATCAAAAACGAAGGTTATCATATATAATGGTAGTAGGAATTTATTATGGAAAAGCTTATAAGGAGAAACGAATAAGTCATTTTTAATGATATCTTTCGTTATATTAATACGTTACTCTGGTTAGATTATCAGAGTATTTGGTTAGGACAAGAGAGACAGCTGAACGCTTTCCATATGCGCTGCCTGCGGACAATACTTGGAGTCACGTGGCAGGACAAAATGACCAATGAGAGTGTTCTGTCTACCACGAAGTGTCACAGTATTACTGCCACCCTAAAACAAAGACGACTCCGCTGGCTTGGCCACGTCCATAGAATGGACCCTGAGAGACTACCACGGAATGTCATGCTCAGTCAGATTGCTAATATCAAGAGACCTGTAGGGCGCCCGATGCTAAGGTTTAACGACATTGCAAACGTGATTTGGAGAGCTTCGGCATGCGCACTTCTGGCTGGGAAGCTTGCGCCAGCACGAGACCCTTATGGCGTCATCATGTCACCACCGGCATGTCCAAATATGACAAAGCATGTTTGGATAAAATAAAGCTGAAAAAGCTTCGTAACAGGGAAGTACATCCATCAGATCCCTCTTTCGTGTACGATAGATGTGGCAAAATTTGTCGCGCCCCCATCGGACTATTCAGCCACAAAAGAAGATGCGATGCACTCAACCCAAGTGATAGATGAGTCGCTACAACTATCATCTGTGAAGATGCTGTGGCCAATATATATGGTTAGGATTTTACATAAATAAATGAATTTTACTTTAGATGATGGAGACTATAATTTCTGAAACGGATAACTGTTATTTGTTTGACTAATACATTTCGCATTACGTTTCTCCGAGTAAACTTCATTGTTTTTGACTGTCTGCCAAAAAAAATTCTTAGGTTATGGTTTAACTGATACAGATGAAATGGCGTAAATATTGCATCCCCTTATCCTTACATGAATTTCTGCGTCTAACTGATACAGATAGAATAGCGTAAATATTGAATCTCCTTCTCCTTACATGAATTTCTGCGTCTAGTTGTAAATAAACGAAAAGCAAGATGATGGTACGAATGTAATATGGTGGTTGTTGATTGGCGAGTGAAGGCTGACACGTGACGGTTGTCTAGCCAATAGATGTAGTAGCTATAGACGACGTACCCAGACTCCAGATTAGCGTTTTATATAAGGGGACTAGCTTCTAGCCCGTCAAAAATGACGGTTTGAACGCCATATTCTGGCAGTTCATTTTATTATTATTATAATTATTATTATTTTGCAGTTGATTAATTATACGGGATTGTTATTAGATAATGCTAGTGGCCTTGATTTGATACTGTTCTACACAGCAATACAGTAGTAACTTCTACTGAATTAATGAGGGCGGATCTATAAAACCAATAAAATGAAAAATAAATTAGGAATCCAGAAACTTTTGCTATCCATGTAATATCAGTTTTATTCCTAGTCCAGGCACACTTCAGCACGATAGGTACGAACTACGTTCACCCGCATTTATTAATACCTACGGTAACTTGGCGCATATGAAAGCAGTTTAATTGGTTTGTAAAACTCATTTCAGAGTGAATTACGCTGTAATCAAATGTGTCGGCGGGCTTTCTGGTCAATTTAACCACAACCCTCCAATAATATTGCTTTCGAAAATCATAACTTCTACTACTCTCAAATGCTGTAGTCAATCGCAAGACATATTGTTTTTAAGCAGTGATTCCGTTGTAATACAGCCTGTAGACTACCATTATTTTCAAGCAGAAATTAGGTTGTAATACATCCTGGACGGGCATAATACAGTTAAAAG
The DNA here is from genome assembly GCA_031002005.1 of Vandiemenella viatica. Lineage (NCBI taxonomy): Eukaryota > Metazoa > Arthropoda > Insecta > Orthoptera > Morabidae > Vandiemenella > Vandiemenella viatica. Next base: position 70,111,496 of record JARYHS010012519.1, read on the forward strand.
TACTACGGAAAATATTTCTAGAGGATTCTTGTATTTTACCACAGCAATTCCTGGCAGAATCGCGATCTCCAGTAATACCGATTTATTTATATTATTTTACTTTAAATGACGGGAAGTATAATATCAAAAACGGATAACTGCCATTTATCTGAATGATATATTTCGTGATTCGTACTTTCGTGTAAACTTCCTTTGAGTTTTTAATAAACTTCATCGTTTCTTATCTCCGACCAAAAAAAAATCGTAGGTTGTTGTAACAGCCCTAATACCTTAATTTTGAATAGCATTGTACTGTATGAAGTATTTGTAATTAGCTAAAGTTTGCTTGAAAGTGATTTGATATGTTTGTTTTGTAATTTCTTGTAAATCAGTGTATATAGACTTTGTTTTAGGTAAGAAAATTATTCAAAGGCCATTTAATATGTTGAAGAACCGAATGATGCAAGAGAATTTCTTAAATGTTTGTAATTACATGTATTAATGTAAGCTACGATGTCTACAGGACAATTTTCTACCGTTTGAAAGGATTTCTGTAAATAATTTTGTATTTAAGTATCTATAATTACCATTTCTGATCATTTTGTAATGTTGTTAATTAATTTTATATTAATTCCGATTGTTTTTAATATGTTAGATTGTTTGAGTGATTGTTAATGATCGAGAAATATCGGGCGGATGCCTTTGAAGAATTCTCGTAATTTCGATAAAGACTATATAAACAGATCGCCTGGACAGAGAAATTCATTCATGCATTCAGTTAGTAAGTCAGTTTAGTTGGCAGTATTCAGTGTTACAGAGAGTTTCAATCATTCAGTTGAGTTTGCGACTGTGCATCTCTGTATTGTACCTATACTAGTGAATATCGCTGACTTGTTGATTTGATCACAATGAAACAGACATCTTCAAACATAACCTGTTTGGTAAACTTTTTAATTAATTAATCAGCAATTTAAACCACCAAAAGAACCCTAACATTGTATTTTAACCTAGTACTCATTATTGATACATACAATATCCTTCTCCTTACATGAATTTTTGCATCTGGTTGTCGTAGATAAATAAAAAGCAATATGTAAATTTAAACGAACTTACTAATTATAACTTTGTGACACATAATTGCCTCATATTAATTTTTTTCCCTGCCCTCCGTATTTATAATATCTCTGCTCACTGCCATTTTGCGGCAATAATATCGTTGTTGTATTCCGAGTGTCATATCGCTTATACTGTAAATAGTCATATCCTTGACTGTTTAAATCTAATCAAAAGTTTATATTAAATCTCATTTAATAGTTAACACATGTATAAAAAAAACTAATGGTATCATATATAATGGTAGTAAGAATTTATTCTGGAAAAGCGTATAAGGAGAATCGAATTAGTCATTTTTAATGATATCTTTTGTTATATGAATACGTTACTCTGGTTAGATTATCAGAGTATTTGGTTAGGATTTTGCATAAATAAATTCATTTTACTTAAGATCACGTAGACTATAATTTTGAAAACGGATAACTGTTATTTATTTGACCAATACATCATTACGTTTCTCCGAGTTTTAAATACACTTCACAGTTTCTTACCGTCTGCCGAAAACGTCTTAGGTTATGGTTTAACCTAGGGCTTATAAGTGACATAGATAAAATAGTGTAAATATTGAATCCCTTCTCCTTACATGAATTTTGGCGTATAACTGATAAAAATAATATAACATAAACATAGAACACCATTCTCCTTTCACGAGTTTCTGCATCTAACTGTAGTAAATAAACAAAATGCGACATGAAGGAAGGAATGCAATATGGTGGCTGTTGATTGGCGAGTGACGGCTGTCACGTGACCGTTCTGTAGCCAATACGTGTAGTAGCTATAGACGACGCATGCAGACGCCACGTTAGCGTTTTATATAATAGGATTATCGCGTTTTTTTTTGTCATTTGAACATATTTGTGATTATTACAGAAATACACTCATTTAATTTAAATCTCTACCAAATATGAAGTTAATTGTAACTTCAATCAGAATAATTACTTTCTTATTTGGCTTAAAACGCAGTTTAGAAAATTTGAGGACAAAAGTATACAACATGGACCATCAACAATCCAGTAGATACACTACAGCTGACTAGATTTCTTTTAACACCTGAAAAGCACCTTTTCATATAGATTATTCATAAGGCTGCGGATGAATCAATTTCAAAGTTCTATCGCTTTATAGAAAGATATATCTGGAAAGAAGCCCTAAAAGTAAATAGAGGAAATGTCTTCACTGATTTGTTTTTGGTTTCCACAGACCAAAAAGCTTTAATTCTGTTCTGGACTCTTATACATCTTAGTTAACGTTCTAGGGAGTACTTTTTGTGCATTTGTTATTGCAACGGGTCCGAAACCAGACTTTTGGAAGCAAGTAATGCTATTTACATTCCTTATGACTAGTGAAGTGCTGTAGCATGGAAAAGATACTGGATAGGATTCTGCTGGTTTATCTGTTACTGATTTGAGAGTGTAATCTTTGATCTATTTATTTTGTCTCACAATGTATTCGTCATTTCCATCAAACTCATAGACCTATCATTTCCTGCAAAGAATTGATATACCACTAACTGATATTCGTCTAAAGTAGAGGAGCTAAATGATAATTGCAATTCACTCACAACGGAATGGACTTTCGTCATTATAACAAGTTTTAAATTTTCACTTAAAAAAATCTAATTATTTTTACTTGTAGCAGTAGACATATTCCAAAGCCCCGATTAACAATGCGGAATATACTTTTAAATTTTGACGAATTTATTCGATACTTTGGATATTTACTAGTAGTAGACATATTCCAAGGCCCCGATTGATAATGCGGAATACACTTTTAAATTTTGACGAATATATTCGATACTTAGGACTTTTCGTAATTAGAATATATGTCTATAACACAAGGGATCTTATAATAAACATATTAAATTATCTTTTTCGCACTGTGATGTAAATAATGGATTATCCATCGCTACTTTCTACATTTTGACAGTCTTGTTTGATCATGGCTCCACTGTATCCAGCTCATCTTGGAGTAGCTACATTCGATATATATCGTTCAGGAATTTGGCTGGCTATAAGGAACTGTGCATCATTGGAATATCCAGCATGAGTGAACCACTTAGCTGCCTCCTCATGAAGCGAAACACTATCCTATTAGTAGGCCATATCTATCTAATTTCTTGATTGTATACAAATAAGCTCAGAATAAATCTGCCTAAAGGCAGAATCATCCGTATGACGATTTTAAAAGCATATCACATTTTCACGTTACAACAAATAATGTAGTACTGTCATTGTTTTTTACTAATTTACTTTATGATATTTTAAATCAGCGTCATGCTAATATCACAATACGTGCTACTAGTGTATGTGGGATAATTTCTCGGGTTACATGTAAGCAGTACACAGATCCATTATCTCAGTCCCAAGGTATGGAGTTTGTGTTGAACTAGGTTTCCAGACAAATTAGAGAACGGGAAAACAGCTTTTAAGATAGCATGCGCAATATTTACAACAAATTTTTGTAACGGTTCGTAAATTTGACGTTGATGTTGTATATGAGATCGATCAAGGCGCTTGAGAGAGCCTGGAGATCGAGGGTAATAAATTCCAATAAACTAAAGCAATTGTTAGTCTTAAACGTTTTTTCGTAATGGTTAAGAGTGTTTAAATCATTCTTATCCCCATAAATATGGGGTATTAATCCTCGAATTTCGTTACCACTTCCGGTGGTAGGGAAACCGAATATATAACACCACTGACATACCTTCACCAAAACAAAAACTATTGATATGTTGTAGGATATGTTTAGAATTGCATACAGAAAAATTATTGGTGTGACTAACGATAGCCTCTGGGGCTAACAACCCTAGTTGTAACACGATGTCTACACATCAACAGCAACATTCAAGCTAAGCAAAGGCTTAACGCGGGTCCTAGTTAGCCCAAACGAACATACATACGTACAACAGTGAGTTACACCGTCTATGGTTGGTTCGTACCCTGTTGAAGATAGCTCGTGCTTTCGGTTGGACGTCAAATCCTACTGGTGGATGTTGAGCACTAAATAGTAACTGTCACTCGTTGCAAGCTACTTTGTTCCGTTCCTATCGCCATTCTGCTGTAGCAATAAACACCCTGTCAATGAGCTCTGTAACTTTTAATACGGATGGAGAACGTTATAGATGAAGACTTCTATATAGCGCAGCATAAATAATTAACACACATTCAAAATATACTTCTATTTATAGTAAAATTACTGCTTTGATAATTTAAAATAAGTGGCAAGAAATTTGGTGGATAATTTTTCTTAAAGATCAGAATCAATTTTGCCAGGCATCTTTGTTTAAGTCGTTAATCAATAAAATTGTGTTTGAAGCTACAAAAATCTAACAGCGCTCAGGGTCGGGAAGAATGCTGTATAGGTTATTTCGAGTTCTGCTACAAAAATTGAACAAGTTTTCTCAATAGGCATATGTTGCAGTAGTCTGATAATAGAAATAAAATATTTTTAAGACAACATAAATTTTTGGTAATGTTGTTTTAGATATTTTGTATTTAGACTAGATTTAAAGTAATCTATTACTGCTATATACATGGAATTACTACTTAAAAATTGAAAATTTTTACCACTTACTGTATCACATTAAAATAATTTCTAAGCTCTTCCGGATTGCACTGTTGCCAGTCATTTTTATATCCCATCAGGACGGTGTTAGGCCTTAATTTTCCTAATCCAGAAGTGCGCATTAGTATTTCAGTACCTGTTTCAAAGTTTTCGCTGTCAATCACATCAAAAAATGCTTTAATCTTATGTTTGCGTAACCAAAGATATGCTTTTCTTGACAGTGCATTTCGAACACGTTGTGAGTGCTGTCCCTGTAAAAACAAAACTATTAAGTTGTACATAGATTGCACTTATTAAAAAAAAATGTTGAAAAACAAGGTAATTCTGTTAATCCTTAACAATATTATACCACAAAAACATCTTATTTGCAGAAGGTAAAAAGACTGTTGCGAAATTTATTTTGAGATTCTGTTGTCATTATTTCTAATTGTTTACAGAATTAGTATTACGCTCGTCTCTACATTTCAGAGCACATATGTAGCTCATGGATATAAATCTTTGATTCATATAATACTCTGATATACTGTACAGTGTTCTGACCCTAGACTAGATTCTTGGCAAACCAGTTATGATTTAGACCAGTGTTTTTCAACCTGTGAATCGTGACCCCAAGGGAGGTCGCTAGTCTTCTGTTTGTTTCTTAATAAATCGTCGAATCGTGGTGGTATTTTGGAGACGCAAATACACAAATCATTTTCTAACTGGCGCAAATTACACATTGAGATTTATTATTCATAACCGTAAAACCATATTTCAGGCAATTATTGCCATAAAGTCTATTTTTGTTTTGAATTTCTTCTGCCATTGCCACTTGTAGCAGATATTTTGAGAAACTTCTCCCTTTTATCATAACTTGGGGCGAAGCGCGTCCGTACTCGCTGGTGTACTGGGACAAGTGACTGCAGCAAACCAAACAAACTCTCCTTATTTGGTCGCTGATCCCCCCTCTCCACCTTCCTCTCCTCCCGCGACGCCACCGCGCAAAGAATATATCACTTCCCGCAGAGTGACCGCGACTACATTGCACATCGCTTGATTTCTCGATCAGTTGGTACAGTCTCAAAAAAAAGAAGATTAAATATGTCATTTTTGGGATCACTGACATAGTTTTATTAAGGACCTGGGGGGACGCCAAAGATCTGTTACTGACCTGGAGGGTCATCAGAATATTTTTACTTGTAAAGGGGTCGTGTATTCAATAAGGTTGGAAACAACTGATTTATACTAACAAATAGATTGATTTTCTGGTAAGGACAGAACACCCATTGCTTATAACATGCTAATGCTCATAAGGATGGAACCATGGAGGAAGGAATATGTGGAGACGACGCAAGGGACCTTCACCACGCAATGGATTGAAACCGGGTAGAGAGAAGTAGGGTGGGTAGGCCGCCATATTGCTTGGCCGTAGAAACACGGGGAATAGGCACAAAAACCTCAAGGGAATCATAAGAGAACCGTGGCACCGCAATTTGATGATGGATTATTATGTAACTAGACGAGACACTTCAGAAATGAAGAATAATTTTTTTGATATCCTGCTTATTTCTCGAGATAAACTGTCTGAAAAGTGGGGTGTTTTTGATTGAAATTCAGAATAAACATTTCCCCTAAGTCAAATTTGATGATAGATTCTTATGTAACACGATGATACAAATCGAAAATAAATAATAAATTTTTTTGATAACTCGCTTAGTTCCCGAGATATACTGTCTCAAAAGTGAGGTTGTTAGGTTATGATGCAGACTGGACCAAAAGATAATTTTGCTGCACATGCAGATTGGGTGTTTTATTTTTTTACTAATCCTTGTGGTTAGGTTGAAACGCGGCCTGGACCAGAATAAAAACGCCACGAAAGGCACAAGGAACTATAACCTGTAAGTAATTTTTGATAGTTGATATCTAGAGAACTAATGGAGATATCAAAAAATGTTAGTCCTGATTTTTGATTAGTTTCGTCAATTTACATGAGAATCGATTATTAAATAGCATAGTTTTAGATATATTTAAAAATAGCCTAAGTCAATGTTTAGAACTTTTCAAAATATGAACACTTCAAAAGACCTCATAGTTTCTGAGCTTACTTAGAAGATATTGTACTGTTTGTTAGTGGCCTATATAATTTTTCTAGCAAAATCAGTGTATTCATAGTCAGAAGCTAACAACTACTAATAAATAAAGTGTTTGTTCTCTTCTGGTACACACCGCATTTCAACCAACCAACATTTCCATTAATATTGCTGCTACAAAATCAATCCATGTAGACACATCTAAACACATGAAATGGGTCGCGAACTACATGTCGGGCAACAACGTTTATTTAATCCTGTTTAGTAGTTCGGACAGCACAAATTATCACAATTAATTTCATCGTATACTTTCAGTGTAAACTGAAACTTGAGTAAAGCATGCAGAATACCATAGTCACTGTGTCGCGATGTAAACTTGACCCACTTAAATTAAACTTTAAACACTTGTCTACAATAAGGCTAGCTTTTCAGGTGCAAAGTAGTAACATATGCTAATTTTCTACACTATACCAACAAAAATTTGAGAACGATGTGATCCTATTGAGAGCAATGAATAAATTTTTAGCGATAGGCCCTAATGTTGCAGTTACCTATCAGATACTTCAAAAACAATAATTACAATGTGACTTACTTATGAAACGTTGTTGCAGGTTGTTTCCTATCTTGTCTTTTTGTACAACCATATGCAACACAACTTGACGTTATAGAATATTCGAAAATGAAATATTCTCAGCAGCTGATACAGTGCAAAGAGTCCAATGTTTTGGGGATCCTATGATGTCCGCCGCGTATGCGCAGTAGGAGACGAGTTTTTAAATGAGGTTTCACGGATTTAGCGTTATTTCGTCTCCATATTTTCCTTCCTCCATGGATGGAACGGTACAGCTTTCGTCATTTCACTGTTTCTTTTAAACAGTGAGCTAAATTTTTTTGCGTAAATCTATCTACTTTACCCGAAGAGAAACAGGTTCTGTTGTCGATCCGCTGTCTGTCTGTCCATCGCAGACCTCTAGTTGGTAAACGTATAAGTTGTAAACTTCAAATATGCGAACGTTATGAGTTTCGTTGATAGGAAAGAGTTTATCACTTTAGTCCCAAAACCGAATACATCATGTTCTATGGGCACATACAATTAAAGAAACAATTAGAGAAACAAGAAAAAACAATTCTGCCACAACGCGCGCGTGTGTGTGTGGGTGTGTGTGTGCGAAGTAGGGGGGAGACAAAGTTGCTTATAGCAGATCAAATAGAGAATTAAGAAAATTTCTTTACCCTTTCTAAGGGAACTAAAAACCTAATCGGCCGTCAAATTGATCAGTTTTAGACCTTTTTTGTTTCCTATCTGTAAGGAATATATTACCTAGGAACTTGAAATTTATCTCAAGATCGGTCATATGCTATATTTATAAAACCAAACACTAAAAATTCTTGCATTTCTGCAATGTGAGCAAAGACAAGTAAAAGGTTTTATTTTGCGGTGACTCTGCAATATATTAAAATCATTTTTATTGAACTTCATTGAATCCTAATGGATGAGATTGTTCTATCTTCAATGAATTTGCCAGGAACTGGACGGCTGCATTAGCAGCATGGAGGGGCTTAGAATGGAGTTGGATACCTAATCTAAACGCCAGGTAAAGAGAATTGTGCGCATGAATAAGACATTTACTAGCGATAAAACCTAATTAATTATTGGGGAAATATTTAGAAGCAGCACTTGGAAGGGAACGGAAAAACTTGACAATGAATTAGCACTTGAGTTCAGGTATAAGATAGCAGGGAAGTTTTCACTTGTAGGCAGGGAAGTTAGTGATTTGAACTATTTATTTAGGAACATGAAGAACAGTATGCTTCAGAATATAAATAATTTTAAAGGAAAAGTATTTGAATTGCTAATAGGTGCGTAGGGAAATTTTGACCGGAGCATGATATCCATCGCAGTTAATAATAATGATTTGTTCAATGATTGATTTTTGTCTGGACACGTGATATAAATAAATGTTTATGCCAAGGAACTTTCGTCTGACGTACGACATACACCTACTTTCATCATTTACAAATTTTAATTTTAAATGCATTCAGTCATCTTCTTCTTTAACACCATTTCCCAACATTTTGGTGTCGGTTGATTTTGATCAGTTTTATTCATTGTTAGCATGGTCGAATTTGGAGTTATGGTTTTATGGTCGCATGCCCTTGCTGACGCCATGCATTCTAAACCTACTGCCAGGTCATACTACGTACTAATAGGTTTTTGCCATCTGTCTGTGAAACATGGAACCATGCTCTGTGTGTGATAATTATATCTATTTTATTTTTATGAAACGTGTTGTTTGTGAAGAAAATATTGAGGACCGTCCCGGCATTCGACCTGATGGCACATTTGCCTGGAAAGATTTGGGGAAACCATAGAAAACTCAAATCTGGATGACGAGAAGGGTATTGGAACCCGCGTCCAGAGTGTTACCCTCATCCACAACGCTCGGTAGGACGTTAGAGACTGGCGTTGCGTAACGGCAAACCTTACAACACACAGAGTTCACTGTGGAGAAATTGGGAAGTCAAACTGAAATCAGTATTACGATAATGCGACAAACTGGGTCATGATATGTAGTGTCTGTAAAAATTAGCAAACCATTTGTTCCCTTTCTCAGAGGAATCTTCCAATATTATAGTAGCTAACAAGTATGGTATGGTTTATGTATTGGAATACTTACGTTTACCACATGTGCACAGACCAGAAGTGATATGCCCTTTGTTATGAGAGCTGCGAAGTCAATTAGAGGAGGTCGTGTCCCTGGCATACCAGCGAGGACCAACAGCTGTGGACGAAAATTCTTTACATGTTCTTCAACATGATTCAGTTCCAGCATAGCTTTCAGAGCTGAATTGTAGCACTGAGCCTGTGTGGACGACCCCCAGTTAACTTCTGCAACAATTGAAACCGATTTCTTATAACCATAAACTTTTAAACACAGAGTATTGCTAGTATGAAAATTGACAGTCCTTTTTATAGCTTCATTTTTACCTTCTCCAAATACAGTAAACGTTTAATATTCTAGTTTCGGTGTATCTCTGCATTGTTTTCGCTGTTTCTATATTGAGATCTGTGAATTTCTTTATCTCTATCAGTTGGTGTATTTTACTCATGGGTGCCGGCAGGATTACTTTATCTATATCTTTTTCTATATCTTTTTTAATACATTAAATGTATATGACACTTATTACTAATTAACTAAGGATGCTAAATTTATTTACAAGGAATTTAACAAATTTTGACAACAACCTTGGCACCTTAAGTTATTATTCAAACAGTGAATTTAATAATACAATTTTCTTTTCTTAATCTTTTTCTGAGTATTTTCTTTCATAGCAGGGGGGGTGCAAGGGGGTGCACTCCCGGCGCCCATGCATATACTTGTAATAGATTTTTTTGAAACTTGATCACGCTAATAGTTTTTTGATTTTTATAGTATTTCTTCAGATTATTTGTCATTTATTCGGGGATATTTGAATATAAAACTCTTTGATACACAAATTTAAATAAAAATATGTTTTAACTGCAACTAGCAAACCTGAGTGATAACCGATTCGTCAAATAACTTACATGGTTTGTTACTATTATACTTGATTTCACCTAACGGTAAACTGTTGTGAACATTATGATTTGGACAATGACAATATGGTTTCCAAAAACTGACGGTATACAAATTGGTATCTATGTTTACAACTGCAGTCAGTTGAGACGTTTATACCACTATTTTGAATGGTTTTTTATCTTAGCTTTGATCATAATTTGAAATATTTCTGTAAATTTTATAATAAAATGTAAAGATAAAGGATTGTGACATTGTTGGTAGGAGACGTGAAGAGGATTTCGGCCACCTAAATGAAAGAGTTTAAATTCGCCGCGTAATTTGACTCTGCCATGACCGCCTAACCGAAATGGTAGTCCATGAAATCCAAACCACGGAACCTCTCATACAAAAAGAAGCTTTGACCGCGGTAAATACATATCATACCGCGATCTGAAACGATAATCATCTAACTCACCATTGTACTACCAAATTTCTCAACATTCTAATTATAGTTTCAGGAGAAACAAACAATATGAATCTGAACGAATGTCGACTTAGAATGAAAGCCTCATATGGAATATTTTCTGCGTGTTGATAACCAAAAAATTGACCCAAAGAACCGTAACCATTCTGTAACTTGAATTTTTCCGTATCAATGTACTGACGGTTTATGACTGTATGCTAGAAACGCTATATTGTTTCGTATAGAGAAGCTACAAAGTCTGGAGCTCCTCCACGAACAAAAAGATTTTCTGATGAAATATAAACATTTAGGTCCCATTGTCGCTTTTTGCTGAATTTTTGATATTTATTTATAATATACATGAAAAAGCAATAAAGATTTCTGTGTAGTAAGTAACATAGTTTTATGACGTTTCAAATTTCTTTAAGTAGCTTTTGTGTATAGATATTAAGTAAACTACAAATTTAAATACTAATTCTTTCAATTAATTATTACTGCAGTACACATTTATCTACTCAAAAGGACTACGAATGTCAGCATAAAACTTTAATCACTTATTATTATGACGTATTAAAAATTATACCCATAAATTAAATCGTTAAGTAGTCCTACAAACATTAAAATCTGGAAAACTTGAAATTGATAATTACGAAGTTTCATGTCAGTTGATCATTATTCCTTGAACTGCTTTACAATAGGCTCCAAAAGTTTAAATTTTACATCAGGTTACAAAATATTATCAAAACATAACTCATATTTGTCGAATTCTTCTTCTTTTTCGTTTTGGCCACTATGGACCATGTGGTTCTTAACTCGGGCGAGCTTTCTTCTTAGACCAGTATTCTTTCATCTTTGCACTTGGTTGTCTTTCTTTCTTGGGTACATTTCACCAAAAATCTTTCGTTCCATTAATTCTAGCTTTTTTAAAATCATGTTGGCACTTCTAGGTATAGAGTACCGATGGTCGAACTACAGTTTGAGGTTAAGGGAGAGGAATTTAGATCCATACGTGTTATTTCATATGCAGTATGCTCTATCTAGTCTGGTGCATCTGCTATTTATGGTTCAGTCCTCACTGATGTTTGGAGTTATACATTCTCTAAGATATTTGAAGGCAATTAGTTCTTTGTATCATTGCGTTCCGAGTTGGGCGCATTTCTGATGTTGATTATGACGTGAGGTTTGTTGATGGAAATCTTCAACCCTACATAAGTTGCTATGTGGATTAGAGAAGATAGTTGGTGAATAGGATTTTTGATTTAAAAGTCCTGTAGAAGACAGTTGTGTTGTTCTCCTGGAAATCTGTCTCCGCTTTGTCAATAAAGGGCTTATGATATTATCTTTGGTGTTTCTAATAGTTCTTGTAGTATTTTTCCTTATTATTAAAAATAACTTAAGGTTTTCTGTGTTCTTGTTGCAGTTCCATTCGAACTACGCTTGCCTTTTCTCTTCAATAGCCTTGTCACAGGCTATTGCGCACCATTAGTGTTTGCTCCTCCTAATAGTAGGGATGGTTTCTACCACTGCATCATTAAGCTCTTTTTGTAATTGTGGCCAATTATTTTTGTCCTTTTTAGCTAGGGACTTGATGAAAGTGTTGTCGTCACTCAGCCTTTTCAGGTAGAACCTAGGATCTCTGTCCCTGTTGAAATTGTTACTTCTCTTCTTTGTGAGTGGGATAAAATTCGTTTTGATTAATGGGAAATAATAATCTGAGTCGATGTTGGCACCTCTCAGTATCTTGACATTTATTATTTTCTTGCTTTTTTAATTTTTACTAATAGCCACGTGGTCATGCTGGAACTCTCCTAGCACCTCCGTATTTTGGTTTTCCTTGGAAGGTATTTGAAAGTAATTGATTGGCTATCTGAGTGGTAGTTTCAGTACAGCTCAGTCAATTGCTTTCATTCCTGTTGGTTCTTTTGTGTGCCAGATATTCTCCAACTATGGTCATAAATCTTCGTTCTTTTCAGGTCCGTCATCTACTAGGACAGCCGTGTGATTTTTAGAGATCTTGACCATCGTTTCCTCTAATCCTCTCCAAAAATGTTTTATAGTTTCCATATCTTTTCTGTTAGAATCTTAGTGGATGCACGGAAGTTGACGAACGTGTATGCTTTGTTAAACATTCTGAAGGATAAGGTGGATGTTCTCCCATTTGGGGACAAAAGCAGCTACTGGATATGGTTACTTTGTTGCTGACTATGAAACCTGTGACCAGGTAAGGCATATTTGTCACCACTCTCTGATCTGGCTGTCCTTGTACAACTTTGTGATTCGAACGCTTCTTAATCAGCAGAACTAGTCTCTTGCAGGACTGTTGTGGGGATATTGTATTTTGTCAGGACGTGCAATGTATGTTTCGGTTTATCTTTCACTAGGAGAGAGTTGCTTTTGATGGTTCTCAAGTAGTTAAAACATTTATTTTTCTTACAAGAAGGAGCAGGTTTCCCAGAATCCAAAGACCTGTTTGTCCCGTCACAAGCGAGGGGATATTGCTTACCACCTGAGGTATTTTTCCGTTAGACGTTTGCTCCATGTTGCTAGTGTTAAGAAAAAGTTTCAGTGTGATTGACCAATTATTGTCAAAATTATCAATTTTACTAAGATGAAAAATGGCTTTTGGTATATAAGATTTGCTACGAATGAAGGAATTAGGAACACACAATTTACTCTCTGCAAACAAGTAATAATGCATAGACTGTATGTGGAGCCCTTGAGATAAAACCTCCAGTGAAATAATTACCAAATCAACAAACAATAAAAGAGAACAAGATATGATGCAGCGGTACTCATCATTCAGCAGCTGGAGAATTAAATGCTAAGCAAAAGATATGATCCTAATATTTCTTCAAGGAAAGAAAGAGGAATTTGAAAACGTTTCCCAAATTTTGTAGCAGATGTAGTTGTTTGTTGGGTTAATATTCTCTGCAAGTATCTGACGTTATCTACATTCCGTCTAAAAGTGCTGTTAATCCAAGATATCAGAGCAATAATAGATGTTAATTGAAAATTTCTGGGTTTACTTGTTCTTTCCAAGAGACGGCTGCCAACTCAAATACTTTGATGTTTGTTGTAAACTTTTAACTAAATCAGCACTACGGCAGGTCATTTATAAAAATTGATTTAAAATTAACAGTAATATAATAACATGAATAACGGATCGAAAGCAGAAAAGAACAAAAAAAAAAAAATTCTTCTCCCGTATTCTAGTCCAGAAGCTTAAGTTCAAATAGAAATTTTATGAGCCTTTGGTAAGACTTCTTCAGTTGTATAAAAAAAAAGGTGGTAAAAGAATTACCTTAAATGAAAAACTTTTTTTCAGGGTGTGAATAATTTATTTTGATTAAAAGTGTAATGAAAATTAACGTTCCAAAAAGGAGAAAATGTCATTAAGATCATTGTGTTGGTGACTTTATGATTATAAGTGTAAAAAATTCTGATTTTAATTTCAATGGTCTTAGGGATGTGGGGTGACTGTTGGCCAATCTCTAAGTAAGAAAACAAACTAATTAAATCATTATTCAGTTCTAGCAAGGCATAATACACCACATTTAAACCTGAAAATTAAATTATGGAATAAATATTTTCTGCTTCATATCAACCCATTAAATAATATTATGCATAAAAATATAATACATAAAAAAATCAAATCAATATAAATTTACAAGTCATGGTCAGCACGTGAATAATTTTGGTGAAGAATAAATTTGTAATAGAATAACAAATTGGGTCAGATTGTTGCAAAGCGCAAATGAGTGGGAAACTGAAAATGTAGCAGAGTAGGCTACTAGGCTTTTCCTGATCTAGTTGGGATTGCATTTACCAATTTTTATTTTAAATCTTAAATTCTTTGAGGGAAATTTTACCTTCCTCCTTTACGATTTTAACTTTATATCCTTTCAGTGTTGTGAGGACAGTTTTGTTTTATTTATAACTAAACAGTTTATGGGCGTTTTTTTATTTTCCCTTGCTGTCAGCAGTCTTTCGACTGGTTTGATGCAATCCTCCATCCCTTCCTATCCTGTGCTAACCTCTTCATTTTTACATACCCCTTACATCCCACGTCCTCAATTATCTGCTTCATATATTCTAATCTCTGTCTTCCTCTACAGTTCTTACCTTCGACTGTTCCCTCCACTAACAAATTAACCAATCCTGCATCTCTCAAAATATGACCTACCAGCCTGTATCTTCTTTCTGTAAGCTTTTTCCACAAACTTCTTTTCTCACCCATCATTTCCAAAACTCGCTCATTTCTTACTTTGTCTGTCCACTTAATTTTCAGCATTCTTCTGTAGCACCACATTTCAAATGCTTTATTCTTCTTTCTTTCAGGTAGTCCATGTTTCGCTACCATAAAGTGCTGTGCTCCACACAAAGAGTTTTAAAAAGTTCATTCTAATTCCTAGATCAATATTTGAAACTAAAAGGTTTCTCTTTTTCATGAAGGCTCTTTTTGCTAGTGTTATTCTACTTTTAACATCATTCTTGCTTCGGTCATCGGTTGTAATTTTGCTTCCCAAGTAACACAATTCACTTCCTCCTATTGCATCTGATCCATTTTTTAAAATATTTAATCTACTTGTTACCATCTGGCAAATGTGAAGTGCCAAGTTCCCTACATATCTATGTTTGCATCAATTTTCAACTTAAAATTTTTCGCTGTTTGAAATAATTTGGTCAGCAAGTCTCTAATAAATTATTCCATTCTAACTGCCGAACCGACAACTGAAAATGCTTCAAGTCCGAAATAAAGTACTAGTTTCCTTGTACTGTTTAAAATATTATTCATTTTCCTATAATAATGTCACAGCTAGTTAAGGGCTGAAATTTGTAGTGCCGCATTTACACTATCGCCTGGTCGAAATGTTCGTGCACAAACGCTGACACTCCTGCTAGAATTCATTCATGAATGACAAGTAAATCAGAATTATAATAGTATATATGAATTTAGAAGTTAAATTTCTTGTTGAATAAAGTATCAATAACAGAGTATTAAGTTTATAGTAGTGATTTATTCCTCATTAATCAGTTTTCCACTTTCAAGAGAAGTATGGAAAAGATGTTCCAAAGAATGGCATGTGAAAATTCTGGTTGCGTGACTTTATAATTATAATTTTTTTTTTTTTTTTTTTTAAGTTTGAAAAATCGCATTTGTCAAAGCCAGTATCTATTTTTTGAATATTTAATTTTTAAATCTTTTACAAAACAACTGGTAGTATTTAATGATAACCACTTTTTTAATTTTTTTTTCAAAGAAGTCATGTAAATATAAGTATCACTTCTGACAAAACCACTTTTTACGTATCTTCTTTTTAAATTTATTTATCAATCTTGTTTCATGGATCCCTGCTGAAGAAGCACCTCTGGGATGTGAAACATTTCATGGTTAATATATATACATACAATATGAGTCATAATCATAGAAAAAAACAATTATGTGTTACAAAGAAAAATAAAGACAGTAAAATAAACATAAATTTTTACAACTGTTATCTGCAAAAGTCATATTGAATACAATTAATTGTTTTGTTCAAATTCTTGAATGGAGTGGAAGGAGTTGCCAGTAAGATAATCTCTCGGTTTTTCTTTAAATATATCTTTATTTTCTGCAAATTGTTTTATACCCTTGGGAAGTTTATTAAACAGGTGTATACCAGAATAATTAACTCCTCTTTGTACTAATGACAGAGATGTTTGTGGTTTGTGCAAGTTATTTCTGCTTCTTGTATTGAGATTGTGTACCTGTGAATTAGAAGTAAACAGGTTACAATGATCTATGACAAAACACATGAGAGAATATATATACTGAGAACTCATTGTAAGAACACTGAGTTTTTTAAAAAGTTGTCTGCAAAAAGTTCTTGGTTTTACCCTACACAACATCCTAATAGATCTTTTCTGTGCTTTGAAAACTTTTTTACTTTGTGAAGAGTTTCCCCAAAAAATTATGCTATATGACATTACTGAATGAAAATATGAGGAGTAAACCTGTTTCGTTAATTCTAGATCTGCTGTTAGAGAAAGTGTTTGTATTGCAAAGGTGGCACTACTTAACTTCTTCAGTAGTGAAGTGATATGTTCATGCCAACAGAGTTTCTCATCTATTTTAATACCAAGGAATTTTATACTCTTTGTTTCTAATATTGTGTTATTTTTATAGCTTACTTGTAAATCTGGCTGTGCATAATTTTTTGTTTTAAACCTAATATAATATGTTTTTTCAAAATTTAGTTTTAATGAATTTGCCTTAAACCAATTTGCAACTTCACTAAGTACTTCATTTACATTAAATTCTAGATTGCTGTTTGGTGTTTTTCTCACAGTCAGGTTAGTGTCATCTGCAAATAAAACACTCTTAACTTTGTCAGATAAGTTTCCAGGAAGGTCATTGATATACAACAAAAAGAGGAGGGGTCCTAGGACAGAACCTTGTGGAATTCCATGTTTTAATTTTTCCCAGTCTGATGAAGCATCTTTGTTTATTTTAGTATCAAAAATGGACACTTTTTGCATTCGACTTTCCACTCTTAACTTTGTCAGATAAGTTTCCAGGAAGGTCATTGATATACAACAAAAAGAGGAGGGGTCCTAGGACAGAACCTTGTGGAATTCCATTTTTAATTTTTCCCAGTCTGATGAAGCATCTTTGTTTATTTTAGTTTCAAAAATGGACACTTTTTGCATTCGACTTTCCATGTATGATCTAAACCATTTACCTGCGATTCCATAAATACCATAGTATTCCATTTTTTTCAAAAGTAGTTCATGATTTACACAGTCAAATGCTTTTTAAAGATCACAAAATATTCCTACAGGGCTCATTTTATTATTAAGTTCCTCAAATGTGTTATTTAAAAATGAATATATAGCCATTTCTATAGATGATCCTTTTTGGAACCCAAATTGGGATTTAGTGAGGATATTATTTTGCGTAACATGTTTTATTACTCTACAATACATGACTTTTTCAAAAATCTTTGAGAATTCTGAAAGTAATGAAATGGGACGATAGTTATCTACACATGTTTTACAATTAAACATTCATCGCTAGTATTCCCTCGAGTCAGCTAGCATAGAAGAAATATTCGTTTAAATATATAAGTTCCTTGAAATCAATGAGTAAAATATTAGTTAGCTTCCTCGTACCATGGAGGAAGGAAATATATGGAGACGACGCAAGAGACCTTCACCACGCATTGAAGTGAAGCCGGGCGGAGGAGGAGTGGGGGGGCATGGCCGCTTCCATACAGACACGGGGAATATGTACAAAAACCTCAAGGGGACTCTAGGATAAGTATGACGCCACCATCTGTTGATGGATTATTATTTAACTCGATGAGACAAATAAAAAATTAACGATAAATTTTTTTGATATCCTGCTAGTTTTCGAGATATTCTGTCTCAAACCTGAAAAGGTTTTGGTTGAAATTCAGAAGGAAACAATTGGTCAAAGTCAAATTTGATGACGGATTCTTATTTAAAAAGACGAGACAGATCAAAAATAAAGAATAAAAATTTTCGATATCTCGCCTTGTTCTCGAGATATACTGTATCAAAAGTGAGGTGTTATGAGTTAAAATGCAGAATAAAAATTTCGCAAAAGTCAAATTTAATGATCGATTCTTATGTAACACGACGAGACAAATCGAGAATAAAGAATAAATTTTTTCGATATCTTGCTTAGTTTTCGGGATATACTGGGATTGGGTTGATATGCGGCATGGACTAAAAATTAATTCTACCAAAGCCACAATGAATTACATGGTGGACATGCAGAATGGATATTTCAGTTGTTTTTACTACCACTTGTGGTTAGGTTGAAATGAGTCCTAGACCAGAATAAAAATTGTTATTTTGTTACCACACATCGTAAGCTTAATTGGGAATAGCTGGAAGTGGAAATAGTTTCCATCGCGATACATGTTTTGTCACTAACTTGGTTCTCATGAAATTACTAACAGTAATAGATAAATTCTTTATCCCTTATGGAACAACAAAACCATTCTGGTACAGACTGCATTTAGACCTAACCACAATCTCCATTAAATTGCCGCTACAGAATAAAACTATGTAGACATACCCACACACGCGTATTTGAATCACAAACTGTATTTGCGGTAACAACATCGTTTGCTTCATCAAGATTCCTAGATTGTATAGCATAATTTAATACATTTAATTTCATCATACACTGTCAGTATAAACTGCAACGTGACGAAAGAAAGCGCAATACTGAATTCACTGAATCGCGATGTAAAACACACCCATTTAAATCTCATTTCCAACACTCGTTAAAAAGTAATGCTAGTCTATTATGTGCAAAATAGCAAGGTATGCTGATTTTCTACGAACAAAAATTTGAGAACAAAGTCATCCCATTGAGAGCTATGACTAAATATTTATAGACATGCATCAATGTCTGCAATTCCCACTGCCCACTTCAACAACAATAATTTCAATGCTTTTACCTCGTATCTGAATCCTCTACGAAATGGCGTCAGAGCCGTTTTCGAGCCATTTTCGGGATGCCAAGAGCAAAAATTATTAGTATTTTGTAAAACTGTTTTTATTTCAGAGAGGAATACTATTTAGATAATCTTAAAAATCAAAAGTTATCTAAATATGAACTTTCATCCAAATCGTTAGCGCCGTTCCCGAGATCCAAAAGATATATATACAAGAATTGCTCGTTTAAAGATATAAGATATTATTTGAATTAATGATGTAAGACGAATTAATTCAATAAGAAAATAATACATAAGATCATGTAAATATTAATCAAAGGTTTAATTAGACAGAATTAATAAGAGTTTTACGATCCGCCATTCAAAGCTGTTTCAAATGCTGAATCGATGCCATAGTGTAAAACAATGTGCTCGGACCCAGTGGCGTAGCTAGGTCAACAAGGGCCCCGGTGCAAAAAATTTATTTTGGGCCCTCAGGCCAGACGGGCGACGTTTTTTTTTGCTTTGTGTGCTGGTAGGGGTCCCCTGAACTGAGGATGGGGGCCCTTGAATTGTTCTTTTGGGGCCCCCGAGCAGTGGTTGGGACTCCCCATGAGCAGTTAGGGCCCTTAGTGAGGGGCTCCTGTGTTCTCAGGGGCCCCTTAGACGACGGTAGAGCTAAAAAAAAGGGGTCGAGGGCCCCTTGAGGTATGCTTGGGGGCCTCCTGAGCGTGAGGGCCCCGGTGCACTGCACCGCCCAGCCCCATAGTATAGCTACGCCCCTGCTCGGACCTTCGACTCGCGCCAATAAACCGCCACTGAGGCAAGCGGCACTCGTGAGCAACTACGCGAACACACCGTTTACATTCTCGTGTTCGTGCCGTTTTGTATCGATTCGTGCTTGCTCGCGCGAAAGTGTAAACGCGCATAGAACTTTCGATTTGGAAGATTTTCCGCTTATTGATATTGGTTAACTCTCTGGCCATAGATATTAGTGTGCAGTGAGAGCGTGACGTTAGTATCAGGGCTACCAGATTGTATAGTTGAATAAAAATAGTGTATAATATGGTTATCTCCGTATCTTGTTTGTATAGAAAACTGTCTTGTCTAATTGAATACAGAAATAATAATTTCATAAGTACTTTCTAGCATCATCTTAAACGTGTTGTGACATTTATTGTTCTATTGACGTGCCAACACTGTCTGCTTATTAATAATTTCAAAAACATAGCCTTACTATTCAGTCAGCAGGGTTGTGAGATTGTATAGTTGGATATAAAATGTGTATAGCATGGTTGTCTTCTGTATCCTGTTTATATAATAGATTATCTTCTATAATTGTAAACAGATATAAGAATTTAAAAGTAAAGTATATTCAAGCATCTTTTTAATTAAAAAAAATACTATTAAAGTTATAAAGTACCGTATGTAGGATGAAAACGATGACTTGGAAAATTATATATATAAATATGTATCTGTGACTGATCTTGGAATTTTCGGTGCCGGGGCAAAAACTTTAACATTCCCGCCCTTTTGAAACATTATTTTGCCGCCACCGCATTTTCGACGCCCGGTGCAGTAGCTGAGTTAAAAAAAAGTTGCCGCCCGGGGGCAAGCTCCACGTTTGTCCCCTTCCGCTCCGCTCCTCCCCTCCTTTATATTTGACTCTCTCATATATATATATGATATAACGTTTTACATATATATATGTATACATAACTACTTATTTCCTTTTCCAAATTAAAATTTTACCACCAAAGTCTAATTTTTTTCATTGTGTATAGACTGATCTCTTGACAATCAATACAAATAATTTTGTTTTATTCCTATTCAAGATAAGTAAAAAAATAATAATTGTATTTATTACTTACTATATCTCAACAGATTGGTTGGTTTGTATAATAAGATTTGATTTTGTATAATTTCAAGCATCTAGCGGTATAAAATAAGTTGGCTGAGTTTACGACGATTATGTACTTTTTTATGGTAGGTTACTGCTCTCTAGTAGAATATATATGTTACCGACAATATGTCAACTTTATTTGTTGTTTTGTACAATGAGATTTGATATTGTAACATTTTGGAGACCCATCGGTATAAAATAAGTTGGCTGAACTGGCAGCGCTGGTTAGTATAGGCCTACACTATAGTTGTATAATTATGTGTTGACAAAAAGGAAGCGTGTTAGCTGTTTAAAACGTTATCGGGACTCCCACCTGAGTGTGTGCCGATTGGATCAATTTGATGATATGTTTTGAAGCCGATCTCAGACTTTATCTTCGACGAAGATTAAATCGGGGACAGATTTAGAAGTGTTACCTCAAATTGACACGCTCCCCCGAGAAACGTACAAGATCGTTTAGTATAGTAGGCTACTAGCATGAATGTTGATAATGTGCAGAATCTTCCTTTGTTACACCGTTTAAATATTCGTTTTTTGAAATTATGCCCGTATTTGAAAACTTCGAACATAATAGATTTATTTTGTTTATTGAATGTTGATCGAAGACAAAATTAATTCAATGCAAAATATTTGGAGAGGATGGAGTAAAAATTTATTTATACTATTCCATATAACAACAATTAATCTATAAAACTAAAATTAGAGAAACTCTTTGTTAATCTTTTGATGAAGTTTATTCAGAATTATTACCCCCTTTTTTTAGTAGCAAAGGGATTCAGATGTGATAATTTCTGAATTCTTTGACTTCATCGTGAAGGTTTGCGATGAAAATGAAATTGCTACGGATACCTGTCTTGACCTTTTAAATCCGTTAGGCCTAGATAGTGTTCCTGTTATGAACTACCGGTATATATCAAAATGATGATAAGAGAAAACATTGAAGACTTCAGATCAAAACATAACAAACTGGTACTATTGTGAAACTCAAAATTTTATTTCCAACTAGCAAATTTAGAACACACGAAGACGCAATTGTCTTTTTAAATCTACATCTACTAATAATCTTGCTAACAATACTAAAAAAAAAAAAGTAGGCCTGTCTGTAAATGAAACAGAATTCGGTTTAATTCTAAATGGGGATACCGCTGACTCGCGACTGTTAACGTGACGTCGCGTTCACGTACAGTGATCCGCGTAAAAACATATATTGTGACCGAGCGTAGCTATACAATATCAACATAAACTGATATCCCGAAGGTGAATCAGATGCAGGCGACCGCTGGTAAGCGGCCGCAGATGTCCGATAACACAATCAGATGCTCAATGTTTCAGGTGAAGCTCGCATTTCATCATCCGGCAGTGAACCCGCGAAGATTAGCAATATTTTCTAATATTTCTCTGATGATATGCGAGCTTCAACTCAAACATTGAACATTTGGTTGTGTTATTGGACATCTGCGGCCGCTTACCAGCGGCCGCATATGGTCCACCTTCCGGATATCAGTTTATGTTGATATTGTACAGCTTTAAATTATGGAGTTGGAGAAGGTGCAAAGAAGGGCTGCTAGATTTGTTTCTGGAAATTATCGCAGAATGCAATCAGTGACAGATATGATAAAGGAGCTGGAATCGGATTCATTGCAAGACAGGAGGAGGATGAGGAGGGTAATGGGAGTGTACAGGAGTATACTGGCGATGAGGCATGGAAAGATATTGCAGTAGGTATGAAAAGTAGTTCATGGAAGGGAAAAGATGACCATGGCCACAAACTGGCACTCGATTTCAGGCACAAGCGTGTGGGAAGATTTTCTTTTTTAGGTAAGGGTGTCAGGGATTGGAATGAGTTACCAAGGGGAATGATGAATAACCTACCGTAAACGTTAAAAGAATTTAAAGTTAAAATATGTGGAGGGCAAATGTAGGTGGGTGAAGGATAGCAGGAAGTTGGGTGTGTAGGGAAATTGTCACCGGAGCATGTGCTCCATTGCAATTAAATTAAATTAAATTATTGTGACCAGCGTAGCGAGGTCACAATATATGTTTTTACGCGGAAGACTGTATGTGAACGCAACGTCACGAAGACGTCACGTTAACAGTCGCGAGGCAGTGGTATCCCCATCTAGAATTAAACCCAGAATTCTTTTATCAACCTTGGGCATTAAAAATTTAGAATCGATGTTAAATTAAACCACGATAAAAGGTTATTATTAAATAAAGTGAACTCATATTAAATTAAAAAAAAAAGAATCAGGCACTTTGCAAAAGCAGCATACAGATACAGGTAGCCATTAATGGCAGAGATCCATACAATACAGATGTAGAATAAACTAAAAAAAGGCGTTCAGTTATTTGTTATGACCTAGAATTATTGCAAGACACTACTGGATTAGGACAATAATATAAGCATATGATTCAACTTAGTTATAAGATATGGACTTATAGTATCAGGCCCGGATTAAGACAGCAAATGTGATGAAGGGGCCCTTGGTTTTCGCCGTCCGGGGGGAATCCGGTACTGAATGATATCCATATAACATGACCAAAGTCACAAAGTTACAGATACAAGTAAGAGAAATTAATGATACCAGAGGCATTGAGGAATTTGATGGAACAGTAAAAGATAAAGTTGCTATAAAGATGATAAAGAGTATATATGTCAGATTTTTACTATTGAACTTGTAAACAAAGTTAATGTGCGCAATAAATTGACGGAGATGCATAAGCCACTGGTAATTGTGGGATTTGAAACTTGAAGAAAAAGACTGGTAGACTGTAGAATGGCTGGGTTTACTGAAAAATCTTATTGGACTTAGCAATACTGATTCCACTGCCTGCCAATCTTCTTCATCTTCAATTTTCATGAGAAAGGGCATAACCCCAAGTAGTGTTTTTTGGAGCCCATGTTCCTCCAACTTTGGTTAGTGATGACTCTGCTTTATCTTTCCCTTCCATATTAATATTACCTCACCGCATTTCTTCCTGCTTCATTGTTCCTGAGATATTTTCAAGGTGCATCTGGGTAAGTTCACACTAAAATTTGCTAACTGAAGAAAAAAGGTTTTTGTAGCATGAAATGTAGGACCCTTTAAAAATTAATCTGCTGAATTTCCTCCTTAAAAATATATGTTCAAAAGTTTTTACTTTAACAAATTCGAATGTTCTGAGGGAATAAACTAAGGAAAAACCAACATATGCACTTGCACCTGCAAGCGCATATGTGGTATTTTTTCTACCACCAATTATACTCTAGAGCAGCGTAGGGGTAAGTGCAAAATAGTCTGATTGATAATGATATTTTTTTTTGGTCTTTGTATGGCTTGAACTGGAAAAAAATTCACCGAGTTATACCATTTTTTTTCTGTGGCAGATCAGAAGATGTGAAGAAAAGGTCAAAAGAAAAACAGAAAATAATTAACAACTGAAAAACGTTTTGACAAAAACCTATACTTAAAATATTTAAAGTAAGGACCAATGTTACAAATTCAGCAGAAATCCTTGTTACAATTAAATTTCTCATCTTCGGTTTTTCTTCAGTTGTTTCTCACCATTTTGTGAAGAGAATTTCAAGTGGGAAAAAATAAAATAAAATCTGAAAATGTATTATTGTTAATTATTATGGGAAGTTTGGCAAATTCCACTATTTGGGATTGATGTATTAACATGTAAGTACCATAATAAGTAATAAATATTTCTATGGAAATGATAGATACAAAACACCCAACACTCACCAAAGTTGAAGGGAGAAGGGCAGGGACAACACGAAGTAATACAAAAACACAGAAAAAAAACCAATATTTCAGGGCTAAACCTTTGTCAAGTTGAAAGAAATAAGTGGCTGAGCTTGTGTAAGCCTTGCGGTCAACACAGCCACACACAGAATGAAATTGACCGTCGGGGTGGTGGAGGAAGCAACGATAGTATAACCGCAAGTAATAATCACAAGAAAGATTAAAAGGGGAAATAATAATAATGATAAAAACAATCAAAAATTTTGAAACAAGGTCTATAAATATATATGAATCTATTGTGCTGGTCAGTGATGGGTTTGCAGGGTGAGGATATATGGTATTATAGAAAATCAAGGCCGGAGGGATGTCTAGTATGTAGGATGTATTGATATGCCAATTCAAATTGGCAGAGTTCAGGTTGGGAGGCGGTAATAAATAATTTATGATAATTATTCTAATATTAATTATAATTCTTAATAATAAACAACATAAAAAGTAATAAATTATAATAAAATACATCCTTAGGTACTCAATTCCTGAATGATACACATTCTTAAATAAGTAATTATTAATACTTAAATAATGAATACTCAAAAAGGGAGAAGTGTATACCAGTCTGATTTTACCTTAAAGACTACATCTGCGCTTATCCCAATACAGAATTTTATGTGGTAAGTGCAGACCAAGGATTAACATAAAAAAATAATAAGTAAGACAAATAACTGGACAGAGTATTAATTAATAACTTCATAGGTATAAACTAGGCATGAAAAAGTTTTTAGATTACTGATGCAAGGTTGGATGGCTACAGATACAACTCTCTTCACATAATTGGACACACCAAGTGTAATCGCGCGGAGTCTTTGTAACTTTCAGTGAAGATTATGGTCAACGCTAAATGTCATTTGGTGCCAGGTATATGAAAGAGAAACTTCTCCTAGATGGCAGCAATACAACTTTAATATAAAACCAGTTATAGCTAACATATGCACTTGACCCGAAAACATATTTACCCTGATGGACTGTTTCATTTTATTACGTGGTATATTTGTTGAATGATTCCATGAGTGAAAATAAACTGAAAAGCTGAAAAGCCATTGTATTATATAGAAAAGATTCTGGAACAATCGGATTATATATAGCATCAAAATTTCAAGAGAAAAATCAAGGATCAGAGTTCAAAATCTCAGTATTTTGAATAACATTCAATATAAATTAATCTATTACCGGTAGTGCATATCATGTTTAAAAGTACTACAATTTATAGCAAAAAGATCCATCATTCACTACAGACGAAGGCAGAAGAATCACAGTGAACACATAAATACAAAAACATTTTGTTCTATTGTAGTTTGATATAAATCGTAATCATGGTTAAAGGAGGACATATGATAAGAGGGTTAAATGTATACACACTGGTAATCATCACATTTGAACCCTTTGCCATTTGTCCTTTATGCCAAAATATTATAAAATGTGTTAGTTATGATCTCCATGCCCTTATCTCTGGTGAGTGACAGGTTTAAAGGAGCTGGAATGGGATTCATTGCAAGACAGAAGGAGGATGAGGAGGGTCATGGGAGTGTACAGGACGTATACTGGTGATGAGGCATGGAAAAATATTGGAGTAGGTATGAAAAGTAGTGTATGGAAGGGAAAAGATGACCATGGCCATGACCAGAAGCTGGCACTCGATTTCAGGCACAAGGGTGTGGGAAGATTCTCTTTTTTAGGTAAGGGTGTCAGGGATTGGAATGAGTTACCAAGAGAAATGATGAATAATTTACCGAAAACGTTGAAAGAATATAAAGATATCCTTTCTTATTTTCATTACCTAACAGTATCACCATTATCACTATTTTTCACATTAAAAAGACAATTGGATAAAGGAAACAAAGAAACTGCCGCGAGGCACTGAAAATAAGATAGGATAGGGAAAATAAACAGTTACCCGTCACTTACCACAGATGAAGGCAGGAGGGCGAGACACGTAAAAACACAAAAACAAAAGAATTACACAATATTTCGACTTTTTAGTCTTCCTCATGTAGGAGGCGAGACATATGGCAGGGGGAAAGATGTGGTCACATCCGAGCCTGCCACATTGGCAGGCTCGGATGTGACCACATCTTTCCCCCTGCCATATGTCTCGCCTCCTACATGAGGAAGACTAAAAAGTCGAAATATTGTGTAATTCTTTTGTTTTTGTGTTTTTACGTGTCTCGCCCTCCTGCCTTCATCTGTGGTAAGTGACGGGTAACTGTTTATTTTCCCTATCCTATCTTATTTACATTAAAAAGACAGTATGAGATACAGACAGCATAGTGTTATAACATCGATAGCAAGTTTTTCACAATTACATTTTTTTCCTCAGTATACTTATATACAAAGAGAGTAGGTATTCATGTAGCTTACCTTATAAATTGATTTACTGTATTGTGGTATAAATCACTTTAACAACATTTAAGTTTTTATAATTATCAAGCAAAAAAATATGTTTAATTTTTACTAACCTGGCTTACAGTATAAAACATATAGGTACATTGTTATCACAACCACAAAAGTGATTAAAGCCATCACCCAGGACATGAGAGGACAATTGATTTACCGTATTGTGGTATAAATCACTTTAACAACATTTACGTTTTTATGATTGTCAAGCAAAAACGTATGTTTAATTTTTACTAACCTGGCTTACGGTATGAAACATAAAGGTACAGTGTTATCACAACCACAAAAGTGATTAAAGCCATCACCCAGGACATGAGAAACATCACAGCAATGCACAGAAGTGTTGCAAGTAGACTGACCCAAGCATTGTAATACTGAAAAATGAAATAGAACCATAAAACAACCCACCATAATGTCAGGAAAAAGTATGGTGAAAATTGTGGAAACAATAGCATAAACATTATAACATAGCAGAAACTAACTTGATTTGTGATTGTGATGCCAACTTTCATTTCTGTCAATGTTATTTAACTTCAATTAATTATATTGTTTGCTTAACTAAGCCAGTTGTATCATTACTGTTTAAAAGTTAGATTGTGAAAACTTATTTCTTATTTTAAACAAAACATTTGTTCTCCTTATTGTGAATTCTATTTCATGCAACCTATTTGTTCCAAATGAAAGCTGCCAATTATCAACCAAATTCATATTTACTGTCACAACTGTTACCTTAAAAGCTGGTCTCCATCCTGGGCTCTTAGTTATTGATGCATGGAAGACCGAGAAATTAATTAGAGCATATGCAGCCAAGAAGAAGTTGGAAAGAAGTGGTGCGATGGCATTCAGTTGTGCTGAAATAATATACACCAACACCATTTTTAATTCTTAAAAGGAAGCAATTTTATACTAACTGACAAACATAAAATCTAAATCAGTATGCAATGACTTCAGTAATCATTTGATGCATTAAATTGATTGTAAACTAATAAAGCTAATTAGAGCAGTACAAGAAAAATATAATGAAATGCAATGTTTTTAATATTTCTTACAATAATATAGATTGTTTAGTAATCATTTCAAAAGTAATTTCAAGAAACAAATAACAAATACTATTAAAAAATCACTTATTAGTAACTTTATTTATTTTTTTTTTTTATAAAAGGAGGCTTTTAAAAATACTTTTATTTTTTAAATTCATTTTAATACACCTTCAGCATTTGAATGTATCTTGTGCTTTATTGATTTTTGTTATTTGAGCCTTTAATCCTTTATTTGCTACCATCTCGGGAATAGTTTTATACGTGGCCTCATATTCCTATAAATAGAAATTTCCATCAAGTTCCAGCGTTAGGAATAAACTCTATTTTCTTCATCATGAGCTGGAAATCTTTTACTAAAGCTTAATGGGGGATAGTGAAAGATTGCCATGAGTATGTACATACCTGTAAGTAATGATGACCTGCAAACTTCATTAGGATCCGAAAGTTCTGATGTCTGTCTATTAGTCGAAATACTAGTACCATAGATTGTGAAAAATAATTTTGAAGAATACAAACATTTTCAAGCATCAAGTAAACTGTTTTCATTTATTTAATGAACCTACCCATTAACTATTGTGGGGTTTGTATCAATAGTTTGGTGGCCATTTAAAGAATCCTAGCAATTTTCAGTAATGGTATCACAACAGTCAACAGTGAAGTTTATGTTGAATGTTGCAGTAACCCCCACAAGCAAAAACTTTGTAACAATTTTACTATCAGCATTCCAACCAGTACTTTTTTAAAATTATTTTAAACTCACCAATTAAAATACATCCAAAAGATATCAGAAATACAAGAATGTATCCCCGTACAGGATCATTGTTAGCTCCATAGCCTTCTGAGAAGAATCCAATAAATGGATATAGTCTGTCTTTTGCCAGTGCCTGTAAAAATAGACATTAGTTTTCAGAAAAATTAATTCATAATCACTTGTTTGCAAAAGTTGTATTTATTGTATTGTTTTCATTGGTAAGGAATATAACTACTAACTTGCAGAACCCTTGGTGCTCCGACAAGACTTGCAATCGCTGAAGACAGAGTAGCCGCAAAGCATCCTCCATATATTAGAGGCCCCCACCAGGAGACCAATTCCATGACCTGTATCCAGAAACATAGTACCGGTATCAAAGAATCTATAGTATATATATATATATATAGAGAGAGAGAGAGAGAGATTAAAAAGAAAGAAGAATCTTGAGAAAAATACTGGGACCCAAACCTGATAGTAATGCTGAATACAAATTAAGACCAAACCGAGAACTATATTCGAAAATAGAAAAATTAACAGTTATAATGAGGAAAAGAAGACTGAAATTTTACGGGCACATATACAGAATGGATAGTAATAGACTAACAAAACAGATCTTCACCTTACTGAACAAATACAAATCCAAACGCACATGGTTCACTGAAACTGAAAAGGACCTGAAAAATACTGGAGTGAAAGCAGATATAATAGACAACAGAACACTTTTTAGAGAAGTAATTCACAAGGCAGGTTTTCAGGAGAGACAAATACATCAAGGGAAGGAAATGGACCCAGGAACAACACTCTCCAAGAATGAAGGAAGTTTGGAAGCAAAGAAAATTAAATACAAAGAAACATAGCCAAAGTTGATTTATCGTACCCTCCAAAAGGGTTATTCGGAATAATAATAATATAGATTAAAATATACTGTACCTTTTTTGTTCATTCAGTATGAACTTGTTTTTTCTATAACTCATTTTTCAGTTACTTTAAATTTGATTTGTCACTAACTTTAAATTCCTCATGCCTCTGGTGGTATATGGAATATTGGTGTCATATACAAAGGCTAATAACTTCTTGGTATTATTTACTATAACTCTGGATTACTTTAAATTATATTTAAATGTAGAAGTATCATTACAGTTAGAGGTGTAACATCATCACAAAGGTTAAATTACTGTGTGTTTACTTTTAAATTGAATGTTGAAGTTAGTACTTTGTAGATAATTTGTTTGACGATGTAGCAATAGGATTGTTTGTTGGGAGAGGTTATTCCATTTTTACAGTGAGTGAGAAATGAAAGAAACTCCTTAGAAGCCCTAAATCATTGGCCCGACTACTGATCTAATTAAAATAGTTTTGTTGTAAAATTTTAAAAAATCAGTTTCTCAGAACATTTTAATATTACATACATCTATACATACCTGACTGTCATTATGTAGTCCATACTGGCATGTTGAGTTTCCACAGTTACTTATCTCAGATAGTAATTCATGGTAGCTGCTGTTTTGAGCTAGAGCTGTTTCATACATTGTAATGTTTCCAGAAGCATCCCTCAGGACACATCCACCCATCATGAAAGCATAGCCAATGTAAGACAGGAATGTGACTATAATGGATAGAAGTGTTCCTAAAGGAATAGACTGGCTAGGATCCTACAGTAATAATAAAGAAAATTTGTTAATAAATTTGTGTAAGCTTCATACATACATAGACATGTTAAATGATTTCCTTCAGAATATGTTAATAAAAAAATGTGAAGGTAAAGTGTAACATTAACTTGGATTCTTATAAAACAATATTATTTCTGCCAATTTGTAGAATAATCTTGTTAATGAAACTAATACACTCAGAATCTAAGGATTTAAATGCAGTTTTCCTGCCCTGACTCCAATAGGGACCCACATTTAGCCTAGATGGAATAATAAGTGATTAATATCCTGATAATAAATTTCCTTTAGCTTGTTCTGGGAAGTTACAAATGTTTTTTACAGTTTCAAATTTAGTATCAGTATGTATTAATTGAATATAGATTAACATAGACTTTAATGCGATTTAATGAACATATCTGTTAGACCTCAGTTATTCATCTGAACTACACAGTTAAAATAAGAATAATGAAGTAATGAAAATTCATTATGCTCCTATCAAACTTTTTACCATTTCCATTTAGTATCTGGAGAACAATAATCATTGTTCATGATGTTAATATTAACAAGAACATTTGTCACATCCCGGAAACACTTTCTCAGCATACATCTATGGAACAAAATTTTTTTAAAAAAGGTTTTGTTTGTGATAAAAATGTGTGCTTCTGTCGTGAGTTGTTTGGAATAACTTATTAGGTATATTGCAATATTTTATTAATTTAATTTTTCTGTGTCTTCTAATGCACAGTATATTAATACTGTTTTTAACTCTTACCTTTTATCACAATGTTGTGTTTGTTTTTATTAATATTATAATTTTACCTCAGTATTTTTACCTCCAGTTTTTGTAGCATCATTTGATGCACCCCCACCCCAGTTCTTAAAGAAAAGAAGATCTTGTGTTATTTCTACAGCTATTGTTTCTCTTTGTAGTTCTGGCATAAAATCATAGTGTCATCTGTGAATTCCCATTCATTTTTAATCAGCACATTCCTCCCTACATTTTGGATTACTTTTATCAACTCACTTTTAAATCACCTGAAAGATTTGCACCAGCTACAATTCCTGTCACAGCTGGGAAGAATACTGCAAATACCGAAAAGAAATTGTGGTTCACTGCTTCATAGTAACGATAATCTGTTTTCAGATTATCTCGAAATGTATGCCCTGAAAGAAAAGTTACATAATTTTTGTTTGTTTGTAATTATTTTCATGAATATTATTATCATTACCATCATAGATTTATTGATAATGTAGATGCAGACTAACAGGCACTAAGATGGAGGAAAAAATACTTAAACTGACAGCACATGGTTTTTTATTAATGATTTATTTCTAAGGCTTATTTTTATTTCTGAACAATGCCCCCTATTTTGCAGTAATTTCAGAGACAAATATTCTATTTTTTCGTACAGTTGTAGTTAGAATTATAAATATGCTAAATCAGTTATTGACTGCGTCTTAAAGCAAATTATGCTATCATATCTACCTGCTATTAATTACATCCCTTCCTATAAACGCCTAAAAAAAAAAATAAGTTTTGGAAATCTTGTATGTTTTGTTATTATTAATGGTAAAGGGAAGTAACAGTGAAGTGAATTAACTGGGATAGAAAACTAGGTTAGGTAGTTGTTTGGGTATTCTGGGATGGTATGTGATCCATGTTGTGGGTATCAAAATCAGGATTTGGAGTGAATGAAAAGGTGGGCAGCTAGATTTTTTTGTGGAAATCATCTTAGAACACTGACAATAACTGATGTTATAAAGTTTTACATTGGAAATTATGGGAATGTATTAGTGAAACGAAGAGCCTGCTATAGTATATATGGCATATATTGTTGATAAGGCATGGATGCATATTGTGGGAAGAATTATGTTGTATGTGGAAGTGACTATTGTACTGTACTATAAACAACATTCGCTTTCATGCAAAATGGTGTGGTAAAGTTTTTATATCTATGCAAATGAATCCAGGACTGGAATAAATTATAAGGGAAAGTATTCAAATGGTTTAAAAGTCTACATAATACAAAAGTAGGTGTGTACAGAAAATGCATCGAAGGCATAAGCTTATTATTTCCAATTATAAGCCGACTCTTTTTTTTTATTTTTTTTTTTTATCTTCATTCCGTATTGACCTCCAATGTTAGTTATCGTGACCAGATTTAATTTAATTTAATTTAGTTGCGATGGAGCAAACACTCTGGTGGCAATTTCCCTACTCACCCATTTCCCCTCCTTTCCTGTAACCACCTGCTCGTCCTCTACTAATTTCAATTTTAAATTGTTTCAATGTGTTTGGTAAATTATTCATAATTTCTCTTCCACACTCTTGTGTTTGAAATTGAGTGCCAGTAATCTCTGCCCTTCAATGCATTATTTTATGTCTTACATCTATCTCTTTCCACGCCTCATCACAAATATGTCTTGTACACTCTCATGACTCACTTCACCCTCCTCCTGT
This sequence comes from Vandiemenella viatica, assembly GCA_031002005.1. NCBI lineage: Eukaryota > Metazoa > Arthropoda > Insecta > Orthoptera > Morabidae > Vandiemenella > Vandiemenella viatica. The sequence continues at coordinate 70,144,656 of JARYHS010012519.1, forward strand.
CATTTAGTGAAACCTATTCCAGCTCCCTTATCATATCAGTCACTGATTGTGTTCTGCAATAATTTACAGAAACAAATCTAGCAGCCCTTCTTTGCACCCCCTCCAACTCCTATGTTTGATACCCAAGATTTGGGCCCTATACTACACCATCATATTTAAGCAATGGTCTGACCAACATTTTGTAACCCCGTTCCTTTACTTCTCTCGTACATCCCCTCATCATTCTCCTGTCCAATTTGTTTTGCCCATTTGAGCTTGTTGTCAAATGTTATGCCACGATATTTATATTTCAAGCCCTCAACAAGAAATTCTTCCTCCAGCTTATAATCATAATCAACATTTAGTTTTTTATTTGCGTACCTTATAAGCTGATTCTTCTTTGAATTTATGTTCATTCCATGTTTATCAGCCCAGACAGTTGTTCAGATCCTTCTGTTTTGTGTTACACTTCATATTTTGTTTATTGTTCAAGCATTTGCACTAGATTTAAAAGAATTTGTGACATTGAATCTCATAGTCAATTTATCCTACAGAAGTAGATCTACCCCTCTATTATATGACAGCAAAATCTTTTTTCTTCTGACTGCACTTTACAAATGCCAGGGGTTGATCCCTCTCTCACTCTGATAACAGGACACTTATTTCTTGCTACAATTACTGCAATGTATAACACTCAAATTATATTTTCCTTATTTATTATGCAACATACTGCCAATTCACACCAATCTTTTTCTAGGTTTCTACTTAACCTTATAGAAATTAATATGTGCTTACATAGGCCAAGCCAGAAGGCACCTGGTTGTTTTGTCCTCTTGCCACTCATTTAGTAGATTACATGTGATGTTGATACAAAAGCATACTTGCATGAAATTGTAATGTTTTTGTTCTGTTAATATTCTGTTGGGAATATCAAAATCCTGCTCAAATGTTCATTTTATGTGACTTTGTTTGGAAAGATTGAATTTTCATTGTGAATTACTATGTTTTTTAATTATTTTTTTATTTGCTGCATCAGTACATAACGTGGTTTGTCATACAGCACAGTTTGAGGCACTGTTTCCTATTTTCCTTCACAGAATATGTGACAGTATTTGCACCTAATTTTGGTTTCGATGTAAAATCTGCTGTAATGCTATTAGAAAATAAGAGCAGAAAAAAACAAATGCAAATCTAGATGAAAATAAATGACATTGAACTTCATTTGTTATCAAATTTTTTAAAAAGAAAATAAATAGTTTAAAATTGTAAATTATCAGTCTAGATAAGTTTTTATTTATATTAAACATAAGCACTCTTCAACTATGTTGTGAGACTTACAGTTATAACCTATAAATCCTCTTGAAATTTCTTTACTACTTTTTGGCCCTACTATGCTTCCTATGATAAAATCAAGTTGAGAAGCCACCAGCACAACAAGAAGAACCATTTGAGTCTGAAAAAATGTATTTTTAATAAGTAAGCAATAAAGAAAGTGAAAAAAAAATTTACTCTTGGAATTAGCAGTTACAATAATCCTATAAAAGAATGCAAATTTTCTCAGCATCGTTTATTTATAAACATTTCTCGGGAAACAAACCGAGTAATATTATTATTGATGCTCAATATTTCGGCGACTTTAATCTCCATCAAACAACATGCTCAAGGCAGACTTCAAGGCTTACAACTGCACCTGAAGATGGTGACGGAGATTAAAGTCGCCAAAATATTGTGCATCAATAATAATATTACTCGGTTTTTTCCCGAGAAACGTTTATAAAAATACAATAACCCTGGAATTTCAAGACTTTTAATAATATTTATTGTCTTCGAAAGAAAATTAGATTAATAAATTCTTACTCTGTTTGTATTAAAAATTATATGGACCATAACTAAACAATGAGACACAAGCAGGAATACAAAGCTGGATTTTTATGCAATAGTTCTTACTTAGTAAATAACTTGCATTTCATGCTCTAAATTCAAACCAGGCTGAAACTTTGTAACTTTTCACTTAGTGTGATATTAATAGTTTTGCATATTCTACCAAAATTATTCACAGAAACATTACTCCAGCAACAATAATAAACAATAAAATTGCGATGGAGCATATGCTTTGGTAACAATCTCCCTACACACCTGTCTTTCTCCTTTTTTCCCACCTACTTTTGTCCTCTACTAATTTTTACTTTAAATTCTTTCAGTGTTTTTGGTAAATTATTCATCATTTCTCTTGGTAATTTATTCCATTCCTTTACACCCTTACCTACAAAAGAAAATTTTCCCACACCCTTATGTCTAAAATCAAGTATCAGCTTGTGATCCTGGTCCTCTTTACCCTTCCTCGCATCTCTCTTAATTTTCCCCCAATATCTTTCCATGCTTCATCACCAATATATTGCCTTGTACACTCCCACAACTCTCTTCACCCTCCTTCTATCCTCCAATGAATCCCAATCCAGCTCCTTTATCAAATTAGTTACCGATTGAGTTTTGCAGTAATTTCCAAAGGCAAATCTGACAGCCCTTCTCTGCACCCCCTACAACTCCTGTGTTTGATACTCAAAATGTGAGTCCCATACTACACCACCATATTCCAACAGTGGTCTCATCAAAGTTTTGTACCCTAATTCCCCTACTTCTCTAGTGTATCCCCTCATCACTCTTTCCAACAGGTGAAGTTTTTTGAACCATTTTCCTACTACCTGTCCAATGTGTCCTGCCCAGTTAAGTCTGATATCAAATGTAGTGCCAATGTGTTTACATTTCAAATCTTCAATAATCAACCTTTAGATTTTATCTTTGTACCTAATAAGCTGGCTCTTCTTTGCATTTATCTTCATCCCATGTTGACTCACCCAGCTAGTTATCCTATCTAATCACCCTGCATCTGTTTAGTCTTCTACCATTTTGATCCTTTTACATAACATTATGTAATCTGCAAATAATCTAACTTCTGACAAGAAACCTTTAACAGAATCATTTATTAGATTAATGAATCACAATGGTCCCAATACACTATTCTGTGGCACTCCCATGTTCACTCCTACTTCTTTTGATACTACATTTCCTGTCCTAATTTTTTGCTTCCTACCTTTTAGGAATTCAGAAAATCACCTTTTTATCAACTCCAATAGTATTTACCCTATTTAGCATCATTATATGGTTCATTCTGTCAAAAGCTTTTGAAAGATCCAGTGCTACACTGTCTTACCTTCCCTATCCATTTCATCAGAAATGTCTTGCATATAGCCTACTATCTGAGATTTGAATTAATATCCTCGTCTAAAGGCATGTTGCTGACTTGAAAACCACCTACATTCCTCACAGAGACGTCTGATATTGTTGCATATTAATCTCTCCATTTATTTACCTGTTGTGACTGATGTCAAGCTGATTGGCCTATAGCTTTCAATCTTATTTGTCACCCCTCCTTTATGGACTGGAACTACTATAGCACTTTTACAGTCATCTGGTAAACAACAAGTATCCAGACTCAATTTAAACAATGTTTCAGGGTAAGGTACAATTTCACATCCTGCTACGACATCTGTAGTAATATTATCCGCACCGGCTGCTTTATGCTTTTTTAGATTCCTTAGTTCCGTCATGATATATCCATATTTAATTTCAAATTTTCTAATATGCTCACTGCCATCTGTGCAGAGAGGCTCGTTTCCTGATATAACCCCTACCATTCCTGAATTACTGTCCCTAATGATCCCACTGAACCAGTTACTTAATAACTCTGCCTTTTTAAAATCTTCATACTTATCTATAATTGTCTCAACAGCCCCTCTTTCCCATAATTTCCTGATACAGCTATAGAAATTTCTAGTGTATCAGTCAGCGCTCCCCCTGAACCAATTATATTCTTCATAAACTCATCCTTAGCCAGTTTATAAAGTAATATAAGTATGAAAGTTTACCTATCACTTATAACTAAAGGAAGAAGGAATACAGTGAGCCAAAGTAAGACAAAATAAACAATAATTTGGTGAGTCATTAATAATGATGCATCTTATTGACATACACTCCATTGCTGCTAAGATATGAACTGTCTGTTTAAAATTGTTAGAACTGCTGTTTGCATTATTTCCTATAACTATCCCTCCAGATTTCTTCCTCATTACCATAGATTTTAACTGCCTATACACCAATACCGTTACGTCAGACCTTGAGTGTCTGGAACAGTTCTTTGATTTACACCTTCAATATGAAGTTAACAAACACAGCCTTAAGTGAATTGCTAGCTCATGTTAAATAGTCAATAAATTTATTTTCTTTCAGATCCCATCTCTAACATAAGTTTACCATTCAAACTCATTATATCACACTATCCACTATCATCTGCAAACAACTTAATTTCTGACTGTAAATTGACACTCATTCATTTGAGTAATGAAGGACAATATTTTCAATACTGTCTTTAGCACTGCCATTTTCACTCCCATTATCCCTGATAGAACATTTCTTACCCATACTATGTGCTTCGTTTCTGTTAAGAATTCCTCCATAGAGCAACACATATCCTTATTCACTCCAATGATTTTAATATTATTTTCCACTGTCTATTTTATCTGAATAGCTCATGAGAGTAAATGAGATATATTTGAATAAAAACTCCCAAATGCATGTGACTTTCTTTCCTGACACGGCTGGAGATCAAATTAGTCTAACACTGATTTTAAACTAATCAGTATCTAATACTTAAAATATATTTGATTTATCTTCTTCATCAACTCAATTTAAATTAAATAATATTACCACATTACTGGAATGCATAAATCTCCAGAATCAATGTAACCAATATTTATACATATGGTTAAATGTAATCTTCACCTGTCTTCGACAATTATGTGGTAATACCATTGATATCAGGTCCTTTATGTTTTTTTATCCTACCTATCTTATAATATCTAAAGTACCCATTTATAATTCCAATTTTCTCATTTCTACTTAATGTCGATAAGCTACTGCTCTCATATCCCTGAGTGACATCACACAAGTTGATTAATATGCCAGCTTTATTTCCAAGTCCTTGGTAACTTCTTCCTAATTTTTACTCATAATTCTCTGGTTGCCCTCTCTTCCCTTCATTTTTGCCAACATATCAAAAAATTTTTTTGTCTTTCAGTGTTCTCTCTCCCATTGTAATTCTCTTCATGAACACATCTTTGCTGCTAATAATTTGATGTTAAGTGGTTTCACTACTGCACTGTGGTTTTCATACTGAATTGTCCACTTTTCTTACCAACCTCTTTAGCCCCCTAATCTCCCTGTTGTAAAAGGCAGGTTCGCTCCTCTTTCTTACTTTTTTTCCCAATAAACATTTCTTCCCTCATCCTTACCATTTCTTGTTTGAACTGTTTACACAAGGGGTGGCCAATCCGTGGACCACCTTGATCATTTTTCCGACCCACAAGATTCCTCACACTTTTACAAAATGTAATTACTTATAATAGCCAAAGTAATTAAAACCAACGTATTAAAATACATTATTTGTACAAAAATTGACTATTGAAATAATGATAAAAAATTAACTTTAGAATAATATTCTTCCAAAAATATGACAGAAATTGACTGTTTTATTTATGAGTTTACAGTTATGAATTCGCAGAATAAATAAATTGCATTCAGTAAATAATAATAACTCATTATGTTTCAATTTTTCACGCCAAATAAAATGTCTACAGTAGGTCTAAATCTAATATGGGGATACATAAATTTATATGCGGCTCGCGGATTTATGATGCATTTCCAAAGTGGTCTGCAAGACCATTTGGCTTGGCCACCCCTGGTTTACACCATACTTATTACCTCCTTTCATGAAATATCTCTTCAGTTTTTTCAGCTGCAAGGTCACCCATCTAGCCTGACGGGGAGGCTCCAGAGAATCCTAAGTGCGGCATGGCCCTCTAGAAGGTGCAGGGCCCCCCAAGATAGAGTGGGGTTCCCCAGAAGGTGCAGGGCCCATAGCATTTGCTAACTCCTGCTACATGGCTAACCTGGTACTATTCAGTACTGTTCTAACAGTTATGGTATTGTGTTTATGATTATTCTCCTGGTTTTTTTTTTTGGGTTATGTTCACTTTAGTTGATAATAGTATTTAAATCATTGTTTATCAATTTTCTTATTGTGAAAAGTTACAAAATATTCCCCTCATACTTACCCTTGTAACCCAGTCCATTCCAACAATTGCCAAAACAAGAATGGCAATAAGTGAAATAGTGCCAACGACTCGTATGTCGTTGGCACCATCATCAATAATCTTTGTTCCATAACTTCTAAGAAGATCTTGTAATGATTCACAGAATCCAACTATGTACATTGATACTGCTATAGAGTTAGCAAGTGTAAACATTAAACCAATAGCACCACCAAATTCTGGCCCGAGTGAACGTGATATCATGTAATATATGCCTCCTAGAAAACAACAAAATTGCATTTTGAAATGTATTTAGATTTTTGATAACTTACTATTTATTGCATCAAAATGTAATTTTCATTTTTCTGCTACAGTGGTATAAAAATTGGAAAAGGAATTACGTATTTTCTGGGAATAGTAATTACATAGTATATCAAGAAATTAATAGTGAATGTATAGAAAGCCAGAAAATAGAAGAGGATGGATATAAAAAAGGGAGATACCTACGTTATAGAATAAGAATTCACATAATATATAAAAGGAAATGCATAATTTTTAATGCAAAAGTCATCAGTTTATCTGCAGTAGTAGCATTATTAAGAGATATCACTATCTTGTGAAGTTGTTGTCAAAAGCACAGAATGTTATAATCATGCATCAGCTTATTTACTTTATTGAAGCAGCTGGGAATAAAAAATACAGAAATTACAGTAGCTTTATCACCTCAAGATAAAATTTTTGCTATTTAAAACTCTAAATACACAGGAGGAATGAGGTATTTTCTGATTTGTTTACTAAAGCTGTTAGGTAATCACTTTTAATTATAATGGACTTTTTTTAAGTTATAGACTGCTGCTGAGAGGTTACTGAATACACATGAATAAGGTTTTAAACCAAAATAATATACATTTGTGTTCATCTCATGTTTTGCATACTTGTTGCTGTCTTCAACTTTTGCTGAGCGATGGGTTATTTCCCCTATCCTTTGTTATTGAAAGTAGAAGTTGAAACTCATGAAAAAGGGAGAAGAGGGAGTTGCTACTAGCAAGTTGATTAGTGCTGTGACTAGTGAAATGGAGAAGTATAATGAACAAATTAATGACGTTTTATTATTAAGAGAGTACACAAACAACAAATAGTCATAGGAGTAGAGTCTTCGCTACAGGAATGAAGTTTTCCCTGATAGTTAAAGACTGCAAAGGTAAAAGGGGAATTGTTGGAGAGATGTTGAAATGGTTAGGGAACATCCATAAACTATGTAGCTGTATTTTGGCCTCCTGTGAACCTCCCCTCCACCCCATCCAAATAGCTCAATGTGGCTTTCATCCTCCCCTCCCCTTCCATGTAGCTTTTTTCCCATGTTGATTCCAGAAGGCATTTTATACTGTTTTTTCTTGTCAGACTATCATAAATTACATATGAAGATAATTAAATGATGAATATATATATCCACATGCTGTTGTGTGTTCTGTACCTCATTTTTACTGTGACAAATAATATAAATGAAAAGCTAAGTGGCCTGGCTCTGAACCTCCAACCCTCCCCCCCTCCCCCTCCCATGTAGCCCAATGTAGCTTTCCAACCAACCCTTCTCTCTCCTCCCCCTTTTATTGAGCCATGTAGTTTGTGGACGTTAGCAAAGACTACTTACAGTTCACTGGTGATCATTGATTTACTGGTGATCATTGATGTGATAAAAAAGAGAGCAAATTAGGGTCTTGGCTGCTTACTGTAGTGGAAGAATGAATGATGCTCATGTATAAAGAAGCTTGTAACAAAGTGCAAGTAAGAAGTATTGTTACAATGCATTGTAGAAAAATTTCACTAGTGGGTGAGAAAAATATACTTTTACAGTGTGTATCGTGAAAACTATAAACAAAAATTATAAAATAACTCATTTTACATTAGCAAGGAAATATTCTTAGACCAAATCATGAGAACTATTGATAATTATTATAAAATAATTCAAATAACCATCAGTAATAATTGGTTTAAGTAATATATTAATAAAAAGGTATCACTTTTATTCAACATGCTGGAATTTATTTTTATTTCAAACCAAATCAATGTACATTCCATAAAGTTCAAATGAAACAGGAAAACAAATTCTTAGAAATTTTTTTTTTTTTTACAGTGACTATAATTAGCAGAAATTCGCTTTGAGAAAATATGAAAACAAGCAACTGTAGGGAAGGTAAGCCAACAACTAATAAAAACTAGAGGCAGTAAGGCTTTAACAAAACAAAGACACATGTATATAGACTTTGTTCAAGTGATTGAAAGATGTAAAGCCTAGTACCCACTGGAACTCTTTGAATGGACTCATGTTTTGATTCAAATTCAGAATGTTCTGTACTGCGTACATTCATTGTTTGGACTCTGCTCCACGACAAGAACCATTTCCACACCAATATTCATGTTGTGATTCAGTCATTTGCAAAATATGACAGAGGAAGTTGCTCTCTTGAGAATTTCCACATATTTTTTTTTATAATTAATTTTATATATTTATATAAAAATAGACATGTGTTTCACTGTATTTCACTTTTCAGCCACCACTACCTACCACAGATCACTGGTGTTTGTGTGTGGAAGTAGCGTAGAGTTTCCTGTCATGCACAACATTGGCCAAATGCTGATAGCTGTGGGGATGTGAGATATATAATGGTTAAAATTGGTCGATGCAGGCATTTTCATATTTCAACCAAAGACTTGTGTATCCTTGTACTTCTCTTTCCTGCCACAACTACATAGCATAGACCATTGGTGTTTGTGTGTGGTAAAAGCATCAAATCTCCTATCGTGCACTATGGTGGTTAGATGTCAGTAGCTATGGAGGTGTGGGAGATATGGTGGTTGAAAGTGGCCGACCTGCGCCACTTTCATATTTCAACCAAAGACGTATGTGTCATGGTGTATTACTTTTCAGCCAAAACTATCTAGCGCAGATCACTGGTGTTTGTGTGTGGTAGTAGCACAGGGTCACCAGTCGATCACAGCGTTGGCCAAATTTCGTTAACTGTGGGAATGTGGGAGGTATGGTGGTCGAAAGAGGCTGATCAAATATTTCGTATTTCGACCAAAGACATGTGCCTCCACATATGTCACTTTGTTGCCACAACTACATAGCGTTGATCATGTGTGATAGTGGTATCGTATCTCCTACCATGTACTATGGTGGTTAGATGTCTGTATCTATGGAGGTGTGGGAGATAGGTGGTTGAAAGTGGTCGACCTGCGCCACTTTCATATTTCTACCAATGACGTATGTGTCATGGTGTATCATTTTTCAGCCAAAACTATCTAGCACAGGTTACTGGTGTTTGTGTGTGGTAGTAACACAGAGTCACCTGTCAGTCACAACGTTGGCCGAATTTCGGTAACTGTGGGAGTGTAGTAGGTATGGTGGTTGAAAGAGGCTGATCAAGGATATCTTCGTATTTTGACCAAAGACATGTGTCTCCGTATATGTCAGTTTGTTGCCACAACTACATAGCGTAGACCATTGGTGTTTGTGGGTGGTAGTAGTATCATGTATTCCACCGTGCGCTATGGTGGTTAGATGTCGATAGCTATGGGGGTGTGGGAGATATGGTGGTTGAAATTAGTCGACCTGCGGCTCTTTCATATTTCTACCAATGGCATACGTGTCATGGTGTATCACTTTTCAGCCAAAACTATCTAGTGCAGATCACTGGTGTTTGTGTGTTGTAGTAACACAGAGTCACCCGTCGATCACAACGCTGGCCGAATTTTGGTAACGGTGGGAGTGTGGGAGATATGGTGGTTGAAAGAGGATGATCAAGGAAATTTTCATATTTCGACCAAAGACATGTGTGTACATATATTTTACTTTGCTGTCTGAACTGCATAGTGCAGATGACTGGCGTTTGTGTGTGGTATTAACAACGAGTCTCTAGTCATGAACTACTTACCGAGCGTGGTGGTGTAACGGCAAGCGTTCTGGCCTCGCATTCGGGAGGATGGCGGTTCGAATCCCCGTCCGGGCATCCAGATTTGGGTTTTCCATGGTTTCCCAAAACACTCCAGGCAAATGCCGGGATGCTTCCTTCAAAAGGCCATGGCCGAATTCCTTCCCATTCCTTGCCCCCCATCCTTTCCCTTCTCAAAAGACCTCGCTGTTAGAGAGACGTAATGCAGTTAAAAAAAAAAAAAAAAGACATGAACTATGGTGGTTAGATGTTGTTAGCTGTCAATCCTGATTCTTTACAAACATGAATGAAGTCATGGGCACCAGCTAGTAATAGTAATAAGTCCAATGAAAAACAACAAAGAAGTTGGTTGGTTCACAAATTATTTTATGTCTGGAAGCAGTGCAGAAATAATCTTTTGGATGCCTTAAAATGGAATACAGCATGAAATTCATAAATTTTTGAGAATGTATCCAACCAATTTTGAAACCATTTTAACTGCAGTTCATATTCAAATTTGCAAGAAAGCTAACAATTTTAGGAAACAAAACACTGGTTATTGTTTGCGCCTTCTTACATAATTTCCTTCAGTGAAATGCATTTCTGAGAAACACATGTACTCCTCCTGGCTCTTTGGGAATACCAGGATTATAGGAACCAGAAATTTCACTATCTGAGGCCATTGTCGCCAAACAAAATACTCCAAAGAGGTTTGCAAATGATGAATTCTGCAATTACTTTCTGTGAGATGAAGAAGGTTCAATGTCATGGCAGAATGACATCATGTGAAACAATGTACCAATTCATTGTTTGCTTACAATTTTTAAAAAAGAAAAAAATTACTTGATCTTCCTCTGTGTTTTGATCATCAGTATTCAGTTTTTGTATTTATCAACCAAAGCCATCAATGTCTTTCTTTTAAATTTTCAGTATCTATATTCTATGATTGACACATCCTACAAACAATGATGGCAATGCGTCTCTTCCATAAACTCTAAATTTTTATAAGTACTCAACAACATTTTTGGGAAAATAAATTATAAAACAATCCCTGAAATGCACCGAAGAGGGTGGCGAGAGTCTCTGGCTTGTTGAGAATTGGATCAATGTTGGGTGACATGAGTCTGACAATCCCATATCGGATGGGATGAAAAAGACGCAGAAAATACTAAATCTTCAACACACCAGATTTATCGCTACATTGAGTCAAGGCATCCCGCATGCAAGCGAGATACATGGGACTCTCCCCAGACAGGACACTCTAAGAATCCCAGTGGGGCTTAACAAGTCTTGTGCCATTCATGTGTGGCTGTAGACAGCAGCTCTTGTATGTGGTCACAGATATGCATTTTCATCTTCCCATACATGATTAACCAGATCAATTAAATATATAGTACTTGTATTTAACTTGCACTTACTTGTATTTAACTTGTACTTCATGCTATTAAAGCCCCCCTGCCTCGAACTTTGGGTTTACTTTTTCTATCCTTACTTGTTTTCTTTTACTTGAGTGTATATATTGTACTGCGGAAACTCACCTCCTTTTATCTGTCCATTAGTGCAAACTGCAGACATTGATATTGTTGTTAATGTAGTTACAAAATTTGCTAGAATTATCACAGCAATGCCTTCCCCTGCAAAAATTGATTTTTTTAGTAAGTTTAATTCCATGAAGGAAATCATTTCAGTCAGAATGTTTTACTAGAGAATGCAAAATAAATTTATTTGTGCAGGACACATTAAGTAGGTGGTAGGAAAATGTTGCATGTCAGCTATCAGATAGGATAATAAGGGTGTGTGAAGTGTTTGAGGAATTGGGAGCTATGAAACTTTGCTCACACTCTGCTTGAGTCTAGTTACGTGTGGGTTTCAAATATTGGAGATTTAAAGTAAAGCAGTAAAATTTGTCTGAAAGTTATTAGAGAACACACTCAGGTACTGATCTGATAAAATAACTGCATTAGGAATTGTTGGGAAATGGATGAACAAAATGGTAAGTATAAATAACTCAAATATAGACAATAAGGAGTTTATAGATATTGTACAAGGAAGTAGTAGTAGTATCTGGATGGTGAGGGTGTGAGAAAGATTTATGAGGTTTGATCAAAAAGAAATGAGAATTTTTAATTTTTTCATAAAAGATTTACTTAATCTTAATTTTTTATACTCTCCTCTTCAGTGAAGTCCCCTTTGATATTGTGCCCTTATGCCAATGTAATTTCCAGTTTGAGAAATACTATTCGAAGACCGCTTTATGTTTGGTCATGCACCTAGTCTGTGATTTCACTTTTATCTCATTTATTGTTGAAAAAATTTGTCCTTTGAGTATCCTTTCGAGTTTGGGAAACAGGTAAAGGTCACAGGCTGCCATATCTGGAAAATAGGTGTTTATGGCATCACAGTTGAGTCGAGTTTCACTAAGAACTGTTGGATAAGCAAAGCGGTATGAGGCGGTGCATTGTCAATGTGCAAAATCCGTGAGTTATCTTTCCAAAGTGCTAGTTGTTTTTTCATGAAAACTCCGCAAAACTTGTAGCTCGTACACCTGGTTGACTGATATAGCTCTCTAATGGTAATTATTCTATTAGTGAGCATCACCTGTTTAATTTGTTCCATATTTTCCTCATTGATAGATGTGTTAGAGCACCCAAACCTTGTGTTATCTTACATGTTTGCTCGACCTTGCTGAAAGCGTTTGCACCATTCATAAACTTGTGGTTGTGATGCCTCCAAAGGCCTTCTTTAAAATTCTGGATGTTTTGTGCCACTTAAATCTGTTTTAACACAAAATTTGATACAAACTTTCTGACCCAATGTTTCGTAACACAAAAAATCGCCGAGCACCCTGAAGTATGTCGTGCTCATTCATGTACCAAATACAAACTAAACATCACAGCTACCAAAAAATTAACACTTATGTTACTGATGGTGCTGCCAACATGTAGAAAAAGAATCTTCTCATTATATTTTTATCACATCTTGTAAGTTATTAAGGATGTATATGAATAAATGAACAAAGGGCATATCTAAGTGTATATGGAAATTTACACTGGGGCATAAGTTTCAACACAATTAATAATAATTATATTTAGCCTGATGTTAATAATCTTATTCAGCTAGGTCAAAATATTTGTCATTCAACAATCTGAATGGTATGAAAAATTTCATTATAAATATGAAATGCTTCATCAAAAATTTGAAGATATATATAGTTTCAAAAATAATGGAGTATGAATAAATGTTGTATGGTATATAGAGTTGTTCAGTATGTTTTGTCATCTGTATAAAAGATTAGAGATAAATATTGTATTAAATGTGCTGCACTGCAACCCTATCTTCATCAGTACTAATATTTCTTTTCCATATTGTAGCTCAAAATAGTATAAAGTTAGTTATAGTATCTTTTATATCTCTTATTAGTAATAAAATAAAAAAAGAGAAAAAATAAAAAAAAATTGCATAAATTTGTAAACTAAAAATTTACCGTGATGATGTAAATAAAAGATACCTACATTTTCACTGAGGCAATCTGTTTATATGATTATTGCAATTAGTATATAACAAATGAACCATACAAATACCGATCCATTATGGCATCATATAAATGATGAAAGTCCTTACATCACTTTTCCCACAGAGATATAATATACATGAATTATAGGGAATTCACAAAATTTGAATATCCTTTTCAATTTTTACTGTAAACAAAAGGAATGTGTATAAATTAACAGTCTGTAGTATTAAATATATCAACCATTTATTATTTTTATGTTTTTGCTGATATTGTATGATACTTTTCAGTGAAAATAGGGAAAATAAACCAATCGTTCACCATAAATGAAGGCATGAGTGCTGAACACAAAAAGATGAACGCCCTTTATGATATTTGGACCTATACCTCAACCATTAATAAATTTAATGATATCTATGATTAAGGTTTAGACCAAAATATTTATGATTAAGATTTAGACCAAACTTCTGTAAAGTGTGGTCATGTTTTTGTGTTTGCCCTAGCCCTCTTGCCTTCATCTGAGGTGAGTGACACATTTATTTTCCCTATCAGTCCTTATTTTCATAGATGTCCTTTGGTATATAGTTCAGTTTAAACATGATCATGTTATTGAAAAAAAGGAAGGCTAAATCTATCTCATCTAACACTTATGCACTTTCTGCTACAGTTGATTCCTAAAATTATGTGAGGCAGTATTAACCTTACCAATGCCAGCCTGCCCCACAACCCACGAAAGGCGAAGAAATAGCATAACACCCCATATGTTGAGCAGACATCGCATCTGAAACCATAAAAAGTAATCAGTTACTTTTGGAATTTAACACTTGAAATGAACTTTGCATTGTTATTTATTCAAACCTTGATGAGTTTCTAGTTTAGTCTCCATATCAATTTTCTTACTGTGTTAAGTTTGAACTTTTGCAAACTTACACATTCTGTTCAAGGTTCCTGTCAAAGTAATTTGTGATAAGATATTCAAAAATCATATTAATGGTCATATTCACAGCTTGCTGATGCAGTTCCTATGTCTTATTCAACAAATTTGAATGTAATATTGTAACAGTTACCAAGCATTTGCATACTGACAGTAAGTTATTTTCTTTTTGGAAAAGCATTATATAAGTTGGTAAAATGAAAGTCAATCTATCATTTCAAACAATAATATTAGGTATATTAGGTATTGACTTGGCCTCTCAGTATGTTAAAGCTGTTTTAGTTTACTTTCCTAAATTTCCTGTTTGTAAAAAAAAATTAAATTGTAATATAATGTCTAAAATAGTAACTGCTTTCACTTACAAACACCCCCTCAATCCATCCAAATTTGATGACCTTTCCCTTCTTTTGAAGGGTCTCCTGTTCAGGTTTGACTTCATTCTGCAAACAAACAAAAAACATTGAACAGATACTGGAATAGAAAGAGAAATAAGTAGCAGTAAATGAATACACATACACACACACACCCAGCAGCACCAAGAGCTGCTAATGACTACTTAGACAAACTCTCCATCTGTTTGCGTAAGCCTACCATTTCTCTTCTACTGCCATAATCAAGCCTCTGCCATTATTTAATAATAATAATAACGATAATAATGGTTAATCTTCTTATAGCAAATGTGCCTTATACATTCATTTCTTTCAGCATTTGTTGCTGGTTGCTCAGGAAAACCCCAACTATTTATTCGAGTCACTGTTTCTTTCAGCTACAAAATTTGTAAACTTCGCACTCTTTTATATCTGAAATTGCATACTAGTTTATTGCTGTGGACATCCCTTCCCTTCTGCATACTCTGCTGTGGTCATCCCTAACCTTCTGCATACTCTT
This sequence comes from Vandiemenella viatica, assembly GCA_031002005.1. Lineage (NCBI taxonomy): Eukaryota > Metazoa > Arthropoda > Insecta > Orthoptera > Morabidae > Vandiemenella > Vandiemenella viatica. Next base: position 70,160,046 of record JARYHS010012519.1, read on the forward strand.
CAAATTCTGCTCCCAATATCTACCCGGGCCACTTCACTAATGTAGACATATCCAGCAATCTTTTCATCTGCCTTATGTCTCCCAACAACTTTCACCCCTGTTACCTTACCTTATATGTTACTTATTGAGTTTATCCTAAGTGAATAACAAGGGATAGAGAAAACAACCCATCACTAATGTTGGAGCCTGGATGGCTGTGGTGAACTTACAACACATGAGACGAACACAAATGTACAATCTTTTCATTTCTAACCTTATTCATGTGGGGAGGATCAATTTGGCAAGGAAGATATGAACACATGACAGCTTACTGCATGACTAGCTAGCCATGGAGAACAGAGTGAGGTTGATACAGTTGGTGGAGGTAAACTGATGCAAAGTGACCTATGGTTAATTCTCAGGTTTTAAAAGACTATACATATATCACAGGTTGTTACAGCCCTTATGAAAGAGTCACAGAATTGATACATAGATTGGGCTGGGATAGTTTGGAAGACAGACGACGTAGCTTGCGTTCGAATTTATTGGAGAATATGCGAAAAAATTTAAATTTCGAGTGCAATGAAATACTTCTTCCGCCAACCTATTTAGGTCGCAATGACCGGAGGGATAAGATTAGAGAAATAAGATGCCGTACTGATACTTATATGTATTCCTTCTTTCCTCGCACTATTCGGGATTGGAATGGGCGGGTTTAGGATTGGTGCTTAGCACCCTCTGCCACCCACAATGTTTGTGATTTGCAGAGTATGGATGTAGATGTAGAAGTATCTTACCGAAGTATATAGCCTACTAACTGAGATTCACATGAGTGTCCCTGTCTGAAGTCATGTATTTGGCTTAATAACCACTTACGTTCCTCAGATACATTTCTGATGTGGTTGCACATCAGCCTCTCCATCAGTTTACATGCCACTGATGTCAGACTGAGTGGCCTATTATTTTTTACTATATTTGTCTTCCCTCCCTTATGTGCCGATACAACTATCGCACTTTTCGATTCCTCTGGTAGCCAAAAAAAAAAAGCTAAAATGTAATTTGTATTAATGAAGAAATTGGAAAAAGATCTAAAAATAAATTAAATACCACTATTGTTAATATTATTAATAAATAAACAATAAGTGTCGTGTTTATTGGTTGGATCTCATTGGTGACTGATGCCAGGAGGATGCTGGGTGTCCGGGATATTTTGGTATGCAAATTCCCATCTTTAAAGTTCAGATAATGTGGTAGTTTCCACATCACTTATGACAGATATATGCATATCAACTAAACATGCTTGTGATTCAGATATTTGTGTATTGGATTAAGGTAAATGTCTACTAACTTTGAATCAGGGCCGGTGAATAATGTTAAGCCTGGGTGGATAGTAAGTCAAAGGGGGCTCCCCTGAAAATACTATCTGGTAATCTTACATGAAAAGAAATATAATCATAATAATAGTAATAATCATTCAAACAAATTTATTGAAGAATTCGTAGGGGTGAAAACTACAACATAAATTTTAAAAAAAAATCATTTAAGAGAAAGATAAACCATTATTATTAATAATTTTTTTGCCATATCCAACATTCACCAAAGTTGAAGGGAGCAGTACAGAAACAACAAAAAATAATATCACACACAAAAAACACAATATTGTCTCATGGCAGTTCTTCCTGTTCCATTGTTACTAAAATAATTATGTAATTTATTCAATAATATATTTTAACTGTGTACAAATATTCACTATTATTATTTAAATTTATTATTATTCAGTATTAATTGTGCAATGCAAAAACTGTATTGTGTTTTGAAGTTTTGGAATTGGACTGATACAACATTTTTTTAAAGACAGTTTCATTATGTAATATTGCAATGTTATTCAGTTAGTATTAGGTAATTCTTGAGTCGGAATAAGATCAAAAAACTTCAGTTCATTCAAACAGAACAGCCCATAAATCGTGACGAATAGTTGAACAGAATGCACAACTGTGGTATAAGTCCTCTAGTCCATTTGCACTTTTGTAAAAAATCTGAAACTCCTTTAAAAGTTTTTACCTGCTCATCTTCGTTATGAGGGGGATGTTAGACTATGCTCAACTGATCTGCTCCCTCAGTTCTTTATCTCTATGCACATCACATATTTGGTCACTCATATATTCTGGATTTTCCTGGATGGTTACTGATACCTACCATGTTCGCATTATCTGCCAGTCTTGCTTTCAATCATTTTGTTGTTACTATTATTTGCTGAAAATATTTTTAAGCCTTTTCCCCATATCCAATATACCAATCTCATGTAGTATCAAAGAGCTTATGTGTGATAGCTTTTATTTTATTTCTTAAAATATATAATTTGGGAAGATTATAATGTTTGATTCTGTTGTTGAATGATTCTAAATCAATTTGCTTTAAGAATAAAATGAGTACTAAGTCAATTGGCATCTTGCACTCACCTTAGTTTTCTACATATTATATTCTTTTACATCTCTTATGCAGAGGATACTAAATGTAATGCTACTTCCATATTAAATATTTTACCTCTAAATGGAGTTCAATAAAATTTTGTTGTATTGCAATTGAAGGCTTCAGCATCCAGAATAAATAGTTTTTATGATTCTCACAGCTTGCCATGATCTGGTTGTGTCTGGGAAGCATGGAAATAAAAATTTCCCTGGTTGCCTGGTGATACCATGACTTGATAATCTCTGGGAAAAATGGGAATTAAAATGTTTATATTGTTTAGAACTTATAATGAAAGACACTCTCTTTCACTGTTCTTTTTCCTGTATTGTATACTTTTCTCCATGAATACTGCAAACTAGAAAAGTGAGAAGAAGTAAAGAATGTTTCATGTAATAAAAGAAGATAAGCAGTTAGAAAAGTTCTTAACTGCTAAAACAATACATCACTTATGCAATGAAGTGATAGAGAAGTAGCACACCAGGATGTAATTTAAACGGTGGTTATGAGCGACAATCAACCTCCCTTAATGTTCACACGGTAAATCAGGCCACCTCAATGATTTAGTGTGCCTCAATTTAGCACAGCTCAAGATATTAATATTCACAGGACATCCCAATCAAGGATGTGCTGCTTGGCTGCTGAACTGCCTATTAACTCAGGGACAAAGGAACCAATCCGTTGAGCAGGTAGTGACATCCTCAAAATGAATTCTTTTAGATTTGTTTATGTTACAGATATGGATATACCTGAGCTTTTTAAAAACCATTGCAATATAGCAATCTGTCCTGTGTTTCATCAAAAGAAATTATTCTGTTTTTTATTTTATTAGCGTATGATGCTACATGACATTTGTAATTCTCAACAACAATTATATTGTAACTAGTTAAGCCGTGTGAAAATTTCGTGAATATAATGGATAGAAAGGTTGGGGGTTTGTAATATGATGAAAGAAGAAGCACCTCATTTGTTTCAATTGTTTAGTGTAATAGGTACGTAACAAAAGTCGACACCAGTGAAGCAGTTTATTAATTTCTCTGTGATATGTGCTACTGCTATCTAGCAGCTTGGCTCTGAACTGTCTCATACGTGCAACTTTTACATTTATTACTTTTGTCCTTTAAGGGCCAAATTCCCCCCAAAAAATTGTTCTTAAGAAATGATGTGACCAAAGCAGAGACCATAATCTTTAATACGATAGCTCATTTATCTATTTCAGTTAGATACCAGGAAGATAAATGGCTCATGAGAAAAAAAAAATGATCAGAAATAATGATAATTTTGCCCTTTAAGGGTAGAATTCCGAAAAATTCCTTTCTTAAAATATGATGCGACCAAAGCGGAAACCTTAATTTCTAAAATGATATCTCATTTCTCGATTTCAATTAGATATAAAAGAAGATAAATAGTTGGTAACAAAAAAAATATGTTATGGAAATAATGATAATTTTGCCCTTTAAGTGTCGAATTCCAAAATTTTTTTCTTAAAATTTGATGTGTCCACGGCGCAGATCTTAATCTTTAAAATGATACTGGATTTATCTATATCCGTTAGATATCAAGGGAGCAAAATGGCTCGTGACACAAAAACGTGTTTTGTAAATATTGACACTTTTGCCCTTTAATGGTCAAATTCCTTTCTTAAAATATGATGTCACCAAAGTGAGGATCTTAACTTTAAAATAATACTTCATTTATCGATTTTGGTTAGGAATGCAGGGAGATAAATGGTTCATGGTACAAAACATCAGGAGAGGCAGGTTGGATGTGAACCCCATCCCAGTGGTAATTGGTGGTAGGACTCAGTCTTTTTTAGGCCAAATGTCAAGAGTAGGAAGAGTTATTTAAGAAATGTACATAATGGTATTACAGTAAAAAATAAAGAATGTCAGTCTAAAATAGCTTTGTTCCATCAGAACATTAGGGGTATCTCAAGCAAACTTGATGAGTTCATAATATCTATAGAAGAAACCCAAAAATCATTGAATCTTAACATAAATATCGTATGTCTGACAGAACATCATCTGAAGAATTCTGAAATAGGTCTCCTCCCTTTTATTGGATATAGATTAGCTTCTTGTTATTGCAGGTCAGAGATGAGAATGGGTGGTGCAGCAATATATGTAAGCGAAAATACCGAGACAAAATCGTTAGATGTAAGTAAATACTGTATAGAAAAAGATTTTGAATGTTGTGCAATACAGTTAGAATTAGAAAACAAATATCTTATAGTGCTGACAGTTTATAGGGCTCCCACAGGAGACTTCAGTAAATTTTGTAATAAACTTGAGGCGGTTCTAATAAACTTATCACGTACTAAAAGGGAAATTATCCTCTGTGGAGACTTCAACATAAATTTTGCTGTAGAATGTAACCAGATAGATTATCTTCTAGGAATGCTTAGATCATTCAATCTCTATCAAACTGTAAATTTCCCAACTAGAACACAAAAAGATAGTAGTACCATTATTGATAACATTTTTGTAGAGCACAATAAATTAGAAATATATGAAACAGTTCCAATGGAAAATGGTTTGTCAGACCATAATGCTCAAATAAATATTTTGGATGTTGTGGGAAATGAATGTAACAAAAAGAAAGGATTTGTCAGAGTTAGGCCATTAAAGAACAATTCAATAAAAATATTAAATGATGAACTTCTCAATGAGGACTGGAGCACTGTTTATAAATTAAAAGGGGTAAACAATAAATTCAATTACTTTCACCAAAGGTTTTCAGAAATTTACAAAAGGTGTCTCCCTACAAAACTAGTTCCAATTGGTCAAAAACGAGTAAACAAAAATTGGGTTACAGTTGGTATTAAAACATCTTGCAGACATAAAAGGGAATTGTATGTAAAAGTTAGGAATACTGATAATATGCTTCTCAGACAACATTACAAAACTTACTGTAGAATTTTAACCAAAGTAATAAAAGAAGCTAAACGTTTGGCCATAAACGATGAGATTAGTAGTTCAGATAATAAGATAAAAAGTGTTTGGAACATTATTAAAAGAGAAACAACTGTATCATCCCTTGAACATAAACCTATATCTATAAGCATTAATGATAAGCTTGTAACTGACCCCTCTTATGTAGGAAATGCTTTCAATAACTACTTCTTAACAGTTGCTGAAAAAATAAAAGGAAAATATATTGGGAATATGGAGGCTATAGCAATACTTAAATCCTTGTCACCAAAAACAGCACCTATGTCTATATTTCCCACCAGTCAAAATGAAATTGAAAAAATTATTAAATCCCTCAAAAATAAAAAGTCATTTGGTTATGATGAGGTTTCAACCCATGTAGTGAAACAATGTAACACCAGCATTAGTAGAGTTATTAGTCATATTTGTAATAGTTCTTTTGAAGAAGGTATCTTCCCTGACTCACTCAAGAAGTCAATAATCAAACCGCTTTATAAAAAGGGTGATACCTCAAAAATTGAGAATTACAGACCCATTTCACTTCTACCAGCATTTTCAAAAATCTTTGAAAAAGCAATGTACAGAAGGGTGTATGCACATTTACAAAAAAATGACCTACTCAGTAAAGTACAGTTTGGTTTTAGACAAGGCGTTTCAACAGATTCAGCAATTTTTGCTTTTGTAAACAACATACTGGAATCAATGCATAAAAAATTAAATTCCCTAGGTATATTCTGTGATCTTGCTAAGGCTTTTGACTGTGTTGATCATGAAATTCTACTAGGTAAATTAGACCACTATGGAGTTAGTGGTAAGCCAGGACATTGGTTTAAATCATACCTGGAAAATAGAAAGCAATGTGTATCACTGAAAGATGTTAATACAGGAGATGTTATAAACTCAGAATGGGGTATAGTTAAATGTGGTGTGCCTCAGGGTTCAATTCTTGGTCCTCTGCTGTTCTTAATCTATATAAATGATCTCCCACATATACTAGGTGATAATGAACACATGGTGCTCTTTGCAGATGATACTAGCATATCCTTGAAAGACCCATCAGCACAAAACCTCGAAAACACAGCAAATGAAGTTATAAAGAAAATTAACAGGTGGTTTAATGCCAACAGACTAATACTTAATGTAGAAAAGACACAGTTACTTCAGTTTGTTACAAAAAATAAAACAAAGGACAGCTATAATGTACTATCAGAAGGAAAAGCAATCGATGAAAGCAGTTTCACAAAATTCCTGGGTGTATATATAGATAACAAATTGAACTGGAAACAGCATATTCAACAACTTCTTAAAAAACTGAATTCTGCAACATTTTCACTGAGGGTAATATCTAGAATAGCTAATATAGAAACCAGAAAGTTAGTATATTTTGCATATTTTCATTCCCTGCTCACTTATGGCATCTCATTCTGGGGAAACTCGTCACAAGCACAGAGGGTATTTAAATTGCAAAAGCGTGCTATAAGAACTATTTGTGGAGCAAACCCACAGACACCGTGCAGAAATCTATTTAAAAACCTGGGTGTTCTAACAATGCCAGCACAGTATGTATACTCTGTATTATCATTTGTAGTAGAAAATCCTGAACACTTCAATATTAATGCTGACATACATAGCCATAATACTAGGAATAAATATAATATTCACAAGGATTACAAATCACTGTCAATTGTTCAGAAAGGGCTAACATTTACTGGAGCTTCCTTATTCAATGTATTACCAACAGAAATTAAATGTTATCTACAAAAACCCAACTACTTTAAGTCCAAACTGAAAGAGTTTCTGCTTCAGAACCCATTTTACTCTGTAAAAGAATTTTCTTCTTGGAATTTGGTAACTAAGAATGACTGATAAAATAGTATATATGGTGTATGGAAGGGGAAGGTGACAAAATTATCCACAATTACTAAAATTATATATGGTTTTTCTTTCTGTTGAAACTTGACAAATGAACTAATTACACTGTTTACAAAATTTCACTTATATATAGTAACTAACATGGGATAGCATGCACTCAAAAACTGCTGTGAAAAATTATCATATTAACAGGTTTTTAAGTAATTGACTGCTTATGAGTTGTTGGTAATATAATTGATATTGCTAATAGGTGTGTGTACTGTTCCACATAAATAGCAACTAACATAATATAATATGTAGTCACAAATTACAGTGAAACCTTACATGGTAACTGGTTGGTAAGAAAATAACTGGTTATTAGATGCTGGTAACAAGTGTATACACTGTTCCACATAATAAGTATTAATTAACTCGGGATTGTATTTGTAGATTACAGGAGATATTGGTTATACTAATGGGTTGTTGCTAACTTGTTGTCAATATATAATAATATTATCAATTATATAGTAATATTGACATTACTAATAAGTGTATGTACTGTTCCACATCCCCGAGATTATTCTCACATGGGATCAAAGTGAACATATCTATCTATCTATCTATCTATCTATCTAAAACAGCGTTTTAGAAATATTAACTTTTTTTCCCTTTAAGGGTTGAATTATAAAAAAAATTCTCTTTAAAATATGATTTCGTCAAAGTGGAGACCTTAAGCTTTAAAATGATACCTCATTCATACATTTTGGTTAGTTATCAAGAGAGATAATGGTTTGTGAAAAAAACCTTATAGAAACAATTTATATGATTATTGAATTACTTTCTTTTAAAATAAATATTTGTATATATAGATAATTCAATGGACAAGTCCCGCAGCTGGCAGGTGATGAGGCCACTACGACTGGATTGTCAGCCATAACCGTTGTAACATGACATCGAGATGCTCCAACTGGACCACCTCCTCAAGCTTAGCCAAATTTAAGTTTTCCAAACTACCAGGAAAGGCTCACAGTGGGTAAACCTGCTCAATGTGCAACATAGTTTGTGAAACCTCACCGCAGTCACAGTATGGAGAATCTGCCCAGCCCCAGGCAGTTCTTCTCATACCACATCTAATATGATTTCCCGCCATTAATGACCTCACGGCTAGCGTTCTGGCCTCGCATTCGGGAGGACGGCGGTTTGAATCCCCGTCCGGGCATCCAGATTTGGGTTTTTCATGGTTTCCCAAATCACTCCAGGCAGATGTCGGGATGCTTCCTTCAAAAGGCCATGGCCGAATTCCTTCCCATTCCTTGCCCCCCATACTTTCCCGTCTCTAAAAGATCTTGCTGTTAGAGAGACATTAAGCAGTTTAAAAAAAAAATAATAATAATAATTTAATGACCTCGGATGAAACAGTGAAAAAAAAAAGCTAAATGTGATGTGAAAAAGAAAAAAATTGTAATTCCTCCGAACTTTCAGGCGTTTGTTCCTCTCATTAGACGATAAATTCAATTTATTACTCAAATTTGAAGACTCTTGTGTCAACACGTGAATAGGTTAGAGAGAAAGTTGAGTTGCAAATTAGTGTAGGTTTTTTTTTTTTTTTTTTTTTTTTTTTTTTTTTTTTTTTTTTTGCTTATGGCTTTACGTCTTGTCCAGATTCTTGGAGGCTGGAAAGGTTTTGGGGGCAAGGAACGTGAAGGTATTCAGCCAAGGCATTTTGAACGAAGTATCCCGGATTTCACCTGGAGTGATTTGGGGAAACAATGGAAAACCAAAATCTGCATGCCTGGACGGGGATTCGAACCCGCGTCCTCCCGAATGCGAGGCCAGACCGTTACCATTCACCCACCACGTTCGGTAATTAGTCTCGTATAATTACCGTAAAGTAAGCAATAGAACATTTATGAAGACTAAGAAACATCATTCCTTTATTCAGTTGCAGTAATGAAGTACTACTGATCTAGACAAATGAATTTTCCGAAATAAATGTAGACTTGCTATAATACAGTTTTCTCTGGTACCAGCTGGCTCTAAACATTGTATTATAGTGTAGTATGGATGACGGCACTAACATTCTCAACTTCATGGAATCATTGAGGTATTCTGAACGACGGTTTCGATTTTTATCAGAGAAAACCTTAAGTCTGGTACACGGATTTTAGGAAGGGTGAGGTATTTAAACTATTTTTTATCCAATTTTTTTTCTTACTAATTTTTCATCTTATTATCTTTTAGATAAAAACTATTATCCATATCATTTAATTAAAATCCTGTGAGTAAAGGTACTGCGAATTGTAAATTTGAACGTAAGGTCTATACATACGATACTTAAAAAATAAGTACATATTTTGGTTTGCCTTCATTTAAGGAACGGCTGTGTTGGAGAAATCGTATTATGTCTTTATCAAGAGGTTTTTTGTTGTTAAAAACGGTTCTTTGTAAGGGCGAAAAGTGCTTATTATCATTAAACTTTCAATAATCAGACCTGAGTTTTACATGTTTAATTTGTTACACTTAAAACTCGATTGTGGTATCCCTGTGAACTCATTGAGCTCTTGTGACTTGAGTCTGTGTGAGAGCGTTAATGAAACAGTGCGTGTCGCAGGTTCACCATTCAGGAAGAAGCCAATGAACGACCTGGCAAACTAGGTCACGCAGGATTCCACGGCAATCGTAAGAGTTTCCTTTCGCCGAAGACGAAGCTGTTGTTTTGAACTTTTGCGTGTGAATCTTGGCAGATCGCTTCCTCGAACCGATGCAGTGCCTTATCCTGTACCAGAAGAGTTTCGTTAGAGAATTCATTTCAGAAATTATTCTTAGTGTACACATTTTTCGAATTATAGGGATACTCTATAGCCACCTCTTATGAGGCAATTCCTCTTTCGTTGTTTCAGGCTCCTTCGGCGTAACAGTTTCTGAAATAACATGTTTGAAATGTGAGTTATTGTTGGTATAACTTAACTATTCGTATTATGACAATAGTCTTCCAGAGAATTTTCGCCCAAGAATATGATCGTTGAAACTTCTTACTGTTGTGAGTGGAGACTTTCCCGGTGTAGGCCTAGGAATACTGATGAAAAGAAATCTTCACCGGATAGCGTCATAAAAAGACAACGTTTATACAGCTGGCTCTGCTGTCTTCATCAGGTGTACAACTTAACCCTTTGGCTGCTGTTGACATCTATACACGCCATGCTGCCTGCTGTCCCCGAGTACTGATGACGGGTATAGCCGCAGCCGTCGGATTTCCCCTGAGTGCTGATGACGAGATAAGCCGCAACCGCCTGCCGCTACCTGTGTGCTGGTGACGAATATAGCCGCGCCGCTACCTGAGTCGGAAAGCGGACTTCTCTCCACATTTCTCAATAGCCTTTCGCAGTTTTGGTCGCTAGCTTATCGTACCAATGTTTGTTTGCTGGGAGCCTAGGCTTCGCTCTACAGTTCACTGTTCAACGAAAATTAAATCAGTGTTCTTTGTGTCCTGTATTTTATAAAGAAAATTGAAAGACGTCGTGGGTGCATTGAGGAATAAATCATGGAGATTCTTACGATGAGCGACACTGTGGATGAACTACTTCATTTTGATGGAAGTGATAGCTTTTCCACAAAATCGGAAAGTTGTAATCCTAAAACATACTCGTCAGGAGGGGTGACAATGCAGTCTCATGTTTCAACAAATTAGTTGTTCTGAAGAATCAGAAAGTGATAGTGAAACGGCTACGAAGAAATTACGTCTTGGCGATAAATATAACTAGAAAATCATTTTCGTCCAGTTAGTCATGCATTTGATGTTACACTATTGGGACATGCGTGTCAAATAGGGAATGTGTCAAGTATTCTGTCAGTTTTCATGTTATTTCTCACAGAAGAACTGACGAAATATATAGCTGATGAAAAGAATCGGTTTTGTATAACCACTATGAAGAATACTCCAGAATCAGAGCTTTCTCGAATATCAAAGTGGAAAGATACTGGATGTGATGAAATGTATTGTTTCAGAGCTATTTGTCTTCTGATGCCTAGCGTGAAAAAAATTGAAAATTAGGGAATATTGTACCTGAGATGTCATTCTGAATACTCCAGTTTTTAGTGAACTTATGTCCAGATACCGCTTTTTGTTACTCTGGTGAGGTTTCGTGCGATTTCGCCGCAACCCGCCCCCCCCCCCCTCTATTTCACATCACGTAATTAATGGACAGACACTTCATAGCTTAGAAATGAAAAATCTGTTGAGTACTTATGTGGAACAAATTTCATCAAAGAAACAAAATTACGTATAATCGGGTAATTACAAAGGCGCAGCAAACATTCGGTCAACATCGAGATATTTTGGGTGTCTACATCTACAAAGATATTCCGGAAACCAAATTTCGGTGTGTGGGGGAGGCTGCTTGAACAATTATCATTTTAAGGTCTCTTTCTATTTTCGTTAATAGCGCGAGGAAAAATCGGATGGCTTTAACTCTCTGTATGAGTTCGAATATCTCTAATTTTACAGTCGTGGTCTGAACGCGGTATGTAAGTGTGGAATACAATATTTCTAGCATTTTTTTCGAATCAACAATAACACTCTAATACAGTAAGGGAGCTACAGAAACTGCCAAGAAAGAACTGTAAACTATTGACGTAAATTTAAGAATCACCACGCTTTCGACATAAGCTGCAAAAATCGAGAGAAAAATGCAAGCAAGAAATAATTATTAGTTATGAAAAATAGGGTTAATGATTCAGTTTTATTTTGTAGTAATTTCTTTGCAGAGAAACTACGTAGTGAGAGCATTTATTCTGTATCAGTCATGAGAGGTCACAGTGCTTCGCCAGAAACATTCAGCACAGGGCGGATGGAGCCGCTCGGACGGCTCCGTCTCCAGGGATAATCACTTAGCGCAGGTAGCAGGCCACAGCGCGGCAGGTACACGATGCGCCGTCAGCAGTCAAAGGGTTAAGATGTTGCTAGCTGGAAATTACAACGTAGACTGTTTCCAGCTAGAAACATCTTAAGTTGTACACCTGATGAAGACAGCAGAGCCAGCTGTCTAAACGTTGTCTTTTTACGACGCTATCCGTCTGAACTCCTGTGAAGATTTCATTTCTTCTTATTGTTGTTGTACCTTGATGTCAAGTTTACTACTGTCTTGCAAGTTCTTCTCCCGTAAGTTTATTTTCATGTCGTTCCACTAAAAACATGAATCGTAAAGCATGGTACTAAGAAATTTCCACAATATGAAAATGAATATTAACAGTTTTTAGTCTCGAGAAGATGAGAGGTTAAGTCAAGGACTTTTCTTTATTTTGGTGAAAGGTATTTAAATAAAGTTGGAAAACAGAAATCAGTTAAGAAAGAAGTTTGAAAAGAAAATGTAGTGTGTATGTATTCAGCTGAAGAATTTCAAATACGCAAACATAACCTCACAAATTTAAAATATCTTGGTGTCTATTTCGTTGTTTCATCAATGATTTTCAGAAATCAGTTTCCTATTTTGTTTTTCGTTATCATTACGCTTAATGCAGTGGGGATCGTTTAAGAAAATAGTGTACATTACATTAACAGTTTGAAATATAATGTTACAGTTCATAATTTGATATATTTTTTGTTGTTGTTTTGACAAGCACATATTTGTATTTTTTTATTAACTTTTTGAATTTTTAAGTTGGTACCTGAATCAACACACAGGGTTGACTGAAAAATCCTCGGGATATTATTCTAGATTGGTGCACAGAAATGTGTAGACAATTGAGAAATTCTTTGTGCATTTCGTAACGTGCCACTGAGAATGAATTTGTTACAGCATTGGCTTTGAGCAGTAGGCCTACTGAGATTTGATCGTGAGTTTCTTTGCCTGTCCGGCAACGACGGCTGACTGAATTATGTTGCGTTCTAATTGCATTGTGGGGCGACATTCTATTTGGACGCGTAGTAAACAAGAATAAATGAGAGGCACGCGACCCAAAGCGGATATACTGGTGACCCGCCTCGCCCTTGTCATTTCCTAGCGTAGTGAAGGCCACAGATTAGGAACAGCCACATCATACTTTTATAAGCTTCTAGTTTCACCAAATATTCGTATTTATTGCTTATATAACCAGAATTTGTCGTTTTAAATCTACAGTACAATCATTTTCCATAGATCCCAACATAAAAGGTTGGCTCTTTGGGATGTAGAAAGAAGTCAATTTACAGAAAAACAATTAACAAAATAGATAAATACACCAGAAGATGTACAGTCACAGTATACATGGTACATTAATTACGTCAACTACTTTTACACAAACTGCTGGTAATTATTTTGTAGATACCTCAGAAATAAATTCTTTGACGGAGTGGAAGGAGTTGTCAATTAAAAATTCATTTAATTTTTTCCTGAATTTAATCTTATAATCTGCTAGACATTTAAGATATGATGGGAGTTTGTTGACAATATGTATACCTGGATATCGGACTTTTTTTATTTTTTTGAACAAATGACGACTTGTAATCATTGTGAAGATAATTTTTATTCTTGTTCCATAATTGTGTGTTTTACTATTTGTTTCAAATAAAGTATAATTTATGACTGCAGAAAACATTAACGCTTTGTCTCTATGATTAGAATTGGTCCAGAATATTCTTGCATATGACCTGAAGAAGTGAACATAAGCAAAGTAAACAAGCTTCCTCATACATCACATATTGCTGAATGTGTATGAATTGGAAATGTGGCTGCATCCAAATGCTTCAGTAAGTGAGAGACATGCAGCTTCCTGTTTAAATTATGATCAATATACAAACCTAGAAATTTCACAAACTCTACCTCTTTAATGGACTGGCATGCAAATTTTGTCTATGTCTGGTGTTAATCTGTGTGATTTACTGAATTGCATATATTGAGTTTGATCAAAATTTAAAGACAAACCATTAGTAGTAAACCATTTACTAATGGGGTCAAAATGTAATCTGAAATATGTTCGATACAGAAGTCTGGAATATTTTTAATTCCTACACTTGTGTAATCTGCAAATTTTGAGTTTTTAGATGTAACACAGGGTACATCATTTATATACATTAAAAACAATAGTGGCCCCAATATAGAACCGTGAGGTACGTCGCATCTGATAAATCCTCACATCAAACGCTAGACCATTGATACTCAACCTGCGGCCCGCCAACCCTTTCCATGTGGCCCAAAGCCTAACAGTTATAAGCCGGATTTATCGGAAATTGTTAGAAATTTGTAACAATGTCAACAATTCCATTAATGTTAAAAAATGCTTACTTTTAAATGCGGAGTTTTATTGTACTTTAGGTTGATATAGGAGTAGCGCTTACGCGACCCAGAAAAAGGTTGAGTATTACTACGCTAGACAGTCTTTTGAAGACCCAACATTAAGACTGAATCCGGTGATAAAAGTACGCTCCTTACACAGGGTTTGTAAATTCGAAAGCCATAAGTGAAATGTGCTATAGGAATCTCTTCCTGAGATAAAGTCAAGTCATTGACATGGGCCCTGCCCGGCTGATGGGGGGTCCCAATCACCGGCTGTAGGGGCCCCCCACTCGACAAGCTGTAAAGCTAAGAAAAAAAGGTCTGCCATTTTGGTCTCAGGGAGGGCCCTAACTGATGAATTCGCCAAGGGCCCCCAACTATGTTTACCTTGGGCACAAAATCCTAGCGCCGGCCCTGTACGGAGTTTCTGCGCCGGTTCGAATTCGCAGTCGGGCAATATGAATTTTTACTGTTCACTCATCTTTTAACTTCTATTGGCTATCATAAATACAGTAGCTGTCGAATAATAATGTCAATATAAATATTACTTAGAATCATTTGTAATACTGCTAACTCGCATTTTTATCGAAATTCTCAGTTGCATCATGTCTAAATACACCATTGCAAGTTGCTTCCCACTGAAAGACACCGAAATTATTAGTTGTCTTTAATATTTATTTAAAATATAAATACCTTCTACGCAATGTTTAATTTTCTCTTATAACTTAAAGATCAGCCAATACGATAGATCAGCAGTAGAATTCCGACATAACGATGCGCTAAACTTTCCATTCGAAGGTAAGGGATCCAAGGATTGACTGAATTTATCAACAATACACTTAAATAAAATAATAGAAAATAAAAAGGATCACGACAGATAATTAGTGTGTAGATAAATTAATAATAAGGGTAATGATTTTGTTTTAAATGCGTATTTCGGAGCATTGCTATTCGGATGTATGGATTTATTTCAAGGCAGAGAGCTAGGAACGAAAAGTAAGTCTGATATGTCACAGAATTCAGTTCTTGAAATGTTAACTGCCCTTTGAAAAAAAGACTCAGACTCGTTAAAGACAAGGACAGGAAAAGGTAGCTGCGGCAAAGTAGACATTGCTTATCTTGAATGAACTGCAAAGTCAAATCTCGTAGCTTATCGTAAGTGCCCACTCGAGATTCTTGTATGACGTTGTTTGTCCAGCACAAACATCGGCTTGGTTATCGGGAAATGTGATATCTGTTATAGCAACGGCTTGGAACGTGTTGGCGCCGGCTGTTGAGATAAGAAGCAACTTCTGGGTAATTTCATTTAAGTCCTGAACTATCTGCAATTAGATGTCTTTCCTAGCACTTACCAAAAACTTTGTGTTAACTACTAGGAGGGGTTGAATCGGCGTGCTAGGCTCTGTTACGATTATAATCAATTAGCTGATCCCACAAAGCCTCGCTATTACTAGATATATATATATCTATAAAATTGAAACTTTGACACCAATTTTTGTATTCAGTTAAAATTAGATATTTACATATACATTTATATTTTTTACGTTTTGGATTACATAAATTTTAGATACTTTTTATTCAAAGTTCATTGTAATGCTCTTGAGCAGGGGCGCCGACTCTGTGGGTGCTCGGGGGCTCTGGCACCCATGAGAGGTAAATAGTGGGTGCGGAGCACCCATGAGCATGGACGTCAACAGTAATAAGTAATGGACTTCGAGCGACACCTGAATTATCTACGCACTTGCTTAGGATGTGAGTCTGCACGTCATGCCCAAGGAGAATATAAACACTAGGTAATACCTAACACTATCTACTGTGTTGTAAGTGTAGGTTTGACTCGTAAAGAGCCACACATAAGCAAATCGAGCAACTCGACCTCCCGCACAAATCCTAGCCCGCCATCCGTTGCGCTTACTCGTCCGCTGCACAGCCAGCGCTTTCGTCGCCGCAGCTCGCAGGCTTTCAAAGGTGTCTCACTAGTTCTTAGTCGAGTTGGTAAACAAAACACGTGCTTTAAGAGGACGTAGCGCTTGATGTTATCGTGTTTATTTCTGAAAATTAATAGTTTCTATAGATAAATTCGTCCTTCGAAATCGTAGCCTGAAGAACCCTCCACTAGTAAGCTCTTCGCATCTTAGTACATCCTTAACAGATCCAATCAGAAGATGTTATTTCTGCAAGTTCTGTTGAACCGAAGAAAAGGCACAATTTTAAAAGTGCCAGACAATTATTTCATGGCTGCTAAATTGATGAAGATATAGATAAAGGTATTTGCCAAACTTGTAAAGAAACCATGTCTAGTGGCGTTTCTGCGCCGAAAACATCATCAAGAGGAGATGAGTACATTAAGGCACTCACTCAGGGTAGTTTTTCATCATGAAATAAAGCTTTAAAAAGCATGAGGAAACTGAAGATCACTGTTGTTGTGTACTGCATAAAGCCAATTTAGAACGTGGCGTCACTATACATTGAATGCTATCAAAAAGTAAAACTATGATATAAAACAATTTTTTTTTTAGTGACCGGGAGCCTAGCCATAAGGGATCACGAGGATGAATATTCATATTGCATTCGATGTTGAAGCGGTGAGCAAAGGATGTTTTCGAGTTAAACACGAGGCAATAAATATGGGCGGTTGTCATACGATAGCGTGTGAAATTTTGAGTAACGAAACACTGCATAAAATAATAAAAGTAGTGCAAAATGTAGTGTGCTATTCAGTTATGGTTGATAAAACTAGCGATATTCCCAGTAATAAACAAGTCACACTCTTCTTTCATTATGTAGACGCAAAATGTAATAAACACGAAACGGTATCAACAAAATCCGACAATATTTGTTTGAAATTTTGAATTACAACAGTACTAAAAAGATTCGATATAAATATCAAGATGTGTGGGGGTCCATATTCGAGTACAAATGGTGCTTCTGATGTTGAACCGCATACTGACTTGTGGATTAATCCTGTCGAAGCAAGGTCAATTCATGTGCATTGCATCGCTCACTCGTTAAACCTGATTGTTCAAGACACTATAGAAGAAGTAGGTCCATGTAATAAGAGATATTATAGCGAGTTGTTTTCGTGCGTGGTTCATCGAAACACCAGGCTTGAATCACTACAGACTGCTAGCGATGAACCTCTCTTTGTGGCCTTTTTAACCAACAAGACAGTGTAGTATAGTTTCCTTAAAAACTATTCTATGCAGTTATAGTGTGTTGTTATGTTTTTTTAACGACACGAAAAGTCTGAAAGATAATACCTGCGCGAAAGCAAAATGATTTTTCAAAATTCTCCAATCTTTTGAATCTTTTTTATTAACATTTCTGATAGAAATTCTCGTTCGTATAGAAGCATTAAACGCAAATTTACATAAGATTTCTTTCCATCTGCAAAAATCTGTAGATACTGCTGTTAAGCACGTCGTATCATCCTAACGAACTGGCAAAAAATTTCAAAATCCCTGGAAATCGGCCCTTGACTGTTTTTATATTGGATAATCAACTACTCAACGTTAATAACTCCAAAAATAAGGAGGATAAATAGACATATAGACGATTCATCAAGTGAAAAGCATTAATCTTCCTCACGCGCTGACTGACAAAAAATATATCTTGTAGTTTTAGATAAAGTCATTGGCCGCAGCGACCAACACTTTACTAAAAATGCTATGACACATTTGAGTAAGGTGGAGCTATTTGTTACTCATTAAAATGAAACAAGCAGCAGTTTCGTGAAAGGGTTCCACGAAGGTCTCATTGATGTGGATCGTTTGGTTCCTCATCGTGCTATTAGCAATTGCATTAACAAAACATGTCAGACTGAATAATGTAAAAAACGGTTATATAGATTCGCAAATCTACCCAAGATATGATGCCTGAAATCATCAAATTCTTAAAAATCGTTCCAACTATTCCAGTATCGGCATGCACCACAGAACGATCATTTTAAGCATTACGGAGAAGAAAAACTTATTTGAAGAGTACTATGGCTCAGCAAAGATCGAATGATGGCATGGTAGTGCACACAAACCGAGAAATAGCGGATGATGTGGAACTACAAGATTTTGCTGATACAATAGAGCTGTTATTTGAAAAAATAAGTTTGCATTGAAAAAACTGATTTTATATAAATTAAACATGTAGCTTCTTAAATAGGTTTATTAATGTTGATTTGTTTATCATACAATCCTCAGTAAAACTGTGTAGCCTATATGAAGTATGTGCTAATACACATATCCAGCTAATAAAAATTATGCTACACACTGTTAATACAATGATTTTATTTTTATTATTATGATAGGTATCCGTTCCTTATTGTTCAATCTAGTATTTTATATGTATCTTTTTTTCCATCTCCATCTCCTCTGTACTAGCTGTATCTACGACTTCATTCACGTAGCGATCCTTGCGAACACAAATCAAAAACAATAATAAACTCCTGCTTTCTAATAGGAAGAGACAATTTATTGGTTATCTATCTATTGCTATAATAAAGTTGAAAATCTATAACTTTGTAACTCAATCACGTTAAAAAGGCCGAACCCATTTTAATTATATTTAGTGTGTTTTTTGGCCTACAACAGAATTTATAAAATGCAAAATCTTTCTTCCCTGCTCTGCCTGTCTGTTAGCTTATTACTTGAAATCTATCTACTGGATGGATTTAGATGCAATATTCACTATTATGCAGTACTATTTGGTGCTTGCGACTTCGTTCATGTTTGTCAAGGCTTTTATTTAATTTTCATGGAACCCTAAATGTTTTATTCCCTGCCAAATCAGCAACCCACCAGTGATAGTCTTGTCAGAATTAGTTCACACTTTGCTGGTACAAAAAAAAAAAAAAAAGTGTCATCACATGGGCATGAGCACCCACGAGGTTTTCTAAAACTCGGCGCCCCTGCTCTTGAGGATATAATGTTTTTGGTGATTACATTTGAGATATATAAAAATAAATCCATTGGGTTTCCTACACGGGAGAATGCAACATGAGATAATTTTTCCTTTTCCTAAATCCAAATCCAACAATGATTGCGATGAAGTGTATGCCCCAGTAGCAGTTTCGCTACACATCAGCAGAGGGCAAATTTTTACTCCCACTAGTATAATTAATTTAATTTAATTTAATTGCAATGGAGCACAGGCTCCGGTGGCAATTTCCCTACACACCCATCTTCCCCCTATCCTGCACCCACCTACATTTGCCCTCTACAAATTTTATCTTTAAATTCCTTCAAAGTTTTCGGTAAATTATTCATCATTTCTCTTGGTAACTCATTCCAATCCCTGACACTCTTACCCAAAAAAGAAAATCTTCCCACACCCTTGTGCCTGAAATCGAGTGCCAGCTTGTGGTCATGGTCATCTTTTCCCTTCCATGCACTACTTTTTATACCTATTGCAATATCTTTCCATGCCTCATCACCAGTATATGCCCTGTACACTCCCATGACCCTCCTCATCCTCCTCTTGTCTTGCAATGAATCCCATTCCAGCTCCTTTATCATATCCGTCACTGATTGCATTCTGCGATAATTTCCAGAAACAAATCTAGCAGCCCTTCTTTGCACCCTCTCATATCTTCAGACTAAGCGATCATTAATTTGATTCTTACATATTGTAACGTGGGTCACCCTAGCTTAATTTCTATATGTCATGTTCCAAAGTTTTCATATCAGCTTACGTACTAAATAAGTATTATCTCGGTCTGCGGTACGGGGTGAAACCAAGTTGGAAAGTTACACGACTATCTCGTTGTAGAATAAGGTTCGCGACAGACTCAAGATATTTTCCTCTTATAACAATAGTTTGTAATTTACATTTTCCTTTCCGATGATTTGTCAAAATACACGGATTTTTTTTTTGTTTTGTGAAATATTTCAATTTTCTTACACTTGCATTCGACATAAAAACCGCAAATTATGAAGTGAATGTTTTTATCTGCAGTGTCCGAGGGTCCCATTTTACGTCTCAAAAATTTTGACCGCCAGTCCTATATTTTGTATAGTACGGTTATTTGAAACCGTACAGTTAGCTGTTAATTTTTTAGCCCTATCGCTTGGCTCGAAAAAAAAAAAGAATAACTACCAGAAGCAGCGTGCAAAATCGATTTTACAGTTTTTCTGTCATGTACCTTGGTTACGCTGACCTAGCTACTACTTACTTGCTATGTAAGATACTATGAAAAACTTTGGAACACGATATCTCGGAAAATAAGACCCGTCGCATAAAATCCCTCGAATCTGGATCTAAGGGGATACTGCCCTACAAAGAATATACGTATGACTAATCGGAATCCATGCTTACCAAATCTGGTGGTTATCTTAATATGAATTCTGAATCCCAACAACATCAGGTGAGCTCAAGTTGATTGCACTACTTTGGCAAACTAATTTTATTTTACTCCAGAGACTAAGAGTAAGAAGAATTTAAGAAATGTATATAACTGTAAGAACATAAAAATCTGGAAATCTCTATTACTTTACGGACTACAAAAATATTCTGTTAAAGTAACAAAATAATAATAATAATCATGCTATCTAGTCACACAGAAGAATTCAGAAATGTATAAGTCAACCCAAATATAAATGGCCGGACCAGATTCGATATCGTGACCTTTCATATGTCAGGAGTGAGCGTGAACCGTTTATTCATCTCGTTTGGTTATTAAAATGGGAATGAAAACTGACTTTTATGTATAACATAACAGAATACAGTAGCAACTTTAACTACTTTCTTCATTAACATTTGGAGAATATCTACCTACAAAACCGTTTCTAATAAATCGAACACAAAAAAAAGGTGTCACGAGGATATATCTGACAATAAATGTTAAAGTCTTTCAAGCTTCAAATAAAACTGAATTTAAAAGATGAAAAAAATATTTCCTCATTTTCCAATAGTGATAACCAAAGAGAAAAATATCAAAAATACTGAAATATTTTTAAATCAAAATCTGTTAAGGACAAAAGTAGGAGGATGGGGAATGAATTAAAGATAAAAAATAAATAAGAAAAAGGAAATTAGTCGTGTAGGAAAATTGTTACCCGTCTGTTCTGAATGAAACAGAATTTTTCAAAATATAACGAAACGTATATGAATGCACAGTAGCCATTGCACAATGTTACTGCTAATATCTATTTGAAGATAACACAGTCGAGTTAAAAATGAAAGGTAGGTTGTCGTATTTGCTTCAAGTATCTTGGGCGTGTCAGATGATATGAAAAACATGATAATATAACGTTCAAAGTACCAATTTATATGCTAAGATAAAATGATGGGATTTTTTTTCTCATTATTCTCTTAATCTTCAGTGGTAATAAGATTTCCAACAGATCTATTCGTCTATCTAACTTTCCGTGGTTCAATGATCAACGGATCTGGGTACTCACTCAGATTATTACAGTGATTTTATTCACATACAACTGGAGCTTTTCTTCCTAAAGTTCGTTGTTATGGAAATCTGTATCTTGTTATAGCGAAAACTTACTTTTCATTTGGCTCTTCACAGGTTGTTGGGAACGGTATCATTTCAACTAGAGAAGGTGGTTGCCAACTAATAAAAATTAAATCGTTTATGCACTTATTAAAAAATCATGCGTGCATCTGCGTGGGTGATTTCTATAAATAGTGGAGATTTTAAATCTGCAACAGCTGCTGCTCCTGGTGCTCAGTACCCGTTTCAAGGTTTTCAGCTTTTTCCCTTAATCGGCACAGTATCAATATCCATCTCACTATATGAATCATGTTACCGATTTTGTTTTTTGTCAGTTTTTTCTTTGTCGAACTTCCAATGGAATTTTGGAGTTTACCAAAAGCTGAGGATATGTGAAATATTTCAGCAGTCATTAAAGTTAAACTAATAATTACATCCAACAGTATTATATCCTCCGCTATGATCAAGTTTGCACAGGATTAAGGATTGATTTCAGTATTAAAGGCGAGGAAACATTTTTTTTTTTTTTTTTTTTTTTTTTTTTTTTTTTTTTGTGTATAGAGTCAGGGATTGGAAGAATTTACTAAGGAAAATAAACAATTTATGAGAATCCCTGAAAGAATTTAAAACTAAAGGACAAGAGTAGTTGAATGGCGATATTGCAATCAATAAATTTTAAGTGATTTAAAAAAGAAAGAAAAGCATGT
This sequence comes from Vandiemenella viatica, assembly GCA_031002005.1. Classification (NCBI taxonomy): domain Eukaryota; kingdom Metazoa; phylum Arthropoda; class Insecta; order Orthoptera; family Morabidae; genus Vandiemenella; species Vandiemenella viatica. The sequence goes on from JARYHS010012519.1 coordinate 70,182,664, forward strand.
AATAGGAAAGCGGGTAAAATATAACTAATTTGCGCCGGGGAATCAGCTCGATCGCAATTAAATTTGATTCAGTTAAAATGTAATAAAACACGGTAGTATTAACACAGTTATGGGTAATGTTAGAAAGAACACTTTTAAAGATTTAACGATTCCTTATATTCTTGTTATCCGTGATGAAATCTATAATGATATTATGAAAAAACGAAAAGTTTTTATCAGTACACTTCTTTTAGCTTGCTGGAAAATGCATTAAATACCAAATCGAAAAACAGCTCATGTGTACTAACGACGAAGTAATTAGTTCCTGGGCGTGTATTCAAACAATAAACTGTTAAACCTTCAGCACTTCGTATTTGTCGCCAACATGATGGAACGAAGGCACTCCCTGTTTATCGACACCGGATACAACAAACTTCACATTTTCTCAGAACTAGACACAGAAACAGTAGGGATAGTTAACAATGTTTGCCAAACCTTATCACAAGTTTTACATTTAATTTAGGATTAATTCCTGTGTTATTATGAAACGATATCTGAGTTACAAGCTGCCAATCACATTAAGGAGACTTGTCACCGCTAGCTGCCAATGTATTTACGTGTTATATCATGCGCTTAGAAGTAGAGGACAAAAATAGGCGCGTACAAGAAATAAGCGGGTTGGGAAATTCCCAAATGAGTCTGCACTCTATTACAGGTAAATTACGAACAGCAGCAATCTGCTGTCTATGCTAACAGCATTCTATGGTAGCTTGGGGGATTTTTATGTTTATATTACATTTGACCATATTAGCCATACAACCAGCTCAATGGTTTTGTCTCTCTTGCAATGTATAGATTTAATATAAGTGTGATCATTTTCCCTCTTTTGTAAGGATGACACAAGACGAACACAACATTTAATTAAAATCACCCATGCCCTTGGCCGGACTCGAACCAGTAATCCCTGCAATGCGACGCAAGCACGCTCCTCATACACTGCCGGGGTCGGCTCGCTTGAGGGATGACAGTCCTAGTTGCGTTTGTTCGTTGCGAGAGCAGATCAACTGTAACAGGAGGGTTTGAATGTTTCATGAGACCATATCCCAAATACATACAATAATCCATCTATACATATTCGAGCGGATAGAGAGATGGTGAACAAACGAGTGCAGTCGTGAAATGTAATTGCTGTGAGTAGAAGCATCACAGAAATTTCAGGAGATTTTCGGCAATATATCGAAGACACGTCATTTTACCCTTCAAACGTGAGCTTCCCTTGGACACTATACATTCCCAAGTTTACAATCCTCTCTGGCGCTGTTGGTGGAAGAGTTCAACACATGTTTCGTGCAAAGCATTCCACCCTTCTCTGGGAAACCAAAAAGCGTATATCTTTACCTCTACAAAGAATCTCGATTCTTTGGAAAAGACGATCCACTACCATTAGGCTTTTCTGGTCCGTTGCGCGCGTGTCAGAGATAGCAACTATGATCTGCTTATTATAATTCGTTTGAAGTTGTTGACGCTCAGTTACAACTAATTCTTCTCTGACTGCCGCCTTGCCCCATTTCCGTGCGAGAGGTAAATCAGAAAATTGACACTAAAAGTCGAATTCTGGACGAAATGCCTTTCCTCACCCTCAGACATAATGCATAAGCAGGTTTATGCCTTCCTTCTATCCAGACTTGATGTCTGGGTTGTACAGTGTGAGAAACAACTTGTCCGATCTCATACCATACAAGCTCTTACTTATTGCCTTACGCCTCGTCGACGTCGAGATAATTAGAGCACACAAACTCGTCCTACTACAAACCAATGACGGAAACCTTCCCGAACTTCGAAAATTGGCGATACGGTGCTATGCAATTTTTCCCTGACATGACATACACGCACACAGTCCACCAACAACTGTTGACCACCAGAAAAATCTGTGTTTAGGATACACTGAACATTCATTGCTTATGACAGAGGGACATGGGTCTAGCCATCTTTGATGATAGTGTGACCGTTCTTGAACATATCGCAGCCCCATCGCACAGCTTGCACCATAAACTGTAAACACCTGTTTGTGAATTTATATGACCGAACATTACCTAAAGCGATAAAAACGGATCATAGCACGGATTTCTAGCTTGGACAGCTCATCTGTAGCAGGAAACATAATTGCTAACTAGTGAAAGCTGATATGTGGGTGGAGACTTTCCCGGCGTATCGATGCAACAAAATCTTCTCGGATGTCCAGCCGGATGGTCTCGGCAGAGACAGTCAGCTGAGAACAACTACGGTTACCTGATGAAGACAGCAGAGTCAGCTGTCGAAACGTCGTGTTTTTACACCACCATCCGGCTGGACACCCGAGAAGATTTTGTTGTTAGTAAAAGCTAATTCGTGATAAAATCAATTTCTTTGCATAAAGTGGTAACTATGAACAACTTTTTTTGTTATTACTTACTTTATGATTGCTCCTAGTGCGTGAAGTAGTATTATTTGTCAGTATCCTATCTTATAACAGAATTGCTAGTGTGTCAGAATTTTAGTAACTTCTGTTCCCGCCTCCGATGATGATAGTTCAAACCAAAATTTAAATGAAGTTAAGATGCTACGCTCCAAGCAAAGAAAGCAGGTGGCAGTCTTTTGATCATTGGATCTGTTTCACCTCGGCTCGTTGTGTGAGACCATTTAGGAGGCCCTGAGAGTGAAGTGCGCCGTCGTAATGGGCCAGAACGCCGATGTCCGGTCGGGACCACGTGTTGACCTTGAGGACCACTGGACTGTGGCCAGAGAGGGTCGCGAAGTCGGCCCCCTCCCATTACCACTCACGCACATCACTGGACGACATTAGCAGCTCAACACCGGTTATCGCCAGACCCCAATTGACTGAGGAACATCTTCAGGCGACCCTAACATCCGAAACTGTCCATTCCATATTCTTGAATTCACCAAACAAAAGAAGATATTTGTAGACAGTGAAAGGGATGGTGTTGCTATGTGACAGACTGGAGATCTGGAGGTCAAATCCCACTCCACAGTTATGTTTTCTTTCATTTTTTTTTCAGAATAATTACAAATTGGTCGGTTGGAGTAGTCAATAGTTAACGATCCCCATTTTCTACAATTCAGCTCAGCGACATCAGAGTCACGAGTCGCAAAACCGCGATCTTCCTCATTTACACATACCGTGAGACGAACTCTATCAAAAACTTTCATAGTATGCGAATACTGTTCTTTTCTTACTCATTCTCACTATCTCTTTGGAATGAATCCACCAACTCTCCAATAAACTGGTTCTCTCCTTCCTTATTTGAACTTTTACCTGAAATGTCGCATCAATTCCCAACCTGTCTTCTTTTGATTTTACTGTACCTGTATCCATCTTATTTTTTGGCTGAAACCTCTTATGTCCACTGCAACCGTTTCGTATTATTCCCTCCGTGATCTGAGCCCCAAGAAGTTGTCACATCAACCATCTTCAACCACCTAAAGCTTTGCTCTACGACTATACAACACCCCCCTCTCCGCTGATGTATTTTCAAGTATCTGCTCACTCTTAGCACTAACTCGGTTTCTTTATCAGCCAATATATAGTATATTTAAGTGCCTACCTACACTGAAGAGCCAAAGAAAATGGTATAGGCATGCGTATACAAACACAGAGATATATAAACACTTAGAGTACGACGCTGCTGTCGACAACGCCTATATAAGACAATAGGTGCCTGGTGCAGGCGTTAGATCGGTTATTGCTGCTACAATGACAGGTTATCACGATTTAAGTGAGTTTGAACGGGGGGTTATAGTCAGCGCACGAGAGATGGGACACAGCATCTCCGAGGTAGCGATGATGTGGGGATTTTCCCGTACGTCCATTTCACGAGTGCACCGTGAATATCGGGAATCCGGTAAATCATCAAATATGCGACATCGCTACGGCCGGAAAAAGATCCTGCAATTACGGGATCAATGATGACTGAAGAGAATCGTTCAATGTGACAGTGCAACCATTCCGCAAATTGCTGTGGATTTCAATGCTGGACCATCAACAAATATCAGCGTGCGAACCATGCAACGAAACATCATCGATAAGGGCTTTCGGAGCCGAAGGCCCACCCGTGTACCCTTGCTGAGTGCACGACACAAAGCTTTACGCCTCACCTGGGCCCGTCAACACCGACATTGGACTGTTGATGATTGGAAACATGTTGCCTGGTCTGACAAGTATCGTTCCCAATTGTATCGAGCGGATGGATGTGTACGGGTATGGAGACAACCTCATGAATTCATGGTTGCTGCATGTCAGCAGGGGACCGTTCAAGCTGGTGGAGGCTCTGTAATGGTGTGGGGCTTGTGTAGTTGGAGTGTCATGGGACCCGTGATACGTCTAGATACGACTCTAACAGGTGAAACGTACGTACGCATCCTGGCTGATCACCTGGATCCATTCATGTCCGTTGTGCATTCCGACAGATTTGGGCAATTCCAGGCGGCAATGCGACACCCCACACGTCCATAATTGCTACAGGAACACTCCAGGAACACTCTTCTGGCTTTAAACACCTCCGCTGGCCACCAAACTCCCCAGACATGAACATTATTGAGCATATCTGGGATGCCTTGCAACATGCCGTTCAGAAGAGATTTCTACATCCTCGTACTCTTACGGACTTATGGACAGCCCTGCAGGATGTGTGGTGCCATCCAGCACTACTTCAGACATTAGTCGAGTCCAAGCCACGTCGTGTTGCGACACTTCTACGTGCTCGCGGGGGCCCTACACGATATTAGGCAGGTGTACTAGTTTATGTGGCTCTTCAGTGTATATTGACTATCCTGTTCTCACCTGCGAATTAGAGCCCATTAGAGTTCGGTTCCCCTATGAATACCTCGTTTTCCTTATTCACTCTGTTACTGTCGTTGGCATCTGATACAGCTTTTCTTTAAATTTTGCTTTCAGTTCTGTCCCTAATAAATTACGAGTACCATTTATTTCGTATTCAAAGATAACCTCTCTACTAACTACTCCTTTACCTCTATGATGTAATCTGCAGCCCTCTAACTCTCGAGAGGACGCGGTTTGATCTACGGTTTGTCCCTCCAGATTTCGGTTTTCCAATGTATGAAACCACTCCAAGTGAAAGCCGGGATGGTTTCGTCAAAAGCCCATGGCCGAATTTCTACTCATTTCTTGTCACGAATGCACATGCAGCTGTAAAGCATTAATCTAAAAATAGATCTATAACCATCGTAGTAAAACTCATTTCCTGTACCGTTGGTGCCTCTCAGCCAAGTTGTTAAACTCGCTAACTTTGTTTATTGTTCTCCTACGGTTTAGTAGTAGTAATCTTAAAGCTGGTGTTGGTGTATTCACACCGTTAGCCTTCAATCTTCCTTACTCAAACTCCCCCTTTCGATGTTTCTACAATTTCTTTTAAATTAAATTTGTACATCTCTTTCCCAGGAGTCTCTAATTTGGGAAGGACATTGTCATTGCCCCATCCGTTTTCTTATAGCTTTAGCTAATAAATCAGTCAGAACCCTCTTTGGTACTTGTTTATGGGTAAGCCAAGCCTAGTGTAACATCACATACATATGGTGTCTACAGATACAACCACCATTACCATGTCGACGCAGGATCTCCAGCAATTCCTCGCTGGTATCCTTCCTCTAGTTACTGTTTATCCTGTAAATCGTATACCTATCGATACTGTTCCCTGAATCACTTGCAAAAGAGTTTCGTCCTTCTTTGTGAGATCCCTATGTAGTGGTCATATATATCTTGAGAAGCCACTGCACTAGCTTTAAAAACACTTGTAACTTGAAAGTCCAAGTTTAATATACACTGCAGATAGTCCGATACGACTCTCCACTCCCATGGCTACTATCTTGAAGCAAAAATTATCTCTTAGTATCTTTGCATATTCATTTCCTTACTCCTAATTCTCTGTTGCACCATATCTACTACTACACCTGCAAGACGCTCATTCGTTCTCAACTCTCGTAGCAGATCAAAGTTGTTTTCTCAGTCAGTTACCGAAATGACTAAAAACTTTATTCTATTTAGCATGCTTGTTCTTACTGCCTGTTGTTAGATTATGTAATTAATCTAGTTAAATTTCCATTCTGCCAGTCGTCGTTAATGTAGTGATCATTTCGTCTTTCATCCTGATCGTATCCTCCAAGTCCGATACCTTTCCATCATTAAAACAATAAAATATAACCGGAGATACTCAGTTACTTCGCCTTTTACATCGCAACTACATTCCCCAATAAACAAAACCACCTGTCACTCTCATAATAATAAACTCCCTTTGCCACTGCTCTACGGCAAGAGTCATACTTTCCAGTCATTTTTTACTAATTAATTCATACAAAATAATAGTTGAAAGATATTTCTGTTTTCTCTGGAAAATAGCTTAAAAAGTCGCGATCAGGTGCAGAGAACCGCTTGCTGAAAATTACAACCCCCGCCTTGGAATTGGAACTCAGAAGAATCATCCCCCCCCCCTCCACAATATCCGTTGATGGGAGGGTACGGACTTTCGGAAGAAACGTCTTTAGCCAACCGAGCGTGGTGGTGTAACGGCTAGCGTTCTGGCCTCGCATTCGGGAGGACGGCGGTTCGAATCCCTGTCCGGGCATCCAGATTTGGGTTTTCCATGGTTTCCCAAATCACTCCAGGCAAATGCCGGAATGCTTCCTTCAAAAGGCCATGGCCGAATTCCTTCCCATTCGTTGCCCCCAATCCTTTCCCGTCTCTAAAGACCTCGTTGTTAGAGAGACGTTAAACAGATAAAAAAAAAGTCTTTAGCCACCCACGGGGAACCTCGTGGCGGCGACGCAGTCATAGCATGGGTCGAAGACAATTCCCATGCCATATTGACGTCCGTTATAATGCACTGAATGACACAGGGGGCCTTTTTCTCCCTGGACCAGCTGGCGTGGTCGTGCATTACTGAGCCCCACTTGCGTGGGGTTCGTACCAGCCGAAGTTGGTGCCGGATTCTCTGTCTTCTTTGATTCTCTTGTTCAGGAGATTGGAAAGAGGTATTCTGTAAGTCTCTGGCAGTTTTAATTCCCCTGTTCAGTGAAGAGAAGAGCGCTAGTTCCCCGTCTTGGTGAGTGATGCCTGCCTCCCGACTCAGGTAGAGGTTGCTGGACTTGCCAGGAGACTTCATGTGGTGTGAAATGGACTACGATTGAGTTTATTCGAGAACTCTAAGCTCTCCCCTCGTTCTTTCCATTTCCCTGAATTGGAAGGCAGTTTGCGAGAAATCCGAGAAGGCTTGGAAAGCTTCGATGCTTCCGATGAGTCGTTTACGCCAGTTGTCAGCTGCAAGGTATTTTGTTGCTTGTAGCTGTCTTCTTGCTTCGGCGTATTGGGGGCATTCCCTTATGATGTGTTTCGCATTCTCGATCTCACCGCAGTGACGTCGGTCAGATGGTTCGATTCCTCTCTGGAATAATGCACTTAAAAGGCCATGACCTGTGATGAGACACGTCACTGGATAGGACATATTGGTGACAGTAACGAACTTCTGCTATCCAAGAATAAGTGTAGAGATTACAAAACTTTGTCTTGATTTAACTATTGGCGTGACCTTCCAAGAATTTTTAAAAGTACGCTTAACCTCCTTTTTTATTTTTATTCTTATTTAGGGATGTAGGTGACTCCGCTGCAAAGCATTTGGTGCCAAAGTTAGAGGTTCCCACTTAGATTCTCAGCACAGTCTACAATTTTTACGGGCGTCTATTGTGTCCTTTATCCGTAATAAAGATTGATTTTTTCGTTTTTTCTTTACGCCACGTCGGCGTCGAGGTCTTTAGAAGCGGGAAAGGAACAGGAAGGAATATGTCATGGCGTTTTGTAGGAGCCATCCCGACATTCACCTACAGTTATTTGAGGAATCATGGTAAACTCAAATCAGGAGAGCCGGGCGGGGATTCGAACTTGCGTCCTCCTCTCACCCACCACGCTCGGTGATAAACTTTGATTTGTGTGTGTGACGCTCTCTCTGATCGCTCAGTGTTTCCACTAAAACCAAAGCTGCCCAACCCCAGAACCGCGGGCCACGAAGAGGCCCGCCACCCCTTTTGAATTTGCTCGCCAACAGCAGCGGCCGGTTGGCAGTATTTTGCAAATTGATGCGAAAGTAAGTCTATCCTGCAATAAGTGATCTTGCGTTACAAGTGTTAAGCAGATTTTGCTCAACATATTCCTGTGAAAAAGCTATGTGTGAACATAAATACAATACTTCGTTAACTGAAAAACATATTCAGATTTGATTTTACTCTCGATTTCATATTTGTCATCCAATATTGATAAATTGCTATCTACAAAGGTCTCATTGATGATTTTTTATTGTAATTAAAGTGTGTTACTTATATTTTTGTTTTACTCAAATATCTATTGTTAATAAAGGCCGGAATCTGATGGTCCGCAAGCTGACATAGAATCGAAGTTGCGGCCTATCTCCAAGTTTGATGTGGGAGCGTATGATTAAACAATCGATTTCGGAGGAAAGGCCATCCTTTTTTTTGTCATGGCTTCATCGACGTTTAGGTTATTTGGAACAAGAAAGGACAGGGACAATAAATGAGAAGGAATTCGGCTATGGGCTTTTAAAGGAACCATCCCGGTATTCGCATGGATTGATTTCGGAAACTCATGGAAAATCGAAATCTGGTTGGCCAGACGGGGATTCTCACATACGACGATTGCAATGATTTTTTTTTTACTTATGGCTTTACGCCTCGTTGACATCGAGTTCATTAGAGGCGGGATGGGACTGTGGACAAGGAACGGGAAGGAATTCGGCTATGGACTTTTGAAGGAAGCATCCCGACATTCTCCTAGAGTGACCTGGGGAAACCATGGAAAACCCAAATCTGGATGCCCGGACGGGGATTCGAACCGGCTTCCTTCCAAATGCGAGGCCAGAGCGTTAACCGCTCACTCACCACACTCGCTTCGGAATGAACCTCCTGCCTCTGACAACAATGCTTAATATGATAGGGGATTGGTGGCTTGTTTTATGTTCTCTGCCACTTCTCAATGGGCATTTTTGTGGCATATCCCCATACAGGGGATGCATATTCCATGATCGGGCGCACTAGTGCTTGATATAATAGGAGGCTGCATCTGGGTGACAGTGTGCTATTGTAGTTCAACACTGGATACAGTTGCCTCAGTTGTTGATGAACTCTGCATCTCACGTCTTAGAAGTGCAGCTTCCATGTTAATTTCCTATCTAGAGTCACCCCAAGATACTTTGCCATGGCCACAAAGGGAATTCTCTCCCCGAAGATCTTCAGCATTGGTCGTGGTGGCTTACGTCTCCGTGTCAACATGATTGCCTGGTTCTTCGATGGATTGATGTTTATTCTTCACTTGGTGGCCCACTCCTTGATGTCTTGCAGCACTGCTCGGAGGAGGCTTCCCACGAGGATCTGGCAGCAAGATGTAGTGAAGATCACCGTTTTGTCGTTGTATAATGCCAGCTTGGCATGTTGCTACGTCAGAATATCCGCTGATTACAGCGTGTAGAGCACTGGGCCTCGCACACTGCCTTGACATACCTCGGCGTGGATGTGTCTTTTTGTTGATCTGGTATCGCCTATTCTCACCATGAAGGTTCTTTGCTGGAGGTAGCTCTTCAATAACCGGCGCTAGGGTCCTGGAACTCCAAGTGTGGCCATTTTGAAGAGCAGTCCTCGGTGCCACACGGAGTCAAAAGCCTTCGCCACGTCGAGAAGGACCACGCTGCAGGGGTTTCATGCGTTGAACACTGTGGTTGCTTCCTCGATGACCCTCAGCGGTTGGTGTGTGGTTGAATGACCAGGTCCGAAGTCGTGCTGCTCTGCTGTTATCATGCCTCCTTCTCGGATGTGCACCTGCAGTTGCTTAAGTGACAGCCTCTCAAACAGTTTGCTGAAGTTAGGTAGGAGGCTGATCGGTCTGTAGTTCTGTGTGTCTGCTGTGTTCTTGCCAGGCTTAGGGATCAGGATGAGCACCACTTTTTTACAAGCTGCCAGGAACGCTTTAAATAAGGCAAATGTTAGGACGGTCCCCAATTTCCATGTCATAAACTACAAATTATGTAAAAGAAAATACACACATATTATTGAGATCACAGATTACATGATTCACAAGTAGAAGCTGCCATTGCATTTCCCGCAATAGAACACGGCTTGTTGCAAAGGTGAAAGACGTGAGCACTAGAAAACTGTCTTGAGGCATTAAGCCTTAAGAGAGAGGAAAAGGTAATACATTTCTATGGATTTAAGGAAGGCAGGGAATAGTATAGTGCTAATGTTTTTGAGAATATGCAGCGGCATCTAATGCATATACAATGGATGGAGATTTTAATGCATCTTCTGTACAACAAATTGTTCCTAGTCAATTGGAAATAATGAAGAAACAGCACTGAATAAAACTGGAACTCTCTACAAAACTTCATTGCTTTTAATGAATTTAAAATAATCCACATATTTTTCCAATATCGGAATATGCAAAGAAAGGCTGCTAGATTTGCTTCTGGAAATTACTACAGAACACACTCACTAACTGATATGGTAAAGGAGCAGGTATAGGATTCACTGGAAGATGGGAGTAGGATGAAGAGAGTCATGGTAGGGTACAAGGCATATATTGGTGACGAGGTTTGGAAAAATATTGATGTAAGAATTAGGAGTAGTTTGTGAAAGGGAAAAGACGACCATGACCAAAAGCTGGCAGTCGATTTCAGTCATATGTGTGTGAGAAGATTTTCCTTCGTAGATAAGGGGGTCAGGGATTGGAATAAATTAGCAGAGAAATGATGAATAATTTAACAAAAACGCTCAAAGAATTTAAATTTGAAATTTGTTGAGGGCAAAAGTAGGCTGGTACAGGAAAGAGGGTAAATTGGTATGTAAGGAAATTGCCACCAGAGCAAGTGCTCCACTGCAATTAAATTAAATATCTATAATATCATCTAACCTTCGGGCTTTCAACTAACTTCTAGTAGTAATCATAAGTTTTAATGCTTCTTACGACTTGCTATAAGCAACGGTTAATTTTAAAAGCTTATCATGTCTTACAATTAGATTTTGATAACTGCTGTCATTAATTGGTTGATGTTGCGCCACTCTTTTGATATATTTTTTCTGAAATTTATGTTAACATATCGAACGATGTCGTTTTAGTGCGTGTGATATCAATTCCGTTCACACGATATGCTTAGCTGATTCATACAAATTTTGCTAACACAAAGATTCCCAGACCTAAGCTTTACGAGATGAAAACAAGAACTGTTAATCAGAGGCGGCCCTAGCAATTTTTTCAGGTGGTGCGAGATCTCATCGTGGCGCCCCAAATGAGCAATCGCTTATTCGTGATTAATGTGTCCATATAGATATACTGAAGATAACACAGTTTTTACATCCTACTAATATTGTAAAAGTTTGTTTGCTTCGATGTTTTTACTGTTTCACGTCGAAACTACTGAACTGCTCGGGATAAATTTGGAATAATGTATTATCCATCTACTTTTATCCCAAATAGCACTTCCCGTGGGATTCGAATATGAATGCTTTGTGAATTCCACTTGAGCAAATCCTCGAGCAAAAGATTTTATATATGATAGTAACTCAAACCTCGGAAAAAATTAGTATGGGATAGCAGTGGTATGAATGAGAAACAACGGTAAAAAGAAATACTGTATGTTCGAAAAGTTATTTAAGTTATTTAAGCTACTATGGTTAACACAATGCTCATTTCACTTACACGTCAAATTCACAGTTTTTAATAATTTTTTAAAAATATATAAAATTGAAAATATATGAAAATTAAAAATTTCCACTTTTAATACCGAAAAATAAACTTTACCAGAATTTTTCCAGGACCCTCGCAGACTAATGCTTAAATAGGTTAAATTCGTGTATTTTTTTTCCAGGTAAAACTATTTTCAACAAGTATTTTTCATTGTTTTTGCCTTATTCCGAAGCTAATTCTGGCTATGCACTTGGAAATTTGTGCTAATAGAGTGACCAACGAATTCTTTTTTGCATCGACCATATGCTAAAACACGTTCATTGTAAACAATTCTTCTGGATCTGTTGGTATCTAATTTACGGTTCATACTCAAAAAATCTTTACATTCTTCGGCATCTGACTGGGTTAGTAATAGGAAATTTTCAATCTGAGAATCAACTTCTCTACCTGTCTGTTATCAGAGCTGGCACTCTTTCTCAAATTCCGAGCTGGGGTGGAGGGGGATATTCTCCATCGCCCCGAAACTGGTACTGACCTGTTGAAATTTGTTTTAACTGCTTCGTTATAATGTCCTCTTCACGTTTTGAACTCTCCTTTCTCGGAGAAGTCGCCACGAATTAAATTAAAAATGCCGAAATGTGAGACGCTCCACAACCTCAAAAATGAAACAAAAATTATCGGTACAGAGATCATATCAACCTAAACAGGTTCGTTTAGTCATAGTGATCGTAGATAGATTGAAATTCGGCCTGGACCAAGAATAAAAAGTTTACAGGAAATTCGTTCTCCGGTATCGATCTCAGAAACGTAAGCAATCTCTGACTGCTTGTATCGATTCTAAGGATGGTGGGCCTGCGGAATAAAAGTTTTCTATCTGTTAATTTCGTGTGACGTTTTACAACGAAATGTATCTAAAACAGCAAGAAAATATTACACAAAAGACTTCATTTCAAAAGATTGTAATTGGTTTTGAGCTCCTGCGGCATCTAATAGCTGCGCGTCATTCTCACATTTCGGTATTTTTAACTTATTCGTGGCGACTTTTTAGAGAAAAGAGAGTGAAAAAACTTGAAGAGGACATTATAATAGGGTTACCCGACGTCCCCGTTTGACGGGGGACAGTCCCCCGTATTTAGCTCTCTGTCCCCGGACAGATTTCGTCCCCGGATTTTTACTGTTGTCCCCAGCATTTTTTTAAATCAAGCGAGAATTCTTTAAAAGCCCTGATTTGCTAACGCATTCGTTTAAAACAAGAGATATGAAGAGCACTTCATTCCTTGTACGTGCCTAGGATTAAAAGAAAATTACAAGGATACCGCGTCTTGGACACAACAGCTTTGGAAAATCAAGTCTCCTTGCTGTGTGCAACATGGCTGCCTGTGATCCTCATTTAAAATGCAAAATGTAAACAATATGTGGCTTTTAAGTTAACCCAACCTTTAATGATATAACTTATAAAAGTAAAACGCGTAATTAGGACAAATGTCGAAAGCGTCGCCGGATTTTGGTGAAAAAGTTGTGAAGCGTCCCTGGATTTAAAGAAAAAATTCTGGTAACTCTACATTATAACGCAGCAATCAAAAAAAAATATTTCATCAGATTAGTACCAGTTTCGGGGCGGTGGAGAATATCCCCTTCCATTCCCAAGCTGTTTTTCAGCAACTGTGAAGAGTTTCATAAGTCTACTTTCAGTCTGCATAGCTTTTGCTTACAACGTTTACTTGAAACAATGTATTATACCAAGTCACCACTGTAATTATGAACTCAAATTGCTCCATGATATGGCTAAGTGACAAGGCATCTGGTGCTGCAACTGAATAATTCGTTTCAGAAGGGCGTCACGAACTGAATTGTAGTGATAACGAACTGTAGCGATGCTAGAAACTCTATTCTTGAAACGAATTTCGCAATTTTTTTTGGCGATATACCTTCTAAGTGCTTGAATACCACTTCCCATCGCTTCTTTTATCGAGAGAATAAGACAAATATTCTTCAAAGAAATCCGTACAAGGAAACAGATTTAACTGATGTTTTGGCGGCACTTGCTATTACCAGATTTAATGACAGTTACATTGATTAAAAAATGCTCGAAGATGCTGGTTCAGAATTTTGCTTTGGACACATTTGTTTCCTCCTACCAAATTGGATCCACTATCATATCTTTGGCCTCGACAATCGTTCATATCCAAATCGAACTTTTGCAAAGTATCAATGATAAACAGGGCAGCGAGTCCAGCTCCCAGGTCCCAAAGAGTCACTTTCCGGATTATAAGTACAGCGAAATACTCACGCACTTAGACTTCGTCTTCACTGGTGTCAGGAAAATGATTTCAAAGATAATTGTTCGACGTGACTTATGTCAGGAGCTCAATTCAGTATGATGGGAAAATATTTAGATGACCTAACCATAGTCAAAATTTTATTACGAACTTCATTCGTTTTGAATACATTTGCCAATATAATAAGAAATTAGTCTCGTTATTAGCAATACGACGGAGATGCTCCATCATCAGGGATCATATACCCAGGAAGTTACCATCATTAGAAGTATTTCAGATCCAAAGCTTGTTCAGAACAATACATCATTCATTAGAGGATAGCAACCCACTGTGATTTTTCGTCTTCAGTCTGTATTTACAAATGCTTGTCTAGTATATTGAAATTATTTAATGGATTCAACGCTTCTATCAAACTGAGCGTGGTGTGATCATGATCTAAGGAAGTTTCGTGAAGTTTGAAACGCTCAGATTAGTAACTCCAGTCATCGAATCCTTCTTTTCCCAAATAAAAATGAGACCTTCTGTTGAATAAGTAACATATAAACAATATACTTCATCCGCAGATTTAGAATAAACAAGCTATCTACTTCTATAAGTTTCTTCATTTGGTGTTACTCTGTGAAAATATGTAGCCTATTCGAAAAATGAAGTCCAGGATTTTTTTGGGATTTTTTCGTTGCTTGTATAATTATTTCATCTCTGCCAGCACAGTCAATAAGCGACAATTTTGAAATATCGTCATAATTTGTACTTTGAAAAGGCGACGGTGGTGGTATGTCTTGTATACCCACGTGTAATCTTTTGAACAGCAGACGATGTTCCAGCCATTGATAAATCTTCTCGCACATGTTGCTGTTTATCATGAGCCTCGTCTGAATAACTTCCATTAAAAGTTTCCTTCCGCCTCGTGTTGAACTAGTTCTGGAGACGATTGAGATGACTTCTAAAAAAAATTACCAGCAATTTTGAAGCGTTCTCAATTTCGTCTTGGTTTTGTTTTCTTTTTAAGTACTGTGCACCATAATTTTTTTTTTTTTTTTCGGTTAGCGACATGTGTTGTCTCTAAAAGCCAGATAAGCTTTATAAATATTTACGATACCAACGTTAATAGTAATTACTGAGGATCTAATATGGTAGAAAGAGATAAATAGGTTGAATCTCGTCCCATGCACATGTACCCGCTTGCATGAACTTCAAGACTACAGCTGAAAAGACAGGAAACAGGTGCGGGAGGAGCGACGCGGCACGGGAGGGTGCCAACTTTGGAACGAGTTGTGGTTTCCATGATTCGAATAACTTGAACTGACTCGAGTAGCAACTCGAATTGACTCTATTCTAAGATAACATACGACCATGCATTAAGCTGAGACTCTTATTCTTATAAACTCTTCTGGATGATGTGTGTTAAAAGCTGGGTTATAATAGAATTTATTTTTCATTTTTTGCGATCTATCTCTGCCTTTTCGGCGCCCCCCATATGACGGCGCCCGGTGCGGTCGCACCGCTCGCACCGCCCTAGGGCCGCCCCTGCTGTTAATTTCGTCCTTCGACATTTGGTTGTGAATGAGACATGGAATACTAAAACGGTGGGTACATCAGTGGTCAAATCTACTAATTCTTAATTAACTTACTTAAAACTAGAAACATTGAGGTTTAAGAGGTAAGCTGCGTTATATTTGATCAACATTGTAACACTGCCCCTTAATAAAGTGTAATTTCCTAATTTTTATGAACGATCTTGGCGACAACGTAAATAGCAGTTTGAGACAGTTCGCTGATAATTCAGTCATCTATATAAAAGTAAGGAATTCGGTCGATTACTTAGAAAGCAATGATGCGACGAATGGCAACTTACACTAAACTGTAAAAGCGCAAGGAAATGTGTATAACTAACAAAAATAATCCGTTGAGGAGAATAAAGCGGTTCAATTATTGATATGGTCGATTTCCTGAAGTATTTGGGTCATTAGTATAAAGCAACATGAAATGGTACCTGCACATTAATTCTGTTGTAAGGCTGCCATTCATAGATCGAATTTTGAGAAATTGAGATGCACAAACAATGGAGATAGCTTTCAAAACTCTCGTGCCCCCACGTTCACACTATTGTTGTGCCATTAAGGATCCGTTTGGTAGGGGGTTGATTGACAGTATAGAGAAAGTAAAGACCGAGCGTGGTGGATTGAGCGGTAACGCTCTGGCCTCGCATTCCGGAGGACGCCAGTTCGAAAAGACTTATTAGGTCCTATGTGGACTACTGGTTTGAAGAAAACAGCTTTATATCCCAGACTGGCCAGATTCACCTCCATTATTTCCCCCACCACTAGCTTTATAGGTTTCATTGATCCATGGGGTAACGACTTCTACGTTTTTCTCTTTATTTAACACAAAATGCGGTGCGAACACACTTGTTCAGATCTGCAAGTCGATCAATTTAAATACATACTTCCCTATAGTAATCTGCTTGACAGTTCTCATACGAATCTGATCATACAATGAAACACGTGTACAAGGTGATCAATATTGAACGCTGGAGATAAAAGAGACTATATCTTTGTTTTTAATAATTATTCAGTCTGATTTCCAGACGTAGTTATTTGCGAAACTATCATGGCGCCACTGATAAACTGATGACTGATTGTTATCGGCCATTACCTGAGCAATGGGTAGGTGTCAATGTCAGTTGATTAGATAATCAGCCTGATTTCGTCAACTCAAGCAAAGTGGTTTTTTCCTGGTGTTTCTATAAGAAGCGCGACAGTTGTCAACATTGCAGGGGCAATAAATGTGGTAGAAGCTTTGCTCTAACGGCCAAATTTGAGGCTATCAATTCGCGAAATGCATCTGAAATATACACTTGTCGCTAACACTTCGTCTCTAGAAACAGTCTCACTCTCTCTCTCTCTCTTTTTTATTTATTTTTAACACAAACAATGATTTGGTTCCGTGAATGTGAACTTAGAAAGGAATAAACGCTATCCTATATCATTATGGTTTTATCGATTTCGTTTAGTTTTATCTTACAATAAGGCTTTTTTTTAGGATACTAATTACCTTCAACGACAATCAGACTAATTCTGTAAAACAAACTTTCAACGTATTTAAAATAGTGTTACGCGTCATCCACAATTTAATTATTAATCTCTTTCGTCCGAATCGTGTGACGGAGAGTAAGTATTCTTGTTATTTTTGAGAATTAAGCTGTGGTAAAAACATGATTATCAATTTATATAATTTGAGCGTTTTAAATACAAGCTTCGTATATTCTACAATCATAAAGGGACTTACAACTCTGTCTTTGAGTCAGTTTTAGTTTTTAAGGATGATATCAAATCCTGTACCTTATTCACTCTGAACTGGCGGCTTAAGGCCATGTTCTCCTGACCCCCACTCCTCCCCTCAATACCCCCTCCCTTCCTATCTCTGCGAACTAAACGGTATATGCGGGGTAACTCTCTGTCAAGGGCAGAGGAGTGGGGATAGAGCAGACTGACCTTGAGCCGCCTCTCTTAACTGACCTGGTTATAGAGGCTGGAGAGGAAAGAGGCCAAGAAATAGGGAAAGCAATTCGACCACGGCAATTTTAAGTAACCATTCCGCCTTTCGACTGAAGTGATTTCGCAAAACCATTGAAATCCAAAATCTGGATGTCGGATGGGGATTTGAACCCGCGTTCTCCTGATTACTATAACCGAGGGTTGCAGTTCATCTACAGGGCTCGGTCTCGCAGTAGCGTCATTAACTCTCAACCTAAGACTATCAACTGATGCACGTGCACTAATGATGTTACTGTTGAAGTTTGAAGGTCTCATCCATTACCTGTTCGTAAGATATATACTCCAGCTTCTTCAGCGGGAAAATGACACATAATATATAGGGAGCTCGTATAATCATTACACGTTTTCTTTATTTCTCAAGATGAAGTGTCCGTTGGCTTGTTTCGAAATAGAAAGAACCTGTATTCTTTATATTAATTTTGTAAACTATGGTTATACGTCCAGCATATTTCAGGAAATGAGACATGCAGCTGGTTTAAAAAAAATTGACCGGAGGTATTGATTCTTATGCGGATATTCGGAGTAGAAGAAAGTTGACTAGAAAGAGTTTTATGACTCAATCGGAGACTGATATCTTCTCAGGGCGTTAAAAGTATGAAAACTATTGCCTGTCACTTCCCACTGTCCGTGTGAAAACGTGTTCCACGATGTATTACGAACAAAAAATAAACCGGCAACTCCGGGAACCATGCACCCAAAGTTTTTTTTTTTTTTTTGTAAGTGCTTTACGTCTCTTTTTAACATCGAGGTCTTTAGAGACGGGAAAGGATGGGGGGGGGGCAAGGATGGGGGCAAGGATGGGGGCAAGGAATGGGAAGGAATTCGGCCATGGCCTTTTTGAAAGAAGCATCCCGGCATTTGCCTGGAGTGATTTGGGGAAACCATGGAAAACCCAAATCTGGATGCCCGGACGGGGATTCGAACCGCCGTCCTCCCGAATGCCAGGCGAGAACGCTAACCGTTACACCGCCCCGCTCGGTATGCACCCAAAGTGTCCTATTTTAAGTGTAGTTTAGTTGGCTTCATTTGCGCATATTACGTTTTCGTGTGCTGATAGTAGCAGTTAAAAATAATCACGAATCTAGAAAATACAGATACAGTACTTCACGAATAACAGAACAACAAAGTATTGGCTGTATTGCGGAGGAAGCTAAGCGAGATTGATTTTAGTTCGTTTGTTTGTTTCTTATTTGTATTTTATTTGTTTGATAAATTTTTTACAAATATCTTATTATGTATAGTGTGAAGTAAGGTGTTTAAATGGGCAGGACAATATTGTTTTTCTGACATGACCGTTCCAATCCCATAAAGTAAGTGATATGACTGGCAAGGCAACTGAGAAGGGATTACATTAATACAATACGACACATTCATTTTCTATAGATCCCAATATAAGAAACTGGCTCTGTGGGACGTGGAAAGTTGTCAATTTACAGAAAGAACAATTGAATAACGAAATAAATAAACACAACGGAAGATGTACAATCACGATAATGTATTAAAATCACTTCTCCAAAATTAAAATACCAGGCTTAGTACTGTTAGAAAAGAGATCAGATGCTGGCACACCCGTTTGGTTAATTGAATTTGACAGATTTGACGAAGTATTAAAATAACACTTTCAGCATATCGGATTCAGGTAAATCATGTGACTGCATACTTCAATTAGTATTAATTGTCTCAGTTCTTGTGTCATACAAAACCACATCAGCAATTAAAGTTTCTTTTTTTGATGAACATTTGCTATTTAACGCCATTCTTATATTTGCAAGAAATGCGCTAATAATTTACGCCCGTCAGATCTTCATCATGGAAATACCTTAATTACAATCATGCAATTGAAAGTCCTAGTTAAAGTACTGTTGCGTTGGAACAGATCAAGAATTGCTAAGCTGTTATAATCTGTGATGGAATTTGAAAGGATTTTCGTATTGATTGCTAAGTTCCACACTCCCTCCCACTACAAAAAAAATACAGCATTACAACAAATTATGATTTTTTACTAAACTAAATTCACCTTAAACATGTCAAACAACTGTAAAAGTTCCGTGTCCATCTGAAAGAAGAATGTCGCTTATTCTTCGTTCTTTATTATCTTTTACCAACAAATAATTTCTTCAAACATACATTGTTAGTTTAGCCTTTCGAAACCAGTTGTTTAAAAGCTTGTTAAGAGACGATAAGCAGTTAAAAAAAATGTTTGAAAGCTGTTTGACTTTATTTATTACATTTCGGTACCACTGCGTCATTATATCATTGTGAACACTTATTTCAAGTTTTCTTTTTATTTACACTTTCTCAAATCTCAATTTTTCAAGGTTTTTTTTTGTTTTGTTTATATCATTAACTAGATTATGTACAGTTTATTTCAGCCGATTAACTGTTATAATATAGATATCATTTTTCCCCGTTTCTCTCCAATTACCTTTAGTTTCTATTTGTACGTTTTTCCCTCGGATTTAATTACATGGATACGGTCGAGGAAATGATGGGACGCTTTGAGGGAAGAAAATTAACGTTGACATCTGCCTGTGAACATTGAGAGTTTTGCGTTGATGCACATTTTGTTACTCTTTTTGTGAAACCTGTATTTCTGGAGCAGAAAGAGAGTAACTTCCCAGAATTCCCGTACGTGATTTCGGAAAAAACTATAATTAGCATGCCTGGTATTCCTTCAGCGGCGTTTCATATCACGCTCATTTCGTTTTCATGTCTAGTACGGTTGCCGTTTAACTGCTTCAGCAAAAATGTAGGGTTACGTGCAATATAAAGTTAAAAATACACTTCAGATAACAAGACATATAGAGTTTGTCGTTGCTGAAAATTTTTTTGAACATGCCAATTTAAACTTTTTATTCAAGACAGCGCTTCACAATAGAGAATAACTTCCGTTATTGAAATTTTTTAAAAGGTTTCTTGTGGTTAAAGCGCCCTCGATAAACCTTATTGGTAAATTATTACATAAAATATCACTAACTCTTTGCAAATCCGCCCTACTAGAAATTAATTCCATCAAATGACGCTTAATCCGCAGATTTTGCTTCCTAGAATATGCGTTTTTTTCCGTACTCGTTGTAAATAACCGTTAATGAATCGAGAGATTTACAGACTCTTGAAATTCGAAACATTTGTGCAGAAGCTGATAAGACGTCAGAACTCAGAATGTAATTAATCTCTCACGTACACATTGTGTAATACGAGACTAAATTTGGCAACAGATAACAACTAACTCCCACCTGTACTCATATTTGGTCAAGAGGCAAACTTCTATGCGAATCGTACTATCCAGCCGAGGACTGAGAGGTTATTCCGGTTGAAAATTTACCTAAATCTTAAGCTAGTTTTCAGGATTCTTTGCATGAAATGAGTTGTAAGTCTTCTTGAATGCCAAAACCGCAAAACTCTTGCATTTGGCTGAATTATGTTGCGAAAGTGACTAACTCTCCAATCCACGCAACGTTACGGTGGGAAAGATACCGTATATTTGCGTAACTTGTCGGTGTGTTAGTTGGTGGATCAAAATAACAGTTTTGAATATGTAATCTCTGGCTAAACAGGAGTCTGCTTGGAAGGAATGTGGAGGAAGGAATAGCAATCAAAAATCACATTCGAAACATCCAAGCAACAGAATTAACGTGCTCCAGCTGCTACGATACAGTAAATCTTTAATATTTTCTTATTTGTGTTGTCACAGAATTATAGTATTGTTTTCAGATTAAGTTCTTTTTCCACATGTTTCAGACATCCCAACTAAACATCTATGCAGAGTGACGTAATGAAAAAGAAGCATAAGGTACAATTAAAAACATTTGACTATCGTGATTGTATGACTTTTCGGTTCAGAGGTAATCAACTTTAAAGAATGTGGATGAGTTTTGTTCTGGTACTGCTGATGCATTATTGAAATGAGAGAGGTTATTATGGCTTTCAGTTTATTCAATAAGGTTTTGATAAATATACTTGTAGGTGGACTTGATATCTCATTAAACATACCCTGTGTTAATATATTAATATCGTCGAAGTGACGTGCTACTATGAACAGTACATTGAGTTGGCAGGAAGGGGAATTCTGATGTTTTCCTTTGTTTACATTGAACTTTCTGAAACGGTATTGGATTTTTAACTAAGATACTGCAAACAATAATGTAAACTCCAATGGAGCATTTATGAAAACAAAATTTCTTCTCTTAATGAATCCTAATCTGCTCGTCTCTCTGTTTGTCCAATGTCGAAGCCTCGTTACTTCTAATACTTTTAACTTAAATTTTTTTAATTGCGTGCTATTTTGGCTCCTACTATTTCAGACACTTGCAATGTAAAATTTGGAAAAATTATGGAGGTGAAAATAATAATTGGAGATTCAAGGAAAAATTTTCCGATAATCTTCGTATGCATCTAATGAAAAATGGTATTCGTTGACTCTGAAAGTATTTGAAGTTTTTAATTCCATGAATTATACTAGTTTTCTGGCGAAATATCCCTCCTTTTTCCGAAACTACTTTGAGAATATTTGTAGTAATTTACTGTGATATGTAATCTTTAAAAGATTACAGGAGAATCTGTAGCGTTCTCTCTAGAATTTATATTTTCACTAAATTATTAAATCTAATTTTTAAGGGGTAATTGTTTTTAAAAAAGAATTGTTTACATCTTCAGACAGAGACTTTCATAAATGTGATAGTACATACGTCATGGAAATATATATATATATATATTTTTGATTTATCTGGAGTTCACATTTTTTTCCACCTAAAAATTTTTTGTTCCATTTACGCCCACCACTTAAAATGACAATTTTAACAATCAATTGGTATCAGATTTTGTAAATTCAAAATAATTTTTTTGATTTAGTAAATAATCGATGCACCGACAGATCGTCGATTTAGAGGTTTTTAAAGCCGGGAGAAGACTGATAGTAAGGGACTGGAAGTATTTTGAAAGGTCGAGCCTGACATTTGTGTGGACTGTTTTGGGGAAACTATTGGAAGAGACAAATATGGATGACCGGACTGGAAATAGTATCAGCGTCCTCCAGAATGCAGGCTTCAGCAATAACTACTTACCCGGCAGGTTCGGTTCATGTTGTCGAAATAAAATAGCATGACTACATAAGAAAATACATTTATCTGTATCTATTAAGGTTACTTGACATACAAAAAAGTTATTATTCTGACTAACCTCAGAAAAAAATTGATTTTGCGAAAAAATTTATAGACACTGGATGGCTATTGAAACCGTAAATTATTTGATTCATAGCATCTATTTCAAATTAAGGAGCAAAGAGATTATCGCGTAGAAACTGCTAGGTGCTAATGAAAGTGAATGCTAAACTATTAACTGATAGAAGAGCTCAGAGGATACATTTCCTAGGGGTGTGCTATTGTTTAACCTGAGGATGAAATAAATGAAGTGACCCAGCGTGTTGAGTGAGCGATTAGCGTTCTGGCTTCGCATTCGGGAAGACGCCGGTTTGAATCCCAGTCCGGGCATCCAGATTTGGGTTTTCCATGGTTTTCCCAAATCACTCCACGCGAATGCCGGTATGTTTCCTTCAAAACACCATAGCTGAATTCCTTACCGTTCTTTGTCCCCAGGCTCATCCTGCCTCTAATGACCTCGACAAGTCATAAGAAAAAAAAGACATTCTTACTTAGTACATGAAATCGAAAGTGTTTTAGTTATATATATATAATGCGAAATTAATAATGATTTCGAAGCCTTTAATGGCGTTACTGTATATAAAGTGGTTACTTAAAATCCTGTGGTGTGTGCTGACTGACATTCTAGAACTAGGCGGTCAACCTCTGAGGTCTTCAAAGACTACCGCCAGCCCACACGCAGGCGAAAAGGAGGCCCGAACGCGGACAACGCTCATCAAACAATTAACCGGCCTTAACGAACGCGACACCCACTTCCGGCTGGCGCCCTGAGGCCACCTGCGATTGGAAAAAAAGGATAAAGTGGCTTCGAGTCCTGTGTCTGTAGAAAAATAGCAACTTGCTCTGTAGCATCGCTACATGGTACTTATAAAACCTTACAGTTTGATAAAATCAAATTAAAAATTGTTGTTTACTGGTACAATTGAAATAAATTTTCAAAAATATGAACCAACGTAACTACTTGAAATTGTGACTGGAGGAGTTATAATAGATTAAAATTAATACTGCAAAGATGTTTACCAACTAATAAAAGCATTCAAGATTTTTAGTTTTAGTCAAAATCTCTACCAACAAAATGAAATTGCTAAACAGAGATGTATAAATATTGTTAATACATTGTAATATATTAAAAAAATTAGGTGCCATGTCACTGTTCAAGTCTTAAACCTCATATGTAATTTGTAGCAATTTATTATCAGTTTCCGAAAATTTATGCTAATATCGTATGTCTGACATGTCCTTTGCAAGTAAAGTCCAAAATACAAACACCATGAAGCAAGTACAGTAGCGATTATGTCGAAATCTGAAGCAGGTAGATAATTTGTTTTACAGTGTTACGAACGTTTGTTTATTCACTAACACATACAGTAGTCAAAGAAATGTTGTCCCATATCTTTGTTGATGTCCCGAGAAAGAGTGATTAAAAATATTCTATAGTTTCATCAGCTGCCTCAAATATCATCTGATAAGTGGTGTCTTCTTTAAGTTACTAGTTTCCCATTCTTTATTATGAATGACTCCAACTGATGAGCAGTTACATTTCGGCCCAGGCATGAAGGAGAATGCGGGTTCGATTTGGTGTCCGACCATTCAGTATTCTGTTTTCGATGATTTCCCGAAATCATTCTAGTCGAGAGCCAGTGGTTACTTAAAGATAGTATGCCAAAGTTCCTTCCAGTTTCTTTTCTCCCGCTCTTTTATAAGCTCTAACAACATCTACATCGACATCCCGTAAAATCCTCCCCCCCCCCCAAAAAAAAACTCGAAGAGCATCCTCATAGTAATATAACCATAGGTTGTACTCAGCACAGCTACAAACGACTTGGATATTGATTACGAATGGTTTCTATGGTGACACTGATTTATAATGAAGGATCTGTAAGCTTTGTTGAATGTCTAAAGGCGCGTTCCCACGATCCCTTGTAACGAAGGCGAGACGGGACGGGACGAATACTCAACCACACGCCATGGGAACAGGGCCGCCTCTGCTAGCGGAGACGAGACGCAGCTACCCATTCTGAGTCGGTAAGCATCACAGGCGTGTGTAGCGGTGAGCTGTTGCCATCGGTTTGCAACAGCGGTGCGCAGCCCTTCTGTTTCTGTAAAGTGCTCTGTGCCAAACGACACTAGGCAACGTGGTGCGGAGGTGGTGGCGAGGTAAGCTAGGACTAGCTTGCGGCCCGCGGTCGTCCCTACTCTTCGGCTAATGAGGTCCCGTGCCGTCTTGCCTTAGTTACAAGGGATCGTGAGAACGCTCCTTAAAGATGCTAGGGTTGTGTATGTACTGGGCGTAACTTGATCTATGGACTGAAGTTGAAGACTACATCGCTTCATTCCAAACTTCTCATCAATGTTGGTCAAACTAAATAGAGATATGGGCGTGGTAACGCACACGGTATCGTGATTTAGCAGTTTTCGTTAAAGGACATTTTCATTCTGCAAGTTAGAAAGAACTGATTTGTTGGAGTTGCCTGATTAATGGCATGAATATGAAGTAGGGGCGCAATAGTCTAATCAATAAGAGACAGTTTTTTCCAATTCACAGAAAGAAAGAGAGATGCTTGACATCGTTCCATGGCTAGGAATAAAGTGAAGTCTCTTTCGGTTGTCAAGAATCAGCACTTGAGGCCGAAAGTGGTGCTATATCGTCAGTAGCAGTCTCATTCGGTAGTGCAGATAGGCGGTCGAAACTGGTAATTATTTTAATAAGACAGGTATTTCTTATTTGACAAGAGTAGGTGGATGAAAAAATGGAGGGATTGCTTTAATGGTGTTGGTTGACAGTTGAGCCATCTAACGGCAATGATATTTCCCAGGCTTCAGTGTACCCGAGCATCCCTGCGCCCCTCTTCTCCCCTTATATTTCTGCTGATCTTATGAATTCTTGCGGTTCAGACTTGGCGAAGATAAAAATCTGATATGACCTAGTGGACTTATTACCAGCCTAAGTTTGCCACTAGGGTAGGCCTGTACCGTAGACACATTTTCCCGGTGTCACCGGTTGGCGCAAGAGGGAAAGGAAAGGGGGGAAGGAATCTCATTATGGTTGTGCGTCTCTTCTGTCGGTTGCACTTGACGGCCAAAGTCGTAGGATTTCCCAAGCTTGAATCAATCAGACTGATGAGCCTCTTGAATTGAAGATGTGTATGAAAGTCGTGTCGTACTCGTGCCTCTTCCACTTGCTTGCACTGTGTGCATTTGCCAGCAACACAATGCGGAATATGAAGTTCAGTTACGCGCCCTGCGCAAATTGTACGCCTGCTGACAAAAAAAATTACTCGATTAACGGGCCAGCCGCAAGAGGAAACAATGTATTGCGTTAGATACGTCTTTGGAGGCTTCCATTAATTACGTGAGGTTTTTTCCCCCCTTTTTTTTGGTGAGTTTTGGTGAGATTACGCCGGACTCCCCCCCCCCTTCCCCAATTTCACCTCACGTAATAAATGACGCCCCCTTTAGACAAGTTTTAATAATCTCAGAGTATACGGTATACATAAGAGACCGGGCCAATTTTACAGAAATATAAACTATTATTCGAGAGTAATTCTTTGTTATTTTGATGGTTTCGAATAACTGAAATAACTTAAGTATTTATTCCGAAATTCTGCAAAATATTTTTTTTAAAATTCATTTAATTCAATTGCAATGCAGCACACAGGCTCCGGTGGCAATTTTCCTACACCCCCATCTTCCCCCTATCCTGCATCCACCTACACTTGCCCTCTAAAAAGTTTACCTCTAAATTCATTCAACGTTTTCGGTAAATTATTCATCATTTCTCTTGGTAACTCATTCCAATCCCTTACACCCTTGTGCCTGAAATCGAGTGCCAGCTTGTGGTCATGGTTATCTTTTCCCTTCCATCCACTACTTTTCATACT
The DNA here is from genome assembly GCA_031002005.1 of Vandiemenella viatica. Lineage (NCBI taxonomy): Eukaryota > Metazoa > Arthropoda > Insecta > Orthoptera > Morabidae > Vandiemenella > Vandiemenella viatica. Next base: position 70,209,268 of record JARYHS010012519.1, read on the forward strand.
ACTCCAATATCTTTCCATGCCTCATCGCCAGTATACGCCCTGTACACTCCCATGACCCTCCTCATCCTCCTCCTGTCTTGCAATGAATCCCATTCCAGCTCCTTTAACATATCCGTCACTGATTGCATTCTGCGATAATTTCCAGAAACAAATCTAGCAGCCCTTTTTTGCACCCTCTCCAACTCCTGTATTTGATATGTAAAATGAGGGCCCCATACTACACTACCATATTTGAGCAATGGTCTGACCAAAGTTTTGTAACCCAATTCCTTTACTTCTCTCCTACATCCCCTCATCACTCTCTCCAACAAGTGCAGAACTTTGAAATCTTTTCCTACCACCTGTCCAATGTGTCCTGTCCAGTTAAGCTTGTTATGCCAAGATATTTACATTTCAAGTCTTCAGCAAGCAATTCTTTCCCTACCTTATATTCATAATTAACCTTTTGTTTTTTATTTGTGTATCTAATAAGCTGACTCTTCTTTGCATTTATATTCATCCCATGTTTACCAACCAAACTACATATCCTGTCCAGATCACCCTGCAACTGTTTACAATCCTCTTTCGTTTTGATTCTTTTATACAGCATAATGTCATCTGCAAACAATCTAATTTCAGATAGTAAACAAGCAGCACAATTATTCATTAGAGTAATGAATAGCAATGGTTCCAATACGCTACCCTGTGTCACTCCCATTTTTACTTCCACGTCTTTTGATACTGCATTTCCTACCCTAACTTTCTGTTTTCTACTTTTTTTAAATTCTTCTACCCAGCAAATCACTTTCTCATCCACTCCAATAGTTTTTACCTTATTTACTACCATTTTATGTCACATCCGGCTATCTTTAAGATATCTGTAGTAATATTATCTACACCAGCCCCTTTATGTTTTTTCAGCTTCCTGATTTCCTTCATGATCTCCTCAAGATGAATTTCAAATTTTTTGCTATCTTTATTTCTAATTGTGTTATTAAACTCGTTCTCCGAATTAGTTATGCTTCAGAATTTGTATTCTAAGTCGACGATTCTGGTACTTTTGCGAAATGATGTCATGCTAACACTGACTTTCTATGGAATTTAGTAATAGAAGTTGTATTGGAATAAGTACGAACAAAGTTAGGTCATGATAGAAGTGGATTTTCCATTTTAGTAATTGCGCCATACGACTATCAAACATCACTTAGCCATATTCTTAGCCAGTAAAGCATCTAACATTTCTTATTAAATGGAGATTCCAAAGTGAGAGAAACTAATATAAGCTTCCTAATTGACTCGAAAAGAGTAATTCGCTTACTTCCTTTCATAATCACCGTCATTATTAAAAAAAAATTCAATAAATCGTGAACATATATGAGGAAAGAATGAAGTAAACAGCCAAATACTTCAAAAGGTTTATAAAATCATTCAGATTAGCCTTCTAGAAGTAAAAGATCAATTAGAGCTAGTCGATATATCAGTCATTTATTTTAATAATATTACTTTTGTTAGTAACAGTTATTAAATATATCTGTGAACATATCTCATACAAATAATCTGGAACTATAAGATTTATAGATTCTATAAAAAGAGACGGATATTGATAATTGCCGAAGTGAGAGCCACAACTTTTTTCTTCAACTAATCTCCCGATAAATAAAGATCCTTAATCATCTTCGGCGGGTTATTCGGCATTAACAAAGTTTTACAATCAGACACAGGTTTCATAAGGTATGTCTGTAATTAAGACACACTGAAATTCGTGAAAGAAATTCCAATTTATGATACGAAAATGCGCCATGATGTGGAAAATAAAAACGTTCTGATGGATTAACAAAGTTAAACAGCTTCCAATACAGATGAACTTAAGTGTGAAGAAATAACGCACAACCAAGTTTCATTATGCCTGTAATACAAGAAAGAAGGCATAACTTTATTCATGGTACATACTTTACTAATCCATAACTAGGACGCATAAGATTGCCACAAATTATAAGAATCAGAAGAATATCAAGATGAAATTAAAAGCGTGCTTATTGAGATAGTTCGGAAGGTATAGTCAGTCATTAGCCTAGTTGTAAGAAGTGAATGAAGAAATACGGAATATAATTTTCTTTAACTAGATCTAATATATAAATTTATTGTGTTTTTACATTACATATCACGGTTTTTTTTTTTTTGTTTTTTTTTTTGTAACAATGCGTAAATCGTGGCATGATATTCATTGTATGTGATAAAACTGAACTTTGTTCCAGTACAAGCTTTATTTCAACCAACAACGAGATAAAAATCATGCAGAAAATTCTGAATTGAGTATATCTCTACATCTGGGGACGTTCCACCTGGCCATTTTAGTCGACATACCAAAATAGTTCGTTAATCCCACTATGAGTACATGCTTCCTGTGAGAGCTTAGTTGCAGATTCGACCTTTGAAGCTACCGTGAGTGATAATCTGTTAATGCCAAGGCTGACAGCAAAAAATAGATAAGAGCTATTGAATTATAAATACATCGTCCGTTCACCCGCTTATCTTCAACTCATATGTATTGCAGGAAGTCATTCGGCGACTGCTTATTAATCATTGTAATAAATATAATGTGTATGTTTGCTTGCCTCTCCAAACCAAATCTATACTAATATTATAAAGCTGAAGAGTTTGTTTGTTTGTTTGTTTGAGCGCGCTAATCTCAGGAACTACTGGTTCGAATTGAAAAATTCTTTTTGTGTTGAATAGACCATTTATCGAGGAAGGCTTTAAGCTATATAACATCACGCTGCGACTAATAGGAGCGAAGAAACAATGGAAAATGTGGAAAAAACGGGGAAAATTATTCATCTTTGAGGGCTTCTGTTGCGTGCGCTGCGAAAACGGTTCAAGATACCAAAAAAATATGTATGAAAGGATTATTCCTCTTGAAATGATCTAAAAAAATGTCCGCGACAGTATATGTCTATCTTTTAAGATTAACTCACTAGAACCGTTTTTATGGTAATCAAATTTGGTCGAAATGAATGCATTATTACCAATTATTTGTTAGAGTTGTATCAACATAATAATATTAATCTTTATCCAAATAAATGTGTTGTTGATTAAGAGTATTTAATTGTGAACAAAATTGTCTTTGGCATCACTTAATTTCAATGAACATCTTAGAAGATATTACGCGCGGTCGGCTCCCTTCTGAACGGTTGTAGTTCCCCATTATGGAAGTTTGTTAACATTTTAAAATTAACTACAAATATGAGAGCACATTTGGGGGGAGGTAGTATAACTTTTCCTTCAAAGTTACTTTTAATAGGAGACGGGAAAGTACCTCATTTTGAAAATAAAATTGAAATTGATCGCGATTTAGGAGAAAGAGTAAGTAACATTGAGGACTTAATATCGAAAGTTTACCCTGAAATCAGCGAAATAGAAAATAAAGATCATCAATGGATGTGTCAAAGGGCAATATTGGCGGCGAGAAACAGTAGCGTGGACGAAATTAACGACCTAATTTTAAGTAAACTTCCAGGAGACATAGTTACCTACACATCTATTGATAACGTAATGGATCAAGAAGATGCGGTACATTACCCACAAGAGTTTCTTAATTCTTTGAACCCAAGTGGCCTTCCCCCAAATTCCCTCAAGTTAAAAATAGGTGCCCCAATAATTTTACTTAGAAATCTCAAACCACCAAATTTATGTAACGGAACCCGACTTCAAATTAAATTTCTACGCAATAACGTGATCGTTGCAATAGTTTTGACTGGTCCAGCAGTTGGTCAAACATTGCTTATACCTCGCATCCCAATGATTCCAAATGATTTACCTTTTAATTTTAAAAGAATTCAATTTCCCGTTAAGCTATCTTTCACCGTTACAATTAATAAATCACAGGGGCAAATATTTTAACACGTACGAATCGATTTACGTCAAGACTTCTTTTCACACGGCCAACTATATGTCGCGTTGTCAAGATCGGGTTGCGGAGAAAACCAATATGTTCTTCTGCCACAAGAAAATAAAACTAAAAATATAATTTACGCAGAAGTACTTTAAAATAATTATGTTCTTTTAAAAACTTAAAAACTAAATTTGCAAAAAATTGTCTAAAATAATAACAGAAATTGACGCGGACAAAGTCGTGGGTAACTGCTATAATTTATAAAGCTGAGGAGGTTGTTTGCAAAAATAAATATGATGCCCAAAATAACTATTCCACGCGGACGAAGTCGCGGGCACAGCTAGTTTAAACTAATTTCACACTATTTGAGGTACTTCCAAAAACCACGTAGCTCCATTTTGGGATCCTGTAGAACCCCCCCCCCCCTTTCCCCTTCTCGTAGCCTGGCTTTTTGCCTCTTACCCTCCCCTCCCGCGTAACCCGTAGCTTTTTCCCCTGTTGAGTCCAGAAGACATTTTGCACTGTTTTCTCTTGTCAGACTATCGTAAATTACATACGGAGATAATTAAATGACGGAAATAAATATTTACATGCTATTGTGTGTTGTGAACATCATTTTAACTGTGACAAATAATACACAGACGGAAAAAAAAATCCCAACACCAAGAAAAAATTATTGTAGAGTAATGAAATTTGGACAATGCATTTGTCAAGTTAACATGTTTAATTGATTAAATTTTCAAGATCACAGGTTAATTTAAGCTCAAGAAAATGCATTTCAAATGTGAAATACTGTTAAATTAATAGCCGGTGTAACCTCCAGAATTTTGAATGCAAGCCTGCAAACGTGAATGCATTGTGTCATACAGGTTTCGAATGTCACTTTGTGGTATGGAGTTCCATGCTTGTTGTACTTGTGCTGTCAATACTGGGACGGTCAGTGCTGGCTGTGGATGATGCTGGAGTTGTCGTCCAATGATATCCCATACGTGTTCAATTGGAGACAGATCTGGTGATCTCGCAGGCCAAGGTAACATGTCGACACTCTGTAGAGCACGTTGCGAGACAACAGCGGTATGAGGGCGAGCGTTATCCTGTTGAAAAACTCCCCCTTGAATGCTGTTCATGAATGGCAGCACTACAGGTTGAATTACCAGACTGACGTACAAATTTGCAGTCAGTGTGTTTGGTATAACCACAAGAGTGCTCCTGCTGTCATAGCTCCGAGCCAGGCGCCCTGTAGCGTGCATTCCACTGACTACAAGCCATCGCCGTTTGCGACTCCAGTGGTGTCAAGCCAGAGCTCATTGGAGGACGGAGTGGAGATCTGTTGTGTTTTCTGATGAAAGCAGGTTCTGCCTTGGTGCCAGTGATGGCCGAGTGTTGGTCAGAAGGAGGCCAGGGGAACGCCTGCAACCAAACTGTCTGCGGCCTAGACACACTGGACCTACACCTGGAGTCATGGTCTGGGGAGCAATTTCCTATGACAGCAGGAGCACTCTTGTGGTTATACCAAACACACTGATTGCAAATTTGTACGTCAGTCTGGTAATTCAACCTGTAGTGCTGCCATTCATGAACAGCATTCAAGGGGGAGTTTTTCAACAGGATAACGCTCGCCCTCATACCGCTGTTGTCTCGCAACGTGCTCTACAGAGTGTCGACATGTTACCTTGGCCTGCGAGATCACCAGATCTGTCTCCAATTGAACACGTATGGGATATCATTGGACGACAACTCCAGCATCATCCACAGCCAGCACTGACCGTCCCAGTATTGACAGCACAAGTACAACAAGCATGGAACTCCATACCACAAAGTGACATTCGAAACCTGTATGACACAATGCATTCACGTTTGCAGGCTTGCATTCAAAATTCTGGAGGTTACACCGGCTATTAATTTAACAGTATTTCACATTTGAAATGCATTTTCTTGAGCTTAAATTAACCTGTGATCTTGAAAATTTAATCAATTAAACATGTTAACTTGACAAATGCATTGTCCAAATTTCATTACTCTACAATAATTTTTTCTTGGTGTTGGGATTTTTTTTTCCGTCTGTGTATGAGTGAAAAGCTAGCTACGTGGTCTGGCTCGGAAACCCCCCCCCCTTTTCAGGTAGCCCAGCCTAGCTTTCTAGACAACCCCTCTCCCCCTAGACCGCGTCACGTGGTTTATGGATGCTCCCTTGACGGCTCATTCTCTGTAATCGTGTTACTCATATCTGAACAACTTAAACCAAGGGATTCGTAACAGCGTCTATGAGTGGGTGCCATTATTTTTCAATCTTCCGTCTACTGGATATTGATTATCCGTTTTAAACAAGCGATATCATGAATCTGATCTACCCATCTTTTTGCTCAACGTCTCCTTATCCTTTTGACATTAACTTTTCCGTGTAATATCATCTTTAATATCATAAACAGTCACATATCCATATTTCTTGGAACTCCGTATCATTTATTTCCCTTGCTCTCCGTGTTATTCGCAACGTTCTCCGTCAGAACTTTATTTCGAAAACATTAATGCTGTTTTTGTCTTTTGCTATCACTGTACAAGTTTCACAGATGTGCGGGAACGTCTAGAAAAGAAGGTCTTCTTCTTTTTGATGGACCGAGCGTGGTGGGTGAGCGGTAACGCTCTGGCCTCGCATTCGTGAGGACGCGAGCTTGAATCCCCGTCCGATCATCCAGATGTGAGTTTTCCATAGTTTCCCAAAATCAGCAAGTCACCCCAGGTGAATGCCGAAAGGGTTCCTTCAAAAGTACATTTCTGAATTCCTTCCCGTTCCTTGCCTCCAATCATTTCCCGCTTCTAATGATTTCGACGTAGACGAGGTGTAAAGCCAGAAGCAAAATAAATAAATTTTATATATTTGGCATATCGTGCGCAGCTTTTTCATACTTATAGCTTTTATCCTCGTCGACGTCAAGGTCATTAAAGGTGTGAAAGGACTGGGGACAAGGAACAGGGAGGAATTCAGCCATGGCCTTTTGAAGGAAGCATCCCAGCATTCACCTGGAGTAGTCTGGGAAACAATGGAAAACCCAAATCTGGATGCCCGGGCGAAGATTTGAAACGACATCCTACCTAATGCGAGGCCAGAGCGTTACCGCTCACCGACCATGCTCTCATAGATGAGCGCCTCAGAATAATGCGACTCTTAATTTCATTTTCACAATGACGGGTGTTATTCGCTCAGAGAAGTGAACTGGCGAACTCTGTGGAAGCCGTCCAATCACTCTATTAACTAAACCTCTTCTCTCATATTAATCCCCATAATTTTTGTCGCGCTCCGGTAGCACTGCATGCCATTCGTGTTATATTCGCTCTATTATTTCATCAAGTTCGTGAACACTGCTCGCAAATGGTAGGTTGCTGATTTTCTCCCCGCAAGCTGAGTATATCTCTTCCCAGCATCACGATGAATTCGCCATTGATGTTAAACAGTTGAAGTGATAGGAAGCAACCTTATCACACACCTTTGAAAATTGACGATAGGTCGCCATCAGGGGCGTAGCTACTATGGGGCTAGGCGGTGCAGTGCACCGGGGCCCTCACGCTCAGGGGGCCCCCAAGCATACCTCAAGGGGCTCCTAAGCGCACCTTTAGGGGCCCTCAAGCGCAGTTTAGAGGGCCCACGAGCCTTCACGGCAAACTGGCGACCTTTTCTCTTTTTTTAAAGCTCTACCGTCGTCTAAGGGGCCCCTGAGAACACAGGAGCCCCTCACTAAGGGCCCTCGCTGCTCAGGGGGGCCCCAACCACTGCTCGGGGGCCCCAAAAGAACAATTCAAGGGCCCCCATCCTCAGTTCAGGGGGCCCCTACCAGCACACAAAGCAAAAAAAAACGTCGCCCGTCTGGCCTGAGGGCCCAAAATAAATTTTTTGCACCGGGGCCCTTGTTGACCTAGCTACGCCACTGGTCACCATCAATTCTTACTTCGATCAAGTTGTTATTGACTCTTATCCACAGAGGTAATATGAGGTGATACACTCATTTCTTTCAGCACATATCATAGTACAAATATTATAATAGAAACATTTGGTGTAAATACATATTTTTGTTTTTCTTGACTTGAAAAACCTTCTCTTTTTAAGAAGAAGGCATTTTGGAATCTGGTAAGTACCTAAGAAGGTAACTACCATGTCGGTTCGAGGATAAGAAGGAAGGGAAGCAACCAGATTTCGTGTGAAAGTCGATACAACAGAGCTGTTGGTGTTGTGGGTGCATTTGCGCGCTGCGTGGTGACATCTATCAGTATCTTACCAACTACAACGAATGACATACGCCACTACTCACGATCCCATATCATATGACATCTGTTGGCGGCTACCTCAAACTCAAGATAGTTCGTATCTTCCCACAAGCTTACACCTAAATGCGTTATGATATATTATTTTAAATCATATTGATGAACGCTTTAAGAGTTCACTACCATTTTACGGAGACAGTAATTTAGCGTGACAACGATATCTTGTTGAGAATTTTAAAAAACATCATTGTTCTGCTTCACCTAAGGGAAGACGTAATACTTATACTAAGGAATTTTGTAGGATTAAAAAAAGTTATTGGAATAAAATTCCACTGTTATAATAATTTTCACTTGTCGTATAGAGTACAATTCAAGATGAATATTGATTGGTAAGCACCATAAATTTTATGTCGCGTGAGGGTATTTTGACGGATGAGGAGAACCATTTAAGACGAAAATATTAATATATACTAATAAAAGGGTCCGTGAAAGGGTATTCCCTAAATGATAGGTGGAGGAATGAGGAAATAAGAAAACAACTGAATGTTCCCCCCGTTAAATGATGGAATAACTCATAAAAGGGATAACTGGAAGAATCACGTCCTACGGATGAGAAATGACTGATTTCCTAAGCTTGCCCTGGAGTACCATCCCACAGGCCGAAGGAACATTGGAAGACCTAGGAAGAGATGGTCGGAACAGGCCTATCAGTGAAGAGTAATTAAGTAAGTAAGTAAGTAAGTAAGTAAGTAAGTAAGTACTAATAAAAGGCTAAGCTTGGTCATCGTGTAGCCATGTCCGTAGTACTGACGTAACGCACCAAGCTTTCGTTGCTGATTTAACAACGCCCAGATTTGTTACTACATAGAAGTGTTATTTAATAACAGTATTATTTAGCTAAGCATCCGATGAGAAATAGCCAAAATACTGAAAGAAAAGTATATATTGCCTTTAAATTAACATATTAATTATTAGTTGCTTTTATTTATTTATATTAGTTCAATGTTGATCGCGATTTATGGGGCCTAGATCACGATTAGAACTAATATTACGTGGCAAAACTTAAGATATTAATACATTTGTTTTTTAATTTCCTTTACTTTCACTGACACCATATACTGAGGTCATTGTTTCAGCTGCGCGTAAGTTGTTCCAACCGTGACAGCCGCTCAAAAGTTGTAACATACAGAGCTGAACCACGTAAAGAAAGGTGTAAGAACTTGTCAAGATACAGTAAATGTATAATTTTGCGTGTGATCAGTGTGCAACTATTTCCGTTCAAACGATTTAATAATTTCAATAATAAGGCATAGTTTCAATTTATTTTTTTAAACTAAATTATCCATGCCCTCTGCTGTAGCGTCAAATACCAGTTGCATTTCTGACCCATGCTAAGTAACAATCTAATCAAAGCTTTCGCTAACATTGATGTTCGAAAATTAAAACTTTTATTTTACATATCTATGGACAAAGAATTTAAGGAATACTTCTATTTATCAAAAGAATAATACGGAAATATAAGTATCTAATGATTGATATAACGATTTAAACGCAATACATACTTTTTTCAGTGTTCTGTCAGTCGCTTTATTTGCGGATGCTTAGAAATGTTATTAAATAACGTGCATAACCAAGAAGAAAGACGTAAAGCGTGACGTCATTGCGCGACGTCATAGAGTGACGTCATGACGTGACAGGTGACATCATACATGACAGACTTGCTTATTATAATATTAGATATTAAGACAATAATATTTTCTCAAGCAACTACAAATAAATGAAATGCCAGAACAGTTCGTTCAACCTGTCATGTCTGACGGTGCCTGATAATATTAATATATTGTTAACGATGAAATGTAAATCTATGTACATTACTTTAGAATATTAATGATAGTTTAATTATTTACATTCCAAATAATTATTCATAATTTTCTATAACAAATTTATCATTCAAACTAAATTCAAAAGTTCGAATTAAAATCTCATTATCAAGGTACAATGAATTTAGCTCTAGAAAAAATTTTTTGCATGGTGGAAAAGATGTCAAGAGTTTTATAAGAGACATTTTTTATCAGATGGATAGTCACTAAATACGGAAGCTCGAGAAAAATTTACTCCTTTGAATGTAATTGAATGTTATTTGTTATTAAATTATGACGATATCCGACGGCTTTGATTGTTTTGTTTAGCGCTTTGTGGGACGTTGAAGTAATTAAAGCCACGAAAGAATTGATGGTAAAACGGGAGTACGCGGCGTACCCAGTGTTTGGTCCTAAAGTGCTGATTTGAGGTTGAAATTCTAGGAACGTACACAGATTTTCTGAACATTCCTAAATTTTTAGATTTTTTCCTATATTCTTCAGTTAATTACCGAGCGAGTGGGTGAATGGTAACGCTCTGGGAATACGTGGGTTCGAGTCCCCATCCGGCCATCCAGATTTCGGCTTCCTATGGTTTCTCTAAATCACGTCAGGCAGATATCGGGAATTCGGGATGGTTCCTTCAAAATGTTATGGTCAATTTCCTAACCGTTCTTTGCCTCCCAGTCCATTCCCCCTTCTAATGATCCCGACTTCAACGAAGCGTAAAGCCATCAGAAAAAAAAGCTAGTTCAGATCACTATCCTGGGCATCCACATTTCCATTGTTTTCCGAAATCACTTCAGGCAGAAGATGAGATGACTCCTACAAAATACCATGACCGAATTCTTTACAGTGCCCAACCTCTAATTCCCCTTCGCCTTTAATAAAGACTTTACGAGGTGTAAAGCAGAGGTGGAAAAAAATAGCTTATTCTACATGTCAATGTGTGAGATCGCTTTATCTTCGAAAAATATTCTAATGTTGTGAAGCATTTCCTTATTAGTTCTTTAAATTAAAAGGAACAAAACATATACGCTGTCTTCGGTACAAAGGAGCAACTCTATTCTTTATTCGTAGTTATAATTGTTGAAATAAGCTATAGTGGCCTATGTAGGTTCCAATTTAAATATTTTTATGCACTCAATACATCAGCTTATTGCAATTAATTTCAGTAATTATTTTCCCCTTATACTACACAATATAAACTATTCGTTTTGATATTTCACCCATCGTATGGTGGATTAGTTGTGTTATTTACTTAAGTCTTGTCACTGAACCAATTAACTGAATTAATTATTCGATTTCATCTATGTTTCTCATAAGCATCCTCTTGCAATGCAGTATATACACTTATTATTATTATTTAATTGCAATGGAGCACAGGCTCCGGTGGCAATTTCCCTACACACCCATCTTCCCCCTATCCAGCACCCACCTACATTTGCCCTCTACAAATTTATCTTTAAATTCTTTCAAAGTTTTCGGTAAATTATTCATCATTTCTCTTCGTAACTCATTCCAAACCCTGACACCCTTACCTAAAAAAGAGAATCTCCCCACACCCTTGTGCCTGAAATCGAGTGCCAGCTTTTGGTGATGGTCATCTTTTCCCTTCCATGCACTACTTTTCATACCTATTGCAATATCTTTCCATGCCTCATCACCAGTATATGTGCTGAACACTCCCATGACCCTCCTCAACCTCCTCCTGTCTTGCAATGAATCCCATTCCAGTTCCTTTATCATATCCGTCACTGATTGCATTCTGCGATAATTTCCAGAAACAAATCTAGCAGCCCTTTTTTGCACCCTCTCCAACTCGTGTATTTGATACGTAAAATGAGGGTCCCATACTACACTACCATAGTTGAGCAATGATCTGACCAAACTTTTGTAACCCAATTCCTTTACTTCTCTCGTACATCCCCTCATCACTCTGTCCAACAAGTGCAGAACTTTGAAATCTTTTCCTACCACCTGTCCAATGTGTCCTGTCCAGTTAAGCTTGTTATCAAAATTAATGCCAAGATATTTACATTTCAAGTCTTCAGCAAGCAATTCTTTCCCCACCTTATATTCATAATTAACCTTTTGTTTTTTTATTTGTGCATCCAATAAGCTGACTCTTCTTTGCATTTATCTTCATTCCATGTTTACCAACCTAACTAGATATCCTGTCCAGATCACCCTGCAACTGTTTACATTCCTCTTTCGTTTTGATTCTTTTATACAGCATTATGTCATCTGCAAACAATCTAATTTCAGATAATAAACAATCAACACAATTATTCATAAGAATAATGAATAGCAATGGTCCCAATACACTACCCTGTGGCACACCCATTTTTACTTCTACTTCTTTTGATACTACATTTCCTACCCTAACTTTCTGTTTTCTACCTTTTAAAAATTCTTCTACCCAGCAAATCACTTTCTCATCCACTCCAATGGTTTTTACCTTATTTACTACCATTTTATGGCTTACTCTGTCAAACGCCTTTGAGAGATCTAGTGCTACACAATCAATTTGGCCTCACTTGTCCATTTCATCAGCCATCCTGATCTGGGTTTTCCATGGTTTTCCCAGATCATTCCAGTCGAATGCTGGGATGGTTCCTCACAATAGCCCATGGGTGCCTCCTACCATATCCCGTATATCCTTTCCAAATTATTACCCTTTCGGATAGGTGCAATGCACCCTCTGCCACACACTTTTAGGGAATCGCAGATTATTAGTAATAGTAATAATAGTAAATATCTTGCATATATCCCACCAACTGAGATTCGCATGAATATCCTTGAATGAACCCATGTTGCCTGCTTGAAAACCACTTACGTTCCTCCCATCTATTTCTGATGTGGTTGCATATCAATCTTTCCATTAATTTACCTACCACTGATGTCAAACTGATTGGCCTGTAATTCTCAACTCTATTTCTCACCCCTCCTTTATGTACTGGTACTACTATTGCACTTTTCCAGTCCTGTGGTATGCAGCAAGTATCCAGACTCAATTTAAATAATATTTCAAGAAATCCTATGCATCCTTGTACTTAAACTCCCTAATCCCAACAACTATCTTAAGTCGTATCCCCCTTTTTAAATTTTCTAACCTAATTTTCCACGTTCCGACTGTTAGAATGTTTCTATTATTCTAATAACCCCTTCCAGAGCAGTCTTCATCCGGAGATGCAACCGGGGGACTATTTTACCTCCGAAATATTTTATCCGGGAAGCAGCCATCATTCCAAATTTAATTTTAGAGGATTACGTGACCTCGGGATAACGTTTGGATTTCTATTACAATGGTTTCTGTTGCCTCCTGCATCCCCACGCCGTTTATAATTTCTGCTCATCCGCCCTTAGGGGCCGTTTCTAACACCGACGACAAAAGGGCCCTGGACCACTACCAGCTACACAGTGGTGAGTGAATCATACAGGGAATCATTCAGTAAACAGAGCCTCGTTCGTACAAACACGGCGCACCACGTGAAGGAGAGGTTGAAATTTTGTTAGAAAGGACCAGTAGTCTCTCCCACATCTGCGAAGTCTGTCCAGGATCGAAACTGCAGATTTAGGTTAAACAGTGAAAAGTAATTTCACTGCATTTCACCGACTTTTCACGTTATCCTAGTGCATCATCTTCTTATCCAAGAGTATCCGATATTGTGTTATAAAAGAAAACCGATAGATGGTTTTTGTGCAGTGTTAACTGTTGGTATAACGCAATGAAATCAGTCCTCTGCATTTCATTTTACGATGTCTAAGAAATTTGACTTCAAAATATAACATAAGTTCCTTAATTACCAGTCACAAAATAAGATTAGTTTGAAGAGAGAAAAGATACTTGAGATGCGTAACAACAAGAGTCGGCCTCGGCAGCGTAGGGGCTAGAGTACCGAAGGTGGCCGGTTAGAATACGGCTGAGGGCATAGGTGTTTAAAGCGTTATGTGTGTGAATGTGGTGTTCATGTTGTAATTTCCTTGTGATCACACTTAATAGCAACTTTGTACTCTAAAGAAACTAATACATTGAAAGAATAATCAGAATCACGTTGAGTCGGCTGTGTTGCCTCAGTAGCCGAAAACCGAACGTGGTGTGCGAGTGGTTAACGCTCTGGCCTCGTATTCGGGAGGACGCCGGTTCGAATCCCCGTCGGGGCATCCAGATTTGGATTTTCCATGGTTTCTCCAAATTACTCCAGGCGAATGCCATGATGCTTCCTTCAAAAGGCCAGGGCGGAATTCCTTCCCGTTCCTTGTCCCAGTCCCACCCTTCCTCTAATGACCTTGACGCCGACGAGGCGTTAAAAAAAAGAGAAAGAAGCCGAATGCTATTTTTTTTTTAAAAAGTCTACATATTCCATGTTTCTTTTATGTTACATTAGATTGTTAGTTACATAAATGCTTCTCAATTCCTATACCCCTCAAGTACATTTCACCTGAACAAGAAGTGCAAAGGTTGTTGTTTCTTACAGCTTTGCGCCTTTTCGACGTCGAGGCAGTTACAGGCGTTAGAGAATTGGGGAAAAGAAACAAGAAGAAATTTGGCCATGACCTATCGAAGGAACCAAACCGGCATTTGTTTAGTGATTGCGGGAAACCATGGAAAACTGAAATCTGGATGGCCGGAAGGAGATTCGAATCCACATCCTCCCGAATGCTAGGCCTCTCGTTCACAGAGCTCGGTGTTCCGTAAGGGAGCGTCCATATACCACGTAGCTCAATTTTGGCCTCCCCTCCCCCACGTAGCCCGACGTGGATTTAGCACGTAGCTTTTTCCCTTTTCATTCCAGAAGACATTTTATACTGTTTTCTCTTTTCAGACTACTGTAAATTACGTACGGGGACAATTAAATGAAGGATATAAATATTCGGATGTTGTTGTGTGTTCTGTACCTCATTTTAACTGTGAAAAATGATATGAATAGCTATGTGGCCTGGCTCGGAAGCCCCCTCCACTCCCCCCCGCCACCACGTAGTGATGCGTAGCCTTCCAGCCAACCCCTCCTCCCCCTTACACCGAGCCACGTAGTTTATGGACGCGCCTAATCTGTATGATGGGCAGGTGCAGAAATTTTAAGTGTCATTATGGTGTTCAGAAAGCTAAAACATGGAATGAATTTCTTTTCTGGTGTCCTTCAATAACGTAACAAATCCAAGGAAACATCCTTGCCTCAGCGGACGAGTGTTTCTTCCAGGACAGGCAGCGGGTCGTAATATTTACTGACACATGGGATGACAGCGAAACATAATATCGTCAATCCGAGCATGTACTCCTGTTGAAGTGGGCTGCTTTCGCTTTCATTGGGTTGGTCGATTGTGGGAGCCACCGGAAACTGCCTAACCTTGAGATCTGGTCACAATGTAAATTGTACCAACACAGTCTAGCGCCTACTCCACGCCCTGGCACTATCAGCTGTCCGTGGCGCCAGCTCAGTAAACGTTGTGTTGAGTGCGGTATGACTGCTATGCTATTCCCAGAGCTTATCGCCAAAGATATCGTCGGTGTCCACGTGGGAAGGTCGTTGCTTATTTTGAGATGGCCAATTAAATAATCACAGAAACACTTTCCCAACCACAAATTACAACTGAATAATCTTTGAGATAAACTGTTTACTTTTTTAAATAAAAGAGATATGAAAATTTAATTACTCCTGTAAAATATCTGTTCCGAGATTTCAATAAGCTTGTTATGATATCGTTTTAACTGTCGTTAGTCATGTACGTGTCTCACACTCACTGAAAGAATTGTGAGTTTACTGCCTTAGTAACAGCATATTTAGTATTCAAGTGCGGTGCTTTCATCATCATCATCATCATCAGCCAGTTCAATAATTTACTGATGTGACCTCTTAAAGTCATGAATTCAGGTAGAACTTGAGCAGTCTTCTGACAGTTAACCCCGACAACCCTGCGTATGTCCTTATCCCATCGATCCATTGGTCTTCCTCTCGGTCTGTGGTGATCTCTTGGGCTCCACTCTACACTGTTTTTGTACACCTTTGGTCTTTTCTCCGTGCAATATGGCCGGTCCATTGTCACTTCAGACATGCTGTCTTCTATAAATTGTCTGTGACTTTCATAACCAACCTATTGTCGGTTGCTCTTTTCATGACTTTTCTCGTTAAGCCTAGCATTGACCTTTCCAAAGCTCTTTGGGCAGTGCTTAGTTTACCTTTTAAAAATTCACTCCAGGTCTTGCAGCCGTATGTTAGCACAGGAAGAATGCACTGATCATAAACTATTTTCTTTAGATTTGTGGGCATATTCGATTTGAGAATAATAAAATGCCTCCCAAATGCTTGTCATCCAAGCTTAATGCGGCGGAAAATTTCGGATCTTACATCACCTCTCATACTTACGAGCTGGCGAAGACAAATGTACTAGCTGACATTTTATAAATATTTATTATTCAGTTGTACATACCCCTCTGTGGCCCATTTGTTAGACATAATTTTTGTTTTTGAAAGATTCATTCTTAGGCCAACTGCTTAGCCACAAGTGCAATGTCATCAGCAAATTTAAGTCTTCTGTCATTGATTTCCATGGTTTTCCCAAATCACTCCAGGTGAATGCCGGGATATTTCCTTCAAAAGGCCATGGCCAAATTCCTTCCCATTCCTTGCCCTCCATCCTTTCCCGTCTCTAACGACCTCGCTGTTAAGAGTAGGGCGCTAATGACCTCACTGTCGACGCGCCCTAAAGCCACAACAACAACAACAACAACAACAACAATCGCTGTTAAGAGACGTTAAGCAATTAAAAAAAAATCTGTCATTGATTTTAATTTCTTTTTCCTCCCATTCTGCCTTTGATATTGAAACCTGCGAGACAGCTGAAAATAATTTTGGAGAGATGGGATCACCTTGCTTAACACCTCTTTCGATGCGGAAATTTGTAGTTGGTTCTCTAAAAAAGGCTGAGGAGGTGACATAGATGTCATGGAGCACTCTGACAAGTATAAGCTGTATCCACGCCACGTTCAGCTAAGGCTTGCAGGACAGCTTTGTGACTTATTGAATCAAATGCCTTTTCTAAATCAACAAAGGCTACGCAATGAGGCATCTGGTATTCGTTTGAACGGGTAATTAGTTCTCGCAGCGCAAGAATGTGGTCGATTGTGCTAAAGCACTGCAGAATTCTGCTTGCTCAATGGATTGGGCAGAATTAAGGGTGGAATTGATGCTATTTCAACAAGATCTTTGTAAAAACTTTATACTTAACAGCCAGCAAGCATACGGTCCGGTAGTTTTTGGTGTTATGAATACTTCACTTTATTCCATGATGAAATGATTGATGCATTGTGTAGGCAGGAAAAGAAGACTTTAGCCAAATGATTGATAGCTTCCTCGCCAACTAGCTTCAAAATATCAACGGAGTCACCGCTGTTCTTTTTTCATGGTATCTATAGCAAATCTGACTTCAGATGGAATTATGTCTGGCACTGTTGATACATTGGAGAGGGCAGAGAATATTGGAGTTGCCTCTAAGCTGTCATATAGTTTACTATAAAAGCCTGATGAATTTCAAAATTTCATCTTTTCAGTAATTCTATTATTGTTTCCGTCCAT
Organism: Vandiemenella viatica; assembly: GCA_031002005.1. Taxonomy (NCBI): domain Eukaryota; kingdom Metazoa; phylum Arthropoda; class Insecta; order Orthoptera; family Morabidae; genus Vandiemenella; species Vandiemenella viatica. The sequence goes on from JARYHS010012519.1 coordinate 70,226,832, forward strand.
TGTTATTATTCTTACCGAGTATAAGCTTTTGCTTTGTTCTCATTAAATCTGTTTTCTTTTCTAAGCAATTCCTTACAAAGTTTTATTGTAAGATAATTTTATATCAGCCTTCATGTTTTTCCTCAAAGTTTTACATAGCTCAGAATACTTTATCATGTCGTAATCAGACCGAATCTTCGTTTCCATCCTCTTGTTCAGTAGAGCTTTTGTTTTATTGCTGAATTTGCAATTTTGGAGGTCGTTAAAACAGAACCCGTCAACTTCTTACGCAGTTGTGATTAATATTACTGCTAGGTCTTCATCTTTGGTTTCTTGTAGCTTTCCCTGCAGCAACCGTTGGAATTCTTTTCTGCTTTCCTCCAAGTTTTTAATATTAATAATTTTAGTCTTGTTTCTTATGAATTTATTTATTTCTGTCCATACATTTATTTCAATCTTGGCTTTTAGTAGTTGGTGGCCGCTGACTGTGTTAAATTTTTCAGAACTGAGACATCTCTAACAATGTGAGGAGTAATCGAAAGAAAAAATTCTATCTAATTTTTAATGCTTAAGTTTGTGGACTTGTTAGTGTCTAAATCACAATAAAATCGTATTTTGATGATATATATCGGCTATTAGCTTTGGAATGTAAATATTATTTTTATAGTCTTCTATTTTAGACACAAATATTTTATGGGATAGTTATGCTGCTACGCAAATAATACTCTATAAAACCAAGATTATTCCTAAAACATGAATGTGAGGCATGGAAATTAAGACGACGTAGCCGAATAATGTACAGGTTTGGAAATTACTGAACGGGCCAATATCATTAAATATAACCATCGCTTATATGATGGAAACAGAGAAAGACACATGGCTAAAAGAGTGACTGCAGCCAAGAAAACGCATTACGTTCTTTTTCAAAGGAGTAGCATCCATGAAGGCCAGCATTCCATTCAGTATTACGTCAGAAGTGTTCCGGATTTTCACGTAGGGTTAATGCTTCCTTTATAAGGATTTTTACCTTTACTGATTAGCACAAAGAAAGAAAGTATTTCTTTATAAATATTTCCGTTTAACACTCGTTATTCTGACAGTAAAATGTTACCATGATCTCAATAAGAAGATTTAATTTAATTCACATGGATCGCATGCTCCAGTAGCATTTTCTCTATCCACCCATTTTTTTCCCGTTTCCTGCACCCGCCTATTATGGCCTATTAAAATTTCAACTTTATATTCTTTTAGCGTTTTTGTTAAATTATTCCCCATTTTTCTTGTTAAATTATTCCAATCCCTGACCCCCCTTACCTACTAAATAAAATCTTCCCACGTCCTTGTCCCTAAAATCGAGTGCCAGCTTGTGGTCATGGTCATCTTTTCCCTTCCATGCACCATTCCTTATTCTTACACCAATATTTTTCCACGTCTCATCACCAATATACGCCCTGTACACTCCCATTGCTCTTTTCACAATCCTCCTGTCTTCCAGTGAATCCCATTCCAGCTCCTTTATCATATCGGTTACTGATTGTGTTCTGCGGTAATTTACAGAGACAAATCTAGGAGTTCTTCTTTACACCTTCTCCAACTCCTGTATTTGATACCCAGCATGTGGGTCCCATGTTACACCTCAATATATAAGCAATGGTCTGACCAAAGTTTTGTAACCAAATTCCCTCACATCTCTGGTACATCCTCTCATCACTCTCTCCAACAAGTGGAAGATTTTGAAACCTTTTTCTACTTTCTGCCCAATATGTTCTGCCCAGTTGAGTTTGTTATAAAATATTATGCCAGGTATTTATATTTAAAGTCTCTAATAAGCAATTCTTTCCTCATGTTATAATTATAACCGACCTTTATTAGTTTTTTTATCTGTGTACCTAATAAGTTAACCCTACTTTGCATTTATTTTCATCCCCTGTTAACCTAGATATCCTTTCCAGATCACCCTTTAGCTGGTTACAGACTTTTATTGTTTTGATACTATTATATAACATTATGTCATCTGATTGGCAGAATGCAAATAACAAATAATTACGTCGTACTATAGAGGAAATACAACAATAAATATTGGCACTGCAGTAATTTTCTTAATGATGGCAATCTATGCGGTTCAACAAACTGCCAGCGAAAAAGCTTGCAGTTCGTTAGTTGAAACACACAGGTCGCCATTACCTGAAGATAACAACAGAGGAGTGGCCGAAACGTTGTATTCAGAAAGAGAAAATCGATAGTATATCCATTAAGGTTTGTGTGTAATTACTTCCTTCCTGACAGTTAATAAGATAGTTTAAATATTGTAATGTTTCATTTTTCCTTCAGAAATATTTATTGATATTAATTTAAGTGTTAATGCGAAGACTACCTGATGGTGAAATTCATTGCTTAGGGCTATAAAAGTGATTGCTTGAAAGCTGGAGACCTTCCGACAGGTGCCATAGATACTCGTATAAAATCGACTTATGTCGACACGGTTTTCCTAAAACAAAGAGAATACTTTAATGGGTAAAACTCTGACAAAGTGTGACATGCAAAGACATCCATTAATACGGGACCATTCAGTGCGGTAGCATTTGCGGTGGCTCTTGAAGTGTGTAAGCTTAAAAATTTGCTTAAAAGCAAGTTTTTTGGGAAACAAGTTTTTGTATACGGACGCTAAAGATCCACACGAAACTGGGCAGGTGTTTACAGCTCACCACCGACTTGATTTCTGTCCACATTTATTCTCTGTTACAGCTGAGCCAAGTGAAAAGCTAGTTTTTCCTAACGATCGTGGGATTGCCCACGTCCAACACCTTCCCGGAGCCCCGGGTTAACTCAACAGGGGACGAAGAGGATTAAAGATCACGTTTCTGTCTTCGGGTGGAGAAGCATCTATCAGACAGCTGGAGGAGATGCTTTCATTGCCAGCCGTGCATTGACATCCTACCCGCGGTCACGAATTTCTGCTACGCACAATAGGATGTGTGCTATCTCAGAGCGGAAGAACGACCACCACTGCACGCATGCGACCGTCTGCAGCTATCTGATTCACGTCCAACTGTCAACTTCTACGGTTTGGTAAAACATTGATTTGGGATTGTTCGCAGCAGTCAACCAGCCATCCTGCGACCCTGCTCGATGCAAATCGAAACATTCTCTTTTTTATTTTTATTTTTTTTACTTACGGCTCTACGCCTTGTCGACGTCGAGGTCATTAGAGGCGGGAGGGAACTGGGGACAAGGAACTGGAAGGAATTTGGCCATGGCACTTTTGAAGGAAACATCCCGGCATTCGCCTGGAGTGATTTGGGGAAGCCATGAAAAATCGAATTCTGGATGCCCGGACGAGGATTCGAACCGTCGTCATCTCGAATGCGAGGCCAGAGCACTAACCACTCACCCACCACGCTACGTGAAACAGCCTCACGTGTTAACTAAAATTCAAACATTGTGATTTTTTAACAGTAACTACATTATAATTAATAAAATCGTCAACTTGAATATTATGAAACATAAAATAAAAACCCCTTGATCGTGTTAATTTCACATACATACATTATTAACTCCAGTTCAATCATTTTAATTCCTGAAGCGTCTCATACAAAGTAAGTGTTACCTTTCATAATAATAAAATAAATATTTATAAATACAATTAATAAACTCGCCATTTTTTTATTTTACTTTTCAGTTTGAAAACGTTTTAAGATTCGCGGGAGTGTTCTACATTTCTCACGACAGTAGAAATAATTCTTGCTTTCCATAGATCTAATAAAAGGCATTTTTTTATTTCAGCGAGGTTAACAGAGTAATCATACGATAGATAACAAGAAAGGGACAGAAAATTGGCCATGACTTATTAATTATTGAATTATTAATTGTAATGAAGCATATGCTTCTATTGTAATCTGTGAAGGAAGCTTGGACTACTTCTAGTAAAACATGGAAAACCGAAAAGTTTCACTGGGCATGGAATAAAATTAGCGTCTTTCAGAATGCCAGACGTGAACTTCATGTCAGGGTTAAATCTGTTATTTTTTTTATGAAATCGAGAACAATTTATTTCTTGCATATGTTATTAGTATAGGTCAGTGTTTCTCAACCTGTGGGCCGTGAAGATGGTTCAGGTGTTTCGCAGCCAGAATATTATAATTTCAGACACCCTATTCGCACTGTAAAAGGCTATAAGCGAGTATAAACGTTTTTAAAGCCACGAATATATTTAAAAATCTAGTATTTTCATGATGACTGTAGGACAGAATTGTTCCTACGACAGTCATTTCCAGTTGGCATCAAAAAGAGCGCCGTCCAACTAAGAATTAGATAAATGTCCGTTTTCTGAGGGCCTTGTAGAAAGTTTAAGGGTAGATAGGGTTGATAACATAAGGGTAGAGAAGTAAACAAAAATAAAAAAGTATAAGTCGTTTGTATAGTGTAGCACCTAGCCTACAGTAACAGTATAATTCATTTGGTCACTAAATATTGAGAGTCTGGTCAATATGTAATTAACTATTAATAGTTCACTTCCAGTAGGAATTCAAAACATGCTTTTAGATTTATTATGTTATAATGGTACAACAGAATATACTCCAGATGTTAATAATATACACATAGGTACAAAATTAGGCACACATAAGTTAGTGGTCCGCAGCTTTATTTTTGACAATTTACTGGTACTCGGGTTGATAAAGGTTGAGAAACGTAGAGCACTGAACCACAATTAAGTGCTCACTTTGGACAGGTATGACCTGAATGCTACCTGTGCAGTTCAGAGTAAAGTACTTGCGGGCTTAGATAGTGGCTCCAGCAACCAATGAACACAATTTACACATGAATTCAGGCTGCAGTAGCTCGTGGAAACTGTTTCGCGTGAGAATCATTGGTTCACTATTTTAACTGGTCACAACCTGCAGAATACAGAAAGTTCCATGCAAAGTTTCCATGTTTTCCCACCAGAACTCCAGCGCTATGCTGAAACCAAGGCATAAAAGTTGCTTAATAACGTCACTGGCTTTCCTCTACTGTAACTGGCTAACCTTTACTGGTGGCTTCTGGAGCATACTGTGCGCATCGCTTCAGTGTCATTAAAAGAGCAGACTGCCATATTGCCTTCCTTCATTCTGGCATCAAGATATAAATGAGAACCGTTCGTCGTAGCATATACAGATTCCTTTTTTTGCGATGAAAGAATGTAGGCTTTCTTGGTGAATCATATGAATAAAATCTTCTCGAGCTTTCCATCGGGAGAGCGCGTCCATACGACGTGACTTTCCATCACTGATGAAGGTAGCAGAGTCAACTGCCGAAACGTTGTATTTACATGACACTATCCGGCTGAACTCCTCTCCCTTCATATCTTAATAGATAAATGAGGTATCATTTTAAATATTAAAATCTTCACTTTAATCACATCATATTTTAAGAAAGTATTTTTTCCGATTTAAAGAGCAAACAATATCATTATTTCTGAAACGTGTTTTTTTTGTTGTCATTAGTAATTTATCTCACTTGATAACTGACCGAAATCGATAAGAGGTCTCCACTTTGGTCATATCATATTTTAAGAAAGGAATTTTTTGGAATTCGACCTTTTAGGGGAAAAAATATCACTATTTCTAAAACGTGCTTTTTGCCACGCGCCATTTATTTTCCTTGATACCTAATCGAAAACGAGAAATGAGATATTTTTTAAGGATTAAGGTCTCCACTTAGATGATACCAGAAATCAAGAAAAGAAATTTTATTAATAACTATGAAGATCGCTCTTATTGGACAGTTCATAGCCAAGTCGCTAGATAGAATCAACTCATATAAAAGATATATTAATAAACTGCTTTCCTGGTGTCGACAAGGAATGAGCGCCATAGCAGCACCACATATCACAAAGATGTCAATAAATTGTGTGTGTTTTGTTTGTTTGTTGATTTTTTTTTTTTAAAAAGTAACTTTTTGGATATATTTTTTCTTTTACCGAAAGATTTCTGCTTTGCTATACAATTCATATGTAAACATTTTACTCACGATATTTTCTCACAGCCTATGATGGCAGCTACACGTATCACAGAGATATGGATACTCTGTATTTTGCTCAGGTTAGTTGTATATCGTTAAGTTTGTAAGACATTTTTTACACGTACAACGTGTTTCCTGATTGTTTCGTAATACGTTGTATTTTGTAACGTACCTATTACACGAAGCAATTAAACAATTGCTACAAATGAGGCGGTTCTTGTTACATCCTTTTACAGATCACCAACCTCACTATTCTTCGTATTTTATTTGCGAAATTTTCGCATGGATAGAGACACAAGTAACGTTGGGCTACGTGAGGGGGAAGGTTGTTCACTAGAGGCTGCGTGGTTTATGGACGCTCCCTAATGTTTAAATTTCTTTAATGCTTGTAAACTGGCGTTGACCATTAGATTAGAATCATATGCAAGAATTTTTCGCAGCGTTTCTGCATTTCACACTGAAGTTAGGCTACGTGCTTCTGTGATGTTTTCAGGCGGTTTAACTCATTTTGCGTCTGTGTAATTAATAAGAACCATAAAGCTTGCTTTGTACAAATATTTAAAAATTTAGAAGAAAAATGTATATTCGAAATTTAATACGAGAATCATGTCTAGTTGTAAATAAGCAGTTTTCTATTTGAATTATGCTAAAATATTGATAATAAGACGACATATTTAACAGTTAAGCTTATGGAGCTGTAGAAATAATAATGATAAGGTAAAGGCTTGTGTCGGCGTAATGATGTAGGGACAGGACTTTTACTGGTTGCCCCTATCGTAACCGCCTTAACCTGTCACTAATACTACCTGGCATAGGAAATCTAGGAACGAATTTGCAATGCGAATCATAGAAGCGTTCTGGCGATTCTTGATTTTCCACAATTACGTATGACAGAGGTTAAGAACCGTTGAAAAGCCCAGCCAAGGTGTGGATTCAATTCGGAAACCTTTCCATCTCCAGCCCGATGCCTTATCCACAGAGATACGAGACAGTTATTTTGGAAATAATTAATTAATATTTAAGATGACTGGAACCTTGCAAGGCGGTATATGATGACACCAGTCTAACAATCAATTAGGACGCAATAGCTGCAGTAAAAACATGAAAACAACTAGACAGGTATCATAATTGCAATACGAAGTGCATGAAATGATTTTACAAATTTCTATATCACATTTACATAAGAATTATAAAAATGTCGAGTGACTGGAGATCACTGTGATAGTAATATTGAGAAGCGAATACATATTTATGTCCGATGGACGTTTGATAATATGCATATAAATTCAAAAATTTGGGGTGTTATTGCATGATTAAGACACTACATATTATCTTTAAACGAGCAGTGCTTGTATAGAATTGCAATATCCGAAACGACTCTAACGATTCTGATGAAATTTCGTATTTAGATGACGTTTTGTTTTTTAAGATTACCTAAATAGTTGTATTCCCTGAAAAACGCAATTTTACAAAATATGAACAATTTTTGCGCTTGGTATCTCGAAAACGGCTCTAACGCCATCTCATAAACGATTCAGGTATCACAAAGCCTACTAATAGTTTCTCTTTTGTTTCAACAAGGAATTCATATATTTAAACGAACAATTCTTGTATACTAGCTGACCGGTGGGAATACTAGCACTACATGTTTAAATGTAAAAAAAAAAAAAATTAAAAAGAAGAAACTTAAAAAATGGATAATGGCTTTGTCAGAAGTATTACATTACTTTATAAAACTTCTTTGAAAATAATATTAGCAGTTATAATGTAATTTTCTTTTAATTTTTGACAGTATGTGTGTTTAACACAAACATCAATATTACTGAATTGTTATAAGTGGTTATCATTAAATGCTACAGGTTTAATTGTAAAACATTTAAAAAGCAGATATTTTAAAAAAAATAGACACTGGCTTTGTCAGATGCGATTTTTTAAAACTTTTTTACCTTACAAAAGTTTTTTGAAAACAATATTAACATAATAGCAGCTTTTCTTATATCTGAAACGGTTGTCGTAGAAGTTTCAGATTATGCTTACTGATGTTATTTTGAGACACCAATGAGCCTACTGTTTTATCATTGGTTGCAGTAAGCAACTGTGAGCTTCTGCATAGGAAGCCATTAAGAACAAATTTTAACTGCAATAAAACTTCACGCAGTTAAGACTCTACTCTAGAAAATCTAAAAGAATATCGTCTCAACCAAGTTACTCGAACTTCGCCCAGTGAAGACTCAATTCAAGAAAATCCTGACGAAATTCCACCTAAGCAGATTTCTATTCACGAAACGCTGCCATTAAAATACATTGAACTATTATTCACGATTTTTATTTAAGCAACTGCAGTTCTTATGTAAGTGGGAAATAAATATACTGAATGTATAATGTTGAACAATATACAAAGAAAACTGAAGAATTCATACAAACAAATCACATTACACAATTGAAATCAGACCCCACAAACAGATTCCAAACAGGACTAAAGAAAATCCTTAAAACCATTAAATTCATTCTCACTGATAATCAAAAAAAGCACATTACACAAACAAATCCAACTGCACCCACACTGAGGAGTCAGCCAAAACTTCACAAGCCAAACATTCCAGTCAGACCAATAGTCAATTTCAAAAAAGCTCCAACATATTACTTAGCCAAACATGCCAACAGATACCTCAAGCAACATTACATTCTAAATGAAAACCGAAGCATACAGAATACAACACAACTAATTGAAAACATAAAAGACATACCCATCCCTGACACTGCTACTCTGGTATCATTTGACATTCAGAACATGTATACAAATATCCCCACAGCACAAACAATTCAAATAATACACAAGAACCTACAAACATATAACACAGTACCAAACACAAACATTAATGAACTAATAAACATACTAGAACTCATAATAGCACAAAATTACTTCAACTTCAACAACAATCATTACTTACAACAAGAGGGACTCCCTATGGGATCTCCAATATCAGGAACACAAGCTAATATCTTCATCAACTTCATTGAAGGAGAAATATTCAATAAAATAATCCCCCAAAAAGGCTTTCAGGTAATTTATTGGTTTCGTTATGTTGATGATATTCTATGTCTCATTAATGAACCGTTAGAACGCATAAAGGAATTACACCAAGATATAAACACACTACACAGAAACATCACATTCACATTAGAAATAGAACACAATGGCCAATTAAATTTTCTGGATCTAACCATAGCTAAAATCCAAAACAAACACACATTCCAAATATACAGAAAACCCACAACAACAGACCAAATAATACACTCCTCATCAAACCATCCACACAACCACAAACAGGCTAAACAGAATAAACAGAATCCCTTTAACAGAACAGAATTACCAAAAAGAACTCAGTACCATAAAAGAAATAGCCAAGAACAATGGATACAAAACACACATGGTTGATGTATTAAATAGAAAGATAGTAAATAAGTTAGAAAAAAAGCCAAAACAAAGAACAGCACCACCACACTACACCAATTCAACAACCAAAACACAAATACTTCAACAACAGTAACACCTCAAATCACACAAACATCCAACAAAATAGAACACAAGGGAAAGAAGTGGTACACCATGACATACTCAAACAAGCATATACACAGGGTAACAAATATATTTAAGAAACAAGGGATAAACATTGTTCTCAAAACAAACAATTCAATACAAAAACAAATCAGAACTCAAGCACAAACAAATAAATTCTCTAACTCTGGTGTATACCAGCTGACATGTCAAAATTGTGATGCAGTTTACATCGGACAAACAAGGAGACAATTCCAAACACGATATAAGGAACACTTGAGAGCATTGAAGTATAGTAATCATTCAACTTTTGCTGAACATCTCTTAGAAAATAACCATATGCCCACTAACATAAATACAGACATGAGAATCCTAACAACAAACCACACGAAACACAATATTCTAACCCTTCAAGAAAATTATCAAATTCAGAAAGCAATAGTCTCAGGAAAACACGTACTCAATGATCATATAAACTTAACCAACCAAACTTTATTCAACCTAATAAACACCGAAATTGACACATAACAGCATTAAACACTCAAATTTCCCCACAACAGTAATTTAACACCACATTTCATTTCCCCCATCCACAAGACATACACATTTTGGCTAAAACAAAGCAAAACACACACACAAAATGTAAGTACGAAATTTCAAATTCTCCGCTCACGCCACTTCCGACAGAGCACTGCCGGAAAACAGCTGAACAACAACAGCGCACACAAAACTAAAGTTTGACAATATCGTTGTAAAAAACTGTGCTTCAAAGTGTTTTCATAACAGACAAATTTTGTACAAAATATGTAAATATGCACAATAGTGTAAACAACATGCTGGTTGAGGGCACAGGCGACCAACAACCACACCTTAAAATAGAAATGTAAAATGTAAGTGATGATATGAATCTACCTCATTACATCTATGTAAACAAGACGTTCTGCTTGCTAATTTAAAAACAGATATGTAAAAATATGTCATCTTTACGCTTCCTATATATATGAAAAATTTCGTTATATGTAAAATTAAAACCATTATGTACAATATCACAAATTACAGAAAACGTTGTACGCTGATGATGCCTCGACGAGAGGCGAAACGCGTCCGTCAAATAAATATTGTAAAAAACAGTTGCATTGGCGTAATTATTAAGAATAATTATTAATATTGAACGGTCTTGCAGCTCAAATGTAATAAGTGGGGAAAAAAAGTGGTTACGGCGCTAGCTCTCAAAAATTCTGGCTACGATCCCGGGTTCAAATCCTGGTGGGGACAAGAATTTTAAGATTTATATTTGATATTATGAACTACGCTGGGGCGTTCTGTGGTTCGGTTTCTACGTTAAATTGTAGTATTCAGAGGAAAGGAACTGGCCATCCTACCTCTGATACAATAGCTTAGTATGCCTCCTTCTGGACGATCCAACCAATCTTCAGGTTAGATTTTTATACTGTCTATATATTTAATCTATCCAATCTAATACTATTAAATTAGCAGATGTTGTAAATAGATAAAATTAAGTTCTCACAAACTCTTCTAAGTATTTTGATGAAATCTTGCATACTGAACAGAAATCGAAAGATGCCGAGCGAAGAATGTATAGTTTTCTCAAATAATGGATACGGATACTAAAATTCGACTTCTTCCGGCTCTCCTACACTCCACGGGAAAGAAAAAGCCTAATGAGAGCATCTAGCCATTTGTTACTTGGCTTAATTGCCTGCACGCTTGGCACGTTTGCGATTGTGGGCGTAGGTCGTGGGGTCTTGTTTTGGATAGTAGATTTCAACACGTGAAGGACTTACACGACAGAAGAAGAATTCGGTGTTCTTATAATTATAAAGGCTGTTGGAGGTATTATAACATTTGAATCATGCCTTTTACATTACCTTATTTAAATTTTTTTCTGCATATTTGCTTATTTTTCATTTATTTTCCCATAAACAACATAGCCCAGTACATAGAATCTAATGTGGGCCCTTATTTCATTAATTGTAGTTAATATATACTTATATGTTATGTATTTAACGTATTCACTCTAACAACAAAGACTGCAAGATAATTCAAGTTTCTATGTCAGACTAGTTTACCTCTGCTATTTCCATCGTTATTAACAGAGTCGGTACCACCACTACTACTTCTAATATTACTGCTATTGTTACTATTATTACTATTACTACTAATACCACTATTTTTACCAATACGACTATTACCACCACCAGTGGTCGCAACCGCCTTTGATTACACTAACGTTCATTTTTTCTTGTTGTTGATTGTACCACAAACTTAAATTCTACACGTTTTCTTAGTAGGCTTCCGAAAATCCTGACTGCTAGCGTTGAAACCCTTTGAGTGATGGTGAGTTTCTGAAAATTGTGTTAAGCTTGTACCCTTCTGGGTTTTCACGCATACTAAACAACAACATTAAACAGCAAATAGTTGTAATAAAGTTTTAGCCAGCTTATTCTAAACATGTTCGTACATGATGAAATTTCACTACCCCCTACCTGAGTTTCTTTTTGTATCTATTCTCATTTCCGCTGATACTCGACCTGACTGCACATTACATCCAATTAATGGGCTTTCTAATTGTGTATACTGTAGTATACCGTAGTTACGTTTTTTTTATTTTTAAATAGAATTTGCTCATCTCAGCAATTCAACCAGTGTAAGTTCTAAGTACAACCAGTATCATAACTATTAATTTGTCTGTAGTAACAACTATACAAACGAACACATCCATGCCCTAGATCGGGCTCGAACCAAATAAATTTGCAACGCGAGGTCAGATAGCTAAATACCACTACCAGGCCGGTTCCAGAAATTTCTCCGAGAAAATCCATGGATTTTTCTCAAAAAGCTATGATATATATTTTTCTTTATAATTGTTGCCATGCCAAATCTTTCCTGGCTCTAAAGACCGCTACGCCAATGAGCCATAAAACTCTAACATATACACAGATGAAAAGTTATCTTCTCTCACATCAGAAACTAAAGGTGCAACAATTTGCGTATTTAATTAAGATTACATGAAACATATGTTAGAAATCTGATATATAAACTGTGTCTTAAATTAAATTGTGATTGAAGGTTCTAAAAAGTAAATTTATGTGGGCTATCCTTCCTTCATGTCGCTTACTATACTGAGGTCTACAACTAGCGGTTACCAGAGACTGAAGGTTGGCGAAGAATCTATATCCGTTGGACACCTGTGTTGTGGGGACGGAATAGCACTAACAAAAATTTCGATTTTGAAGAGCTCGGACCAATTCTTTTAGTTTAAGTCGATCAAATTGTTAAAGACTGAAAAATTTTATATCTTAAATTTTTTTGTTTAAATGAGTACAGTATAAACAAGTGTTTTGATGAGTCTCCAGGAAACTGTTATTGAGGATTATAGAGGTATACGAACTAACGGGTACAGGTGGAGTTGCAATTACCGAAATATTAATAATGTACCTTTCTTTTGGTTTACAGGTGAATACGTACATAAATTTGATTACATACTGTGGGTCACTCCAGAGAACACGATTATCATTAAATCGGGAGATACAGATTGGACTGTAGCTTCGTTGCTATTCTCCGCGTCCAAAATTCAAGTATACCAGCCGATTGCTAAAGGAGCCAAGAATTTGTTACTCCTACTGGGCATATTGTCACATCTCGCCACATGACAAAAGATTCACCAATGCTTTGTTGACGTAACCTTTTATTAAGAGATGGAGGTGGGAAAAAAACCTTCTCCTGCTGTGTATACCAGAAGAATCCACAGCATTTGAAGAAGAATTTGAACTGTTTCTCCTTTCCCCACGAGTTGATCCTGTTTCAATTTTTCTTCAAACTGTAAATATTTGGATGTTTGCTTCCTCCCCATGTGTTTTTTTTTTTTAGTTATAGTTTATCGCCTCGTCGACGGCTAAGGTCATTAGACGCGGGATGGGATTGGGGACAAGGAACGGGAAGGAATTCGGCCATATCCTTTTTGAAGGAAGCGTCCCGGCATTCGCCTGGAGTGGTTTGTGGAAACCATGAAAAACCCAAATCTGGATGCCCGGACGGGGATTCGAACCCGCGTCCTCCCGAATGCGAGACCACAACGTTAACCGTTCACCCACCACGCTCGGTGCCATGTGTTGTTTAAGATTATTAAGGCTGGAAACGTAAACCTTGATTGCAGAATGTTTAGGAAAACACAGTTTGAATTTATACGTTAACTGTTCTCCCAATCTTGATTTGAATGCCACATAAGGCATAAATGCGTCCAAGGATTTTAAATCTTTTTGCTATGACAGTATTAGCGTTTCTGCTTTCACTAACAGTTTGTAATCTTCAATTTCCTTGATTTAATCATGTAACGAATATCATTTTAATTTATTTCATTAACAAATTCCAAACCAGCACAAACTTAGAAGTGCCACTATGTTAGTAAAAAAAAGTTAAGTTATAAAAATATAAAAATCAAATCACTGATTGAATTTGAAAAGAGTAGTGAGCGCCATAACAGTTATACATGCTTCACACTCACACTTCGCATTATCTTTTTTTTATTATTTATTTTGGTCGTTGGCTTGCGCCAATTGACCAGCTGATTAAATACAATATTTTACAGTTCCATTTAGTCTAGACATAGTACAATTTATTTCTATTATAAACATTAATATATCTTGATTCGGTATTACCTATAGATAGTAGTACATTTTATATTCATGATGGCCAATGCGGTGATCAACATTCCTGTTATATATTACACTTGTTGGATTTTTCATACATAATTGACTATTCTATTGAAAATGTTGTATTACATTGGAGTGGTATTTAGTTTAGACATAGTATAATTTACATTTATTGTGACCTTCATGTATCATTTGTTTCGGCATTACCTATAGATTGGAATACATTTTATATAAGTAATATCCAATGAGCTGAGTAAGGTAATTAACAATCCTGTTCGCATTATCTAGTTCGTTAGACATTCGACTCGCCGAACGTACTAGCTTGCCGTGTCCCGTAATTCAAACCAAGGGATCTGACGTCGAAACCAATGTAACGGACTGAAGTTAAGAAGAACGTTAATAATTTTTTAGTTTAACTTAAAAGTTAAATTTTTCAACTTTGTTAACTTCGTTAATTGACGGTTAACGGATTAACGGCTTTCCTCCAAGCTGTGTCAGTATGTATAGATTTTTTGTATTGAACGTTAGTATCGAGTTATTATGATGATCGTTGTACCGGGCTGTAGTTGAAAATAAACGAAAGTGGACGTAAATGGTAGCTTATATTTCTCGAAAAGCCAAATAGAAATAATAAAATCATAAACGGCTGCCAAGAGCATCCCACCAGAAATCCAGTGATAACCATGAAACCACATACGCGCGAGTTAAACGGAGTCAGGAAGGCATGGAAGTCAATGCGTTGGTAGCAACTTCTTTTACGAAGTTAACTTCCCATTTTTAACTAGGCCCTTATAGCTGGTAAACGTTGAGCTCATTAAAACTGGGAGAGAATTGAGGGAAAGGAATTAGAAGGAATTTATCCTTGGCGATTTTTGAATCTGGAGAGATATCGTGTAGTAACAAAAAACTGAAATCGGGATAGCTGCACAGGTATCGAACCGGCGTCATCCTGAATGCCAAGTCTGATCCTTAACCTATCACCCATCAGGCGCGGTCAGCTGACTTCAAATTGTCTCTTCACACATACGTGTTATCCGATTTTGGTGAAACAAATGTCAGTCGATGGTCTGCAACCTCTAGTTTTAATCTGTAGTTACATTACACTTTAATTTCAATTTGTGGATATTTGGTGGGGAAAATATTGCAATATCAAATCATTGCGTCAAACGGTCAAAAAATACAAGCTGATGTTTCGGATCAAAAACTGACCAACAGACCGTGGTGCTTAGAATGCGTGCCCACAAGGAGACATCTGCAAAAATGTAGGTGGTGGCAGAAAATGCGTATTCACGTACAACTCTTGCTATCGTTTGTGTGAACATAAGCGTGGCCGATAGTTATTTTGTAAGTTGATCCAGTAAGTGGCTATGTTTTGGGAAGTACCAACAAAACGATATGGGTTTGAGGATAGAGGCACAATACAGCAGTTCCGAATTATGCGGTGACATCGATCAGCAGCTTACTAAGCGTAAAAACCTCGCGATATAGCATCACGCGACATCTGTAGGCTGCATTCTCAAACACTCATCCATTCGAAAGTTTGTTATCTTGCGTCAACATCTTAATCAGTGTAATTAGATTTCAACATCACCTGACATTAGAATGTAGTTTTGTTTGATTATACTTGTCCTTATTACACACTTAATTACAACGGAGTATTAATTTTAGTCTACAGTATTAGATACTGTATCTTGAGTCTGGTATTTCTGTTTGACTGTTGTTTAAGGAATGATTGAAATAAGCAAACAAAGTAGGAAATATCAACATCGGTTGTGATCACAAGAAAAAAAATAATATTTGCGTGTAATGCAAGAGTCATCTTCACATTGAATTAAGACACTGTCTGCATATCATTCCACGCTACTTACAGCCAGAATTTTGTTGTTATGAAATAAGTTTTTTAGGGGTGCAAACAGAATTGCTATGTCACATAAGAACGAAGTTTTTTCTCCGCGATGAGAATTAATATAATGTACTCGGATGTTTAGTCAAGTTAATGAGGTGTTTACGCGCGATATTTCGGCAATCAAAATAACTGATGATTGAAGAAGGCGACAGCGAATTTTTACTGCCGAAATATCGTGAGTAAACTCCTCGTTAAATCGGCTAGTCACCCGAGAACATTATATTAAGCACTAGCTGGTTGCCCACGACTTTGTGTTAGTAAAAAGTTTTGATTGACAGCTGCCGACATGTAACCACCATAGTGCACGATGGGAGATTCGAGCCTAATACCACACACAAACATCAGTGGTCTGCGCAGGGTATTTATGGCTGCAAAGTGAAATATGGAGACACACATGTCTTTGGTCGAAATATGGGAAACGCCCTCCGTCTACCAATTTCAACTATCATATCTCCTACACTCCCAGAACTTCCGACATGACGTCACCATGGTGCACGTTGGGAGACTTGAGGTTAATGCCACACACAATTACAAGTGGACTGCGCTAGGTAGTTTTGGCCGTTGTGTGAAATACAGGAACACACATGCCTATTTTATGTCAGGTCCACCACTTTAAACCACCATACCTACCACGTCTCCACAGCTATCGACATACAATCACCATAGTGCACGGCGAAACACTCCAGGCTACTACACACACATACGCACGTGGTCTTCGCTTGGTAGTTCTGGCTGCAAGTTGAAATATAGGAACACACACGTCTTTGGGGAAATATGACCACTATCAACCACCATATCTCCCATACACCCGTAGCTACCGACATCTAACCACCATTTTTCACGATAGCAGACTCGATGCTACTACCACACACAAACTCCAGTGATCTGTTCTGTGTAGTTGTGACAGCAAAATGAAATATACGGACACATATCTCTTTGGTTGATATACGAATATCCTTGATTGACACTTTCAATCACCATTTCTCCATACCCTCCCCCCCCCCCCACCCATTACTGAAATTCTGCCAACGTTATGAACGATCAGTGAATGTTTGCTACTACCACACACAAGTGATCTGCGCTAGATAGTTTTGGCTAAAAAGTGAAACAGAGGGACATACACGTCAGTAGGAGGATAATAAGAGTTCAAAAACACCGCCAGGTGGCAGCACCGTCGCGTGACGTCACAAGATGTCCGCCCCCCGTTTGGCCGGTCAAGATGGCCGCCGTTAGTTCATCGACCGCCCGCCCAGATGGCAGCAGCAGTCGGGCTTGCGCTGGACCGTTAGTTCACAGATCCGCTGGTAGATGGCAGCCCCCGTTAGTTCTTTGGCTCACTGGTAGGTGGCGTGGCATGTATCATTTTGGTCTCCGACAAATATTTGTCACTGCTCTCCATTAGCCGTTCCCTGTTCTGGAATGCGGACGTCAGACAAGTTGTATCGTGGCGACAAAACTATGGATTCGTCTATCACTTTATTTCCTAGTGGTCATCGTGTGTTGCGTATACCAATTCCACCTTTACCGAGTAACTTAAATATAATTAAAGTCTTAGTTTAAATGGCCCCATTGGTTTAAGTAGACAATGGACGATTAGTTCATCCATTAATCGGGAAATCGAGTATGATGGTCACGAATCCACTTCCTCTCAGATGTATACTGTTTGATACAGAAGTGGAAAAAATAAGTCGAAAAGCATAAATGTTTCCTTTTAACGTTCGATATGGGGAAAAAAACCGTCATAAACTCCAGATATAAAATTCTATGTGTACCTGTTTTCATGAAATTATTTAGCGTTCTTGCCTCGCATTCGGGAGGACGGAGGTTCGAATCCCCATCCAGGCATCCATGGTTTCCCAAAATCACTCCAAGTGAATGCCGGGGATGCTACCTTCAAAAGGCCATGACCGAATTCATTCCCATTCCTTTCCCGTCTCTAAAGGCCACGTTGTTAGAGAGACGTTAAAAAAAAAAATCGACTGCCGAGATGCAAAGTACCCCGGTTTCCGATAGATGGCTGGCACACATCATTTCACCAAGCTTTTACGAGAAATATTTCAGGTATTCCTGCCTGCTGTCTGTCTGCTATTATCGGTATATCAATGTGACAAGTATTTCGAAACTATGGAGTTATTCTCGGCGTTCCGTTTGCCCAGGTTGCGAAACTCTGTACACAGCAAGGTGCAAATATTTCAGCACAGTAAAATATTTTCTTCGGTTCTGTGTCGTGAAATATACTTGCGTTTGATTAAGCGTGAACCATTACTATTTTTTACTAAAAACAAAAGAAGTCCACATTAGCGTATATTACCTACAAAACATTTCTGTTCCCATGTCTCCTTGTTATTACAGAGCAAAGCACATACTATTAATCAGTCACATTGCTATACAGTACAGCAATATTTCATATATGTTATTCCCCCCAAACTTAGTGGCCAAGAATTAAAGAATATTTCACACATCTCCAATGATACCTGATAAAGTGAAGTTACAGTGAGTTTATTCCTTGACAGCCTTTTCAGTCCCTGGCTTTACCCTATAATGTCTGATCATAGTCCTCTATCCCCCCTCCCCTTTTTCTATATAGTGTTCCTAATTAAAAATTCATTCATATACCGAAAACATACTTTTGCACATCATATCGGATTCGTTATGAACCAATATAATAGCTAACAGCATTAATGATAGCTCACGAATTTTGGCTAGATTTCCACATTTTAAAGGATGTATTAAATTAGGTGCAATGAAACAGAGCGAGAACCAACCCAATTTTTAAACTCAGAGGCATTGAAGGGGTTTACTGATGTATGTAAGTATAACCTCGATGAATCTAAAGCAAAGTTGTCTATTTGAAAACCAGTTTCTTTCCCTACAGGCATTTATGAAGTGATTACATGTTAATCTCTCGACTGATATCAAACCAATCAGCCAGTAATTTTTTCCAGCCTGTCTTTGGACAAGAGCCCACTTGAAAATATTTGTGACAAAGCCTTTCCCACATCAAAGCTAGAAAAAAAATCAAAGTTTCCAGTTTGACAATGGCAAAGCTCAAGGAATGGAAACATCAGTACGACTCCTTATTTCCCTAATCTTATCTCTGTTGCCATTGGTATAAAATATTTAATCACACTCGTAATTGTTGCCATCAAGGTCAAACCTTTGTCGTCTGTATCAATTCTGTTATGCTTTCGTAAGCAATCACAAATTGAGTGTCCTTAGCTGTACTTTGTCTAAAATTCCAATCAATCCCTTGTGACACATCAGTGATTGACACCTTTAACTGTTTTTACAGCACAGCACGTATGTTCCAGGAACGAAATACGTCTGTTAATCTTCACCCATGTCGAATCGAAGTACGCCAGTCCTATGTGATAAAAATCGAGTCACGCTAAGCACAGAACATGCCTGAGACCATCGCCTGTAACCAAGGTGGAGATATAGAAAATTTACCCACTTCCTTATAGAAGAAATCCAGTGCACTATTCCTAATTCTTTCACCAAGATCCACCCCTAGCCTCATCGCCAACATACGCCCAGCACTTCGTCAAACCACCTTCTGTTTTCCAATGATTCCCTGATCAGTTACAGACAGGGTTACCTTCTTTTCGTGCGTTAAAGTAAACCAAAAATTGAAAATTCGCAAAGTCTTCTCCTAATCAGTAGCCAGGTACCAAAATGTTCACTTAAGGTGCTTCTACTGCAGTTTTCCAGGAAAATTCGCCCCTTTTCCAGGAAATTATTTTTCAATAAATCAGGACCCAGGAGAGTTCTCCATTCGGTTTAAAATGTTCCCATCTAACGCCAACCTTCGGATTCAGGGCCAAGTGTGACATTTGTTTGTAATTGCATGCTTCGTTCAAGTAACCACGATAAAGTTACCATAATGCTCTTAGCTAACTGATAGTTTCTTGGTCATCAAACAGGCATCATAACCCACATTTTAATAGAAGATCCCCACACATCGACAAGTATCCAAAGGTGCAGACACTAGTTCTATTGCGCCGAAGATAGCACCCACGCTTGAACTGTCGTAAATTGTTAGGTCAAAGTGGGTGTTTGGATATTTTATCCACTCAGGCCTCATCATCTAAAGTCTAATGACAGATTGTGGTCATGGCCAACTTAGGCTCCATACACCACTCAGAATTATTCTGCCAATATCCATTCTAACAGCATTATACACCACATACAGCCCCTGACACTCTTCCAATCTCCCAATGACATCCAGTCCAGTTCCTTTATTAAGGCACTTGCTGAATATTTTCCACTAATAAATCTAGCTGCTATATTTTGCATCTTGCATTTGATGTACAAAAAATGTGGTCTCCATACTACACTTATATATACAAGAAATGGTCTGACTGTGGGTTTGTACCCAAGTCCTTCGCTTCTCTGGTACATCCCCTCATCACCCTCTCTGTTAAACCGAGCGTGGTGGTGTAACGGATAGCGTTCTGGCCTCGCATTCGGGAGGACGGCGGTTCGAATCCCCGTCCGGGCATCCAGATTTGGGTTTTCCATGGTTTCCCCAAATCACTCCAGGTGAATGCCGGGATGCTTCCTTCAAAAGGCCATGGCCGAATTCCTTCCCATTCCTTGCCCCCCATCCTTTCCCGTCTCTAAAGACCACGTTGTTAAAAAGGGACGTTAAACTGTTAAAAAAAAAACTCTCTGTTAAATGATTTTTGTGTAGTGAAAAACGTGAGAAACACAATTCGTATGCCAACACAAACGGCAGTAAACTGTAAAGAGTACAGTGAAATGGGAGATTGCCTAAGCGCTGAAGCAATGGTTAGAAGCACACGTTGATGGTGAGCATAATTCTATAACCATATATTTTAGACTCAAATTAACAGAGGAAGTAGACACACGCACACACTTGTACATGCATACAGCGAGGTCGACAGAACTAACAGCAAGCATCATGGAAACGATGAAGTGGGGCAGAATTGTCGTTACCACTGATTAACTGGGCAGAACTATCGTTAAAAAAATCATCAGACAGACGAGTTTAAGTCAGGTATCACAATACTTACACTTACATGCACAAAGAGAGACGCAGATATACATGTACAAGTCTACAGAAAGTTCAGGACGACTACCTGCACCAATCATGGAAACAAAAAAAAGTGATGTAGTACTTTCTTGCCCCCATGACTGGCTGAAAAACAGAACTCTCCTTACATATCATCTGCCTGGCGAGATAGAGGGTGTGCAAAAGATGGCATGTTTTCACCATACACCTAAGTATTTACATCATAAATAGTGTTCATCACACACAATTGATTACATTTACCATCAATACGTTTCTCCCATACTGCAACCCTATCTGCCATTCATTAAGAGTGCCCCAGGTACCATGAGTTACAATAGACATTTGACTATCACCAGATACCAGAACCCCTCATATTCATACTAGGTCTCAACCACAAATCCATACGTATCCATGCACAAGCTCAAAGAAACAGGAACAGCAAATCATACATCCAGATAAATGAGTTTAAGGAAGGTATCACCATACTTACGCACACAGACACATATATCCATGCCTTCAGCGAGCTAGACACAACAACCAGCCCCAATCATGGCGACGAAAAAGTGAGGTAGAACCCCCCATGGCTCATAACTGACCAAAAAATCATCAGTAACATATGTTCCAGGCACCATACTCTTCACATCAACATCATCTCATTTATTTCACACTACAGACCTCACTATCATCCAGTATCATGTGTGCTAGGTACAAAACTGTTCACATCAGCACCAACACGTCTATCCCACACCTAAGCAAATCATACATCCAGATAAATGAGTTTAAGGAAGGTATCACCATACTTACGCACACAGACACATATATCCATGCCTTCAGCGAGCTAGACACAACAACCAGCCCCAATCATGGCGACGAAAAAGTGAGGTAGAACCCCCATGGCTCATAACTGACCAAAAAATCATCAGTAACATATGTTCCAGGCACCATACTCTTCACATCAACATCATCTCATTTATTTCACACTACAGACCTCACTATCATCCAGTATCATGTGTGCTAGGTACAAAACTGTTCACATCAGCACCAACACGTCTATCCCACACCTAAGCTTTTTCCGCCATTCAGTAACATGTGCTCCCCATGTACCACGAGTAGCAGTAGACATTTGGTCATCAGACAGATACCATAACTCCCATATTCATACTAGGTCTCACCCACAAATCCATACGTCACCTCACACAAGCATAAGTGCAGGACAAACGAGATAAAGGAATGTATCACCACATTTACGCAAAAAACACACAGATAGAGATGCATACACACGTACATTTCCATGCCTACAGCGATCTCGACTCAACAACTAGCCCAATCACTGCCCAGTTAATCAGTGGTAACGACAATTCTGCCCCACTTCATCGTTTCCATGATGCTTGCTGTTAGTTCTGTCGACCACGCTGTATGCATGTACAAGTGTGTGCGTGTGTCTACTTCCTCTGTTAATTTGAGTCTAAAATATATGGTTATAGAATTATGCTCACCATCAACGTGTGCTTCTAACCATTGCTTCAGCGCTTAGGCAATCTCCCATTTCACTGTACCCTTTACAGTTTACTGCCGTTTGTGTTGGCATACGAATTGTATTTCTCACGTTTTTCACTACACAAAAATCATTTAACAGAGTGTTTTTTTTTTAACAGTTTAACGTCCCTTTTTAACAACGTGGTCTTTAGAGACGGGAAAGGATGGGGGCAAGGAATGGGAAGGAATTCGGCCATGGCCTTTTGAAGGAAGCATCCCGGCATTCACCTGGAGTGATTTGGGGAAACCATGGAAAACCCAAATCTGGATGCCCGGACGGGGATTCGAACCGCCGTCCTCCCGAATGCGAGGCCAGAACGCTATCCGTTACACCACCACGCTCGGTTTAACGGAGAGGGTGATGAGGGGATGTACCAGAGAAGCGAAGGACTTGGGTACCAACCCACAGTCAGACCATTTCTTGTATATATAAGTGTAGTATGGAGACCACATTTTTTGTACATCAAATGCAAGATGCAAAATATAGCAGCTAGATTTATTAGTGGAAAATATTCAGCAAGTGCCTTAATAAAGGAACTGGACTGGATGTCATTGGGAGATTGGAAGAGTGTCAGGGGCTGTATGTGGTGTATAATGCTGTTAGAATGGATATTGGCAGAATAATTCTGAGTGGTGTATGGAGCCTAAGTTGGCCATGACCACAATCTGTCATTAGACTTTAGATGATGAGGCCTGAGTGGATAAAATATCCAAACACCCACTTTGACCTAACAATTTACGACAGTTCAAGCGTGGGTGCTATCTTCGGCGCAATAGAACTAGTGTCTGCACCTTTGGATACTTGTCGATGTGTGGGGATCTTCTATTAAAATGTGGGTTATGATGCCTGTTTGAGACCAAGAAACTATCAGTTAGCTAAGAGCATTATGGTAACTTTATCGTGGTTACTTGAACGAAGCATGCAATTACAAACAAATGTCACACTTGGCCCTGAATCCGAAGGTTGGCGTTAGATGGGAACATTTTAAACCGAATGGAGAACTCTCCTGGGTCCTGATTTATTGAAAAATAATTTCCTGGAAAAGGGGCGAATTTTCCTGGAAAACTGCAGTAGAAGCACCTTAAGTGAACATTTTGGTACCTGGCTACTGATTAGGAGAAAACTTTGCGAATTTTTGGTTTACTTTAACGCACGAAAAGAAGGTAACCCTGTCTGTAACTGATCAGGGAATCATTGGAAAACAGAAGGTGGTTTGACGAAGTGCTGGGCGTATGTTGGCGATGAGGCTAGGGGTGGATCTTGGTGAAAGAATTAGGAATAGTGCACTGGATTTTTCTATAAGGAATTGGGTAAATTTTCTATATCTCCACCTTGGTTACAGGCGATGGTCTCAGGCATGTTCTGTGCTTAGCGTGACTCGATTTTTATCACATAGGACTGGCGTACTTCGATTCGACATGGGTGAAATTAGTAAGATTAACAGACGTATTTCGTTCCTGGAACATACGTGCTGTGCTGTAAAATACAGTTAAAGGTGTCAATCACTGATGTGTCACAAGGGATTGATTGGAATTTTAGACAAAGTACAGCTAAGGACACTCAATTTGTGATTGCTTACGAAAGCATAACAGAATTGATACAGACGACAAAGGTTTGACCTTGATGGCAACAATTACGAGTGTGATTAAATATTTTATACCAATGGCAACAGTAGATAAGATTAGGGAAATAAGGAGTCGTACTGATGTTTCCATTCCTTGAGCTTTGCCATTGTCAAACTGGAAACTTTGATTTTTTTTCTAGCTTTGATGTGGGAAAGGCTTTGTCACAAATATTTTCAAGTGGGCTCTTGTCCAAAGACAGGCTGGAAAAAATTACTGGCTGATTGGTTTGATATCAGTCGAGAGATTAACATGTAATCACTTCATAAATGCCTGTAGGGAAAGAAACTGGTTTTCAAATAGACAACTTTGCTTTAGATTCATCGAGGTTATACTTACATACATCAGTAAACCTCTTCAATGCCTCTGAGTTTAAAATTGGGTTGGTTCTCGCTCTGTTTCATTGCACCTCATTTAATACATCCTTTAAAATGTGGAAATCTAGCCAAAATTCGTGAGCTATCATTAATGCTGTTAGCTATTATATTGGTTCATAACGAATCCGATATGATGTGCAAAAGTATGTTTTCGGTATATGAATGAATTTTTAATTAGGAACACTATATAGAAAAAGGGGAGGGGGGATAGAGGACTATGATCAGACATTATAGGGTAAAGCCAGGGACTGAAAAGGCTGTCAAGGAATAAACTCACTGTAACTTCACTTTATCAGGTATCATTGGAGATGTGTGAAATATTCTTTAATTCTTGGCCACTAAGTTGGGGGGTAATAACATATATGAAATATTGCTGTACTGTATAGCAATGTGACTGATTAATAGTATGTGCTTTGCTCTGTAATAACAAGGAGACATGGGAACAGAAATGTTTTGTAGGTAATATACGCTAATGTGGACTTCTTTTGTTTTTAGTAAAAAATAGTAATGGTTCACGCTTAATCAAACGCAAGTATATTTCACAGAACCGAAGAAAATATTTTACTGTGCTGAAATATTTGCACCTTGCTGTGTACAGAGTTTCGCAACCTGGGCAAACGGAACGCCGAGAATAACTCCATAGTTTCGAAATACTTGTCACATTGATATACCGATAATAGCAGACAGACAGCAGGCAGGAATACCTGAAATATTTCTCGTAAAAGCT
>JARYHS010012519.1:70253246-70300792 GCA_031002005.1 Vandiemenella viatica
TAAGCTTGCCGCCAGAAGAACAATATTTCAATCTCACCCATTTTAATACATGAACTGTGTTGTGTTTTAGTGGCAATAATGCATAAAGATAAAAAATCTTAAATGGTTTTTACACGTTTCTTTTTTGTTATCCGTGATTCAGACCAATATTAGAACGGACAATATTAGCGGATATAGTTACATGTTGCGGAAATAATAGCCTCAGTAATATTACTCGGTGAAAGTAAAGAATATTAATATAAATCTTGTAAATTTACATTATGCCGCGTAATATATTTTTTAATTGTAGTGTAGGCTGCACTGTTCGCGATCAGTGTGCAACTATTTCCGTTCAAACGATTTAATAATTTCAATAATAAGGCATAGTTTATTTTATTTTTTTAAAACTAAATTATCCATGCCCTCTGCTGTAGCGTCAAATGCCAGTTGTATTTCTGACCCATGCTAAGTAACAATCTAATCAAAGCTTTCGCTAACATTGATGTTCGAAAATTAAAAGTTTTGACTCACATATTTATGGACAAAGAATTTAAGGAATACTTCTATTTTATCAATAGAATAATACGTAAATATAAGTATCTAATGATTGATATAACGATTTAAACGCAATACATACTTTTTTCAGTGTTCTGTCAGTCGCTTTATTTGCGGATGCTTAGAAATGTTATTAAATAACGTGCATAACCAAGAAGAATGACGTAAAGCGTGACGTCATTGCGCGACGTCATAGAGTGACGTCATGACGTGACAGGTGACATCATACATGACAGACTTGCTTATTATAATATTAGATATTAAGACAATAATATTTTCTTAAGCAACTACAAAGAAATGAAATGCCAGAACAGTTCGTTCAACCTGTCATGTCTGACGGTGCCTGATAATATTAATATATTGTTAACGATGAAATGTAAATCTATGTACATTACTTTAGAATATTAATGATAGTTTAATTATTTACATTATTTCCAAATAATTATTCATAATTTTCTATAACAAATTTATCATTCAAATTAAATTCAAAAGTTCTAATTAAAATCTCATTGACAAGGTACAATGAAGTAAGCCATAGTAAAAAAATTTAGCTTGGTGGAAAAGATGTCAGAGTTTTTTAAGAGACATTTTTTATCAGACGGACTATCACTAAATACAGAAGCTCGAGAAAATTTTAACCCTTTGAATGTAATTGAATGTTATTTGTTATTAAATTATGACGATATCCGACGGCTTTGATTGTTTTGTTTAACGCTTTGTGGGACGTTGAAGTCATTAAAGCCACGAAAGAATTGAGGGTAAAACGGGAGTACGCGGCGTACCCAGTGTCAGGTCCTAACGTGCGGATTTGAGGTTGAAATTCTAGGAACGTACACAGATTTTCTGAACATTCCTAAATTTTTAGATTTTTTTTCCTATATTCTTCAGTTAATTACCGAGCGAGTGTGTGAATGGTAACGCTCTGGGAGTGCGTGGGTTCGAGTCCCCATCCGGCTATCCAGATTTCGGCTTCCTATGGTTTCCTTAAATCACGTCAGGCAGATATCGGGAATTCGGGATGGTTCCTTCAAAATGTTATGGTCAGTTTCTTAACCGTTCTTTGCCTCCCAGTCCATTCCCCCTTCTAATGATCCCGACTTCAACGAAGCGTAAAGCCATAAGAAAAAAACGCTAGTTCACATCACTATCTGGGCATCCACATTTCCATGGTTTTCCGAAACCACTCCAGGCAGAAGATGAGATGACTCCAACAAAATACCATGACCGAATTTTTTACAGTTCCCAACCTCCAATTCCCCTTCGCCTCTAATAAAGACTTTACGAGGTGTAAAGCGCAGGTGGAAAAAAAATAGCTTATTCTACATGTAAATGTGTGAGATCGCTTTTTATTCGAAAAATCTTCTAATGTTGTGAAGCATTTCCTTATTAGTTGTTTAAATTAAAAGAAACAAAAGATATACGCTGTCTTCGATACAAAGGAGCAACTCTATACGTTATTCATTGTTATAATTGTTGAAATAAGCTATAGTGGCCTATGTAGGTTCCAGTTTAAATATTTTTATGCACTCAATACTTCAGCTTATTGCAATTAATTTCAGTAATTGTTTTCCCCTTATACTACACAATATAAACTATTCGTTTTGATTTTTCGCCTATCGTATGGTGGATTAGTTGTGTTATTTACTTAAGTCTTGTCACTGAACCAATTAACTGAATTAATTATTCGATTTCACCTATATTTCTCATAACCATCCTCTTGCAATGCAGTATATACACTCATTATTATTATTTAATTGCAATGGAGCACAGGCTCCGGTGGCAATTTCCCTACACACCCAACTTCCCCCTATCCTGCACCCACCTACATTTGCCCTCTACATATTTTATCTTTAAATTCTTTCAAAGTTTTCGGTAAATTATTCATCATTTCTCTTGGTAACTCATTCCAATCCCTTACAGCCTTACCTAAAAAAGAGAATCTCCCCACACCCTTGTCCCTGAAATCGAGTGCCAGCTTGTGGTCATGGTCATCTTTTCCCTTCCATGCACTACTTTTCATACCTATTGCAATATCTTTCCATGCCTCATCGCCAGTATATGCCCTGAACACTTCCATGACCCTCCTCATCCTCCTCCTGTCATGCAATGAATCCCATTCCAGTTCCTTTATCATATCCGTCACTGATTGCATTCTGCGATAATTTCCAGAAACAAATCTAGCAGCCCTTTTTTGCACCCTCTCAAACTCCTGTATTTGATACGTAAAATGAGGGTCCCATACTACACTACCATATTTGAGCAATGGTCTGACCAAAGTTTTGTAACCCAATGCCTTTACTTCTCTCGTACATCCCCTCATCACTCTCTGCAACAAGTGCAGAACTTTGAAATCTTTTCCTACTACCTGTCCAATGTGTCCTGTCCAGTTAAGCTTGTTATCAAAATTAATGCCAAGATATTTACATTTCAGGTCTTCAGCAAGCAATTCTTTCCCCACCTTATATACATAATTAACCTTTTGTTTTTTTATTTGTGTATCTAATAAGCTGACTCTTCTTTGCATTTATCTTCATTCCATGTTTACCAACCCATCTAGATATCCTGTCCAGATCACCGTGCAACTGATTACAATCCTCTTTCGTTTTGATTCTTTTATACAGCATTATGTCATCTGCAAACAATCTAATTTCAGATAGTAAACAATCAACACAATCATTCATAAGAATAATGAATAGCAATGGTCCCAATACACTACCGTGTGGCACACCCATTTTTACTTCTACTTCTTTTGATACTACGTTTCCTACCCTAACTTTCTGTTTTCTACCTTTTAAAAATTCTTCTACCCAGCAAATCACTTTCTCATCCACTCCAATGGTTTTTACCTTATTTATTACCATTTTATGGCTTACTCTGTCAAACGCCTTTGACAGATCTAGTGCTACACAATCAATTTGGCCTCCCTTGTCCATTTCATCAGCCATCCTGATCTCGGTATTCCATGGTTTTCCCAGATCATTCTAGGCGAATGCTGGGATGGTTCCTCACAATAGTCCATGGGCGCCTCCTACCATATCCCGTATATCCTTTCCAAATTATTACCCTTTTCGATAGGTTAGGTTAGGTTTTAGTGAATCGCAGAGTAATAGTAACAGTAATAATAGTAAATATCTTGCTTATATCCCACCAATTTGAGATTCGCATGAATATCCTTGATTGAACCCATGTTGCCTGCTTGAAAACCACTTACGTTCCTCCCATATATTTCTGATGTGGTTGCATATCAATCTGTCCATTAATTTACCTACCACTGATGTCAAACTGATTGGCCTGTAATTCTCAACTCTATTTCTCACCCCTTCTTTATGTACCGGTACTACTATTGCATTTTTACAGTCATGTGGTAAGCAGCAAGTATCCAGACTCAAATTAAATAATTTTTCTAGATAAGGTACAGTGTCACATCCGGCTATCTTTAAGATATCTGTAGTAATATTATCTTCACCAGCCCCTTTATGTTTTTTCAGCCTTCTTATTTCCTTCATGATTTCCTCAGGATGAATATAAAATTTTTTACTACCGTCATTTCTAATTGTGTTGTGAAGCTCGTTCTCCGAATTAGACCCTCCTTTTTCTGATTCATTGTCCCTAATGCTTTCACTGAACCAGTTACTTAAAATCTCTGCCTTTTTCAAATCTCCAGTAACTTCTTCTCCATCCTTATCTATAATTGTCTCTACACCCTCCCTTCCATTCAGTTTCCTGATAATAGCCATAGAAATTTCTAGATGCATCAGTCAATGGTCCTCCTGCACTGACAATACTCTTCATAAACCCATTTTTAGCCATTTTCTTTGCTGTTATTAAGTCCTTGTTTAGTTGTTTTAAATATTCCCTACTACCCTGCTGTCTCTTAACTCTGTTATGTTCTTTTCTTACCAACCTCTTTAACCTCCTCACTTCCCTATTATAGTACATAGGATCTCTACTTGTCTTTATTTTTTGCTTTGGAATAAATTTTTCTTCCCCCTTTCTTATTATCTCCTTGAACTCTTCCCACCTTGACTCTACTGTACCTGAGCCTTCCTTCCATTTGCTGAATTGTTCTCTGAAATATCTCCTCAAATTTGAAACCATTGCCTTTTTATAATTGTACCTATTTCCCCTTCAATTTTGGCTGCTGGTTTACTGAATCCTCTAATATCCATGAGAACTGCTTCATGATCACTTATTCCTTCAGTTACTTGATACCTCAAAAGGTTTTCATCGGGCTTAATTAGAAATATATCCAAAATATTTTGTCCCCTAGTGTTTTGTTCAACCACTTGTGTAAATCCTCCTTCCCTTATTAAGATATTTGCAAATCTTTGTTCCCTTGTGTTATTTATCTCATTTCCTTCCCAGTTTACACCTGGTAAATTTAAATCCCCACCAACGATGATCATTCTATTCTCACCTCTGAAATCTGAGTATGAATTTAATTTCTCCCCAAGAGCCTCATCCTCTTCTGTCATTCTTCCACTGCGGTAAACAGCCAACTCTCTGATTATTTTTTTTATTGCCATTATTATTATTTACTTGTACTAACGTGATTGGCATAAACTTAGTTTCTATTAATATAAAAATAATCCTGCCACTATGCTGTATATAATTAATCACCCGTTTCTTTACTCCGTTCTTAATTACAAATTTCACACCAGTAACTTCACTGGCAGCGTGTGGTAATTATTCTATGTTTCCCAGACTTGAAATCCTAGGCATCCTTGTCAGGGCCGGCGTTGGGGGGGGGGGGGTTAAGCGGGGCAAAAGTACCCGGGGCCCGGGCCACCAAAGGGGGGCCCCGCCGGCCTGGGTGCCTAAATAAATAGAAATCAAACACAAATTTTAAAATCTGAATCAATAATTTTGAACATTTTTGTATTAAAATGTTCTGAATTTATTAAAAAAAAACAATGTGTAAAAATATTTTCGGAGGGAGGGGGGAAGTAAGGGGCCTAAGATCGCTTAAACGGGGCCCGAGAATCCTAGCGCCGGCCCTGATCCTTGTACTTAAACTCCCTAATCCCAACAACTATCTTAAGTCGTATCACCCTTTTTAAATTTTCTAACCTAATTTTTCACGTTCCGACTGTTAGAATGTTTCTTCTCCATTCTAATAACCCCTTCCAGAGCAGTCTTCATCCGGAGATCCAACCGGTGGACTATTTTACCTCCGAAATATTTCATCCGGGAAGCAGCCATCATTCCAAATTTAATTTTAGAGGATTAGTGACCTCGGCATAACGTTTGGATTTTCAATACAATGGTTTCTGTTGCCTCCTGCATCCCCACGCCGTTTATAATTTCTGCTCATCCGCCTTTAGGGGCCGTTTCTAACACCGACGACAAAAGGGTCCTGGACCACTACCAGCTACACAGCGGTGAGTGAATCATACAGGGAATCATTCAGTAAACAGAGCCTCGTTCGTACAAACACGGCGCACCACGTGAAGGAGAGGTTGAAATTTTGTTGGAAAGGACCAGTAGTCTCTCCCACATCTGCGATGTCTGTCCAGGATCGAAACTGCAGGTTTAGGTTAAACAGTGAAGAGTAATTTCACTGTATTTCATCGACTTTTCACGTTATCCTAGTGCATCATCTTCTTATCCAAGAGTATCCGATATTGTGTTATAAAAGAAAACCGATAGATGGTATTTGTGCAGTGTTAACTGTTGGTATAACACAATGAAATCAGTCATCTGCATTTCATTTTACGATGTCTAAGAAATTTGACTTCAAAATGTAATATAAGTTCCTTAATTACCAGTCACAAAATAAGATTAGTTTGAAGAGAGAAAAGATACTTGAGATGCATAACAACAAGAGTCCACGTACCGAAGGTGGCCGGTTAGAATACGGCCGAGGGCATATGTGTTTAAAGCGTTATGTGTGTGAATGTCGTGTTCATGTTGTAATTTCCTTGCGATCACACTTAATAGCAACTTTGTACTCTAAAGAAACTAATACATTGAAACAATAATCAGAATCACGTTGAGCCGGCTGTGTTGCCTCAGTAGCCGAAAACCGAGCGTGGTGTTTGAGTGGTTAACGCTCTGGCCTCGCATTGGGGAGGACGCCGGTTCGAATCCCCGTCGGGGCATCCAGATTTGGATTTTACATGGTTTCTTCAAATTACTCCAGACGAATGCCATGATGCTTCCTTCAAAATGCCAGGGCGGAATTCCTTCCCGTTCCTTGTCCCAGTACCACCCTTCCTCTAATGACCTTGACGCCGACGAGGCGTAAAAAAAAGGAAAGAAGCCGAATGCCATTTTTTTTAAAGTCTACACATTCCATGTATCTTTTATGTTACATGAGAGTGTTAGCTAGATACGTAAATGCTTCTCAGTTCCTATACCCCTCAAGTACATTTCACCTGAACAAGAAGTGCAAAGGTTGTTGTTTCTTACAGCTTTGCGCCTTTTCGACGTCGAGGCAGTTACAGGCGTTAGAGGATTGGGGAAAAGAAACAGGAAGAAATTTGGCAATGACCTATCGAAGGAACGAAACCGGTATTTGTTTAGTGATGGCGGGAAACCATGTAAAACTGAAATCTGGATGGCCGGAAGGAGATTCGAATCCACATCCTCCCGAATGCTAGGCCTCTCGTTCACAGAGCTCGGTGTTCCGTAAGGGAGCGTCCATATACCACGTAGCTCCATTTTGGCCTCCTGTGAACCCCCCTCCCCAACGTAGACCGACATGGCTTTTACCTCTACTCCCCCCTCCCCTTCCCATGTAGCAC
This sequence comes from Vandiemenella viatica, assembly GCA_031002005.1. Classification (NCBI taxonomy): domain Eukaryota; kingdom Metazoa; phylum Arthropoda; class Insecta; order Orthoptera; family Morabidae; genus Vandiemenella; species Vandiemenella viatica. The sequence goes on from JARYHS010012519.1 coordinate 70,260,527, forward strand.
GTAGCTTTTTTCCCTTCTCATTCCAGAAGACATTTTGCACCGTTTTCTCTTGTCAGACTTCTGTAAATTACATACGGGGATAATTAAATGAACGAAATAAATATTCACATGTTATTGTGTGTTCTGTACCTCATTTTAACTGTGAAAAATGATATGAATGGAAAGCTACGTGGCCTGGCTTGGAAACCCACCCCTCCCTTCCCCCCTCCCTTCCCCCCTCCCTTCCCCCCTCCCTTCTCCCCTCCCTTCCCCCCTCCCGTCCCCCCTCCCGTCCCCCCTCCCGTCCCCCCTCCCTTCCCCCTTTTTAAACCAAGCCACGTAGTTTATGGACGCTCCCTAATCTGTATGATGGGCAGGTGCAGTAACTTTAAGTGTCATTGTGGTGTTCAGAAAGCGAAAACATGGAATGAATTTCTTTTCTGGTTAATCGCAGTCTACAAAGCGCTCGAGTGCCCTTGAATAACGTAACAAATCCATGGAAACATCCTTGCCTCAGCGGACGAGTGTTTCTTCCAGGACAGGCAGCGGGTCGTAATATTTACTGACACATGGGATGACAGCGAAACATAATAACGTCAATCCGAGCATGTACTCCTGTTGGAGTGGGCTGCTTTCGCTTTCATTGGGTTGGTCGATTGTGGGAGCCACCGGAAACTGCCTAACCTTGAGATCTGGACACAATGTAAATTGTACCAACACAGTCTAGCGCCTACTCCACGCCCTGGCACTATCAGCTGTCCGTGGCGCCAGTTCAGTAAACGTTGTGTTGAGTACGGTATGACTGCTATGCTATTCCCAGAGCTTATCGCCAAAGATATCGTCGGTGTCCACGTGGGAAGGTCGTTGCTTATTTTGAGATGGCTAATTAAATAATCACAGAAACACTTTCCCAACCACAAATTACAACTGAATAATCTTTGAGATAACCCTTTAATTTTTTTTAATAAAAGAGATATGAAAATTAAATTACTCCTGTATAATATCCGTTTCTAGATTTCAATAAGCTTGTTATGATATCGTTTTAACTGTCGTTAGTCATGATCGTGTCTCACACTCGTTGATAGACAACTTGTGAATTTACTGCCTTAATCACAGCATATTTACTATTTAAGTGCGGTGCTTTCATCATCAACATCAGCCAGTTCAATCATTTACTGATGTGGCCTCTTAAAGTCATGAATTCAGGTAGAACTTGAGCAGTCTTCTGCCACTTATCTCCGACAACCCTACGAATGTCCTTGTCCCATCGATCCGGTGGTCTTCCTCTCGGTCTGTGGTGATCTCTTGGGCTCCACTCTAATACTGTCTTTGTCCACCCTTGGTCTTTCCTCCGCGCAATATGGCCGGCCCATTGCCACTTCAAAGATGCCGTCTTCTCTAAATTGTTTGTGACTTTCGTAACTGACCTATTGTCTGTTGCTCTTTTCTTGTCTTTTCTCGTTAAGCCTGGCATTGACCATTCCAAAGCTCTTGGGGCAGTCCTTAGTTTACCTTTTATAAATTCACTCCAGGTCTTGCAGCCATATGTTAGCACAGGAAGAATGCACTGGTCATAAACTATTGGGCATATTAGATGTGAAGATGATAAAATGCCTCCCAAATGCTTGCCATCCAAGGTTAATGCGGTGGAAAATTTCGGATCTTACATCGCCTCTCACATTTACGAGATGACTGACATTTTATAAATAATTATTATTTAGTTGTACATACCCCCTGTGCCCCATTTGTCAGACATAATTTTTGTTTTTGAAAGATTCATTCTTAGGCAAATTGCTTTAGACTTGCAGGTGAAGTCGGTATCCAAGGGGTAGAGTTCATCAATGTCATTAGCCACAAGTGCAATGTCATCAGCATATTTAAAGCTGTTAACTCTTCTGTCATTGATTTTAATTTATTTTTCCTCCCATTCTGTCTTTGACATTGCCACCTCCGAGACAGCTGGAAATAATTTTGGAGAGATGGGATCACCTTGCTTAACACCTCTTTCGAAGCGGAAATTTGTAGTTGGTTCTCTAATAAAGGGTGATGAGGTGACATAGATGTTATAGAGCACTCTAAGTATAAGCTGTATCCACGCTACGTTCAGCTAAGGCTTGCAGCACAGCTTTTTGACTTTTCTAAATCAAAAAAGGCTACGCAATGAGGCATCTGGTATTCGTTTGTACGGTTAATTAGTTTTAGCAGCGCAAGAATGTGGTCGATTATGCTAAAGCTGCTGCGGAATTCTGCTTGCTCAATGGATTGGGCAGAATCAAGGGTGAAATTGATGCTATTCAACAAGATCTTTGTAAAAACTTTATACAGTACAGCTAGCAAGCATATGGGTCGGTAGTTTTTGTTGTTATGAATACTTCCCTTTTTGTGTAACAGAATGATTTTAGCTTTATTCCATGAGTAAGGGATTGATGCATTGTGTAAGTAGGAAGAGAAGACTTTAGCCAAGTGATTGAAAGCTTCCTCGCCAACTAGCTTCAAAATATCAACGGATATACCATCGTCGCCTGCGGCTCTTCCTTTTTTGATGGTGGCTACAGCAAGACTGACTTCAGATGGAAGTATGTCTGGCACTGTGGATACATTGGAGCGGGCAGAGAATATTGGAGTTCCCTCTAAGCTGCCATATAGTTTACTATAAAAACCTCTGATGAATTTCAAAATTTCATCTTTGTCAGATTTTCTATCATTGTTTTCGTCTATTGTTATTATCTATTTCTTACTAGGTATAAGCTTTTGCTTTGCTCTCTTTAAATCTGTTTTCTTTTCTAAACTATTCCTTACAACGTTTTTATTGTAAACTTTATAACAGCCTTCATGTTTTTCCTCAAAGTTTTACCCAGCTCAGAATATCATATCATAATCAGACCGAATTTAATTTAATTTAATTCCAATGGAGCACACTCTAGTTCAGTAGAGCTTCTGTTTTATTGTTGAATTTGCTCTTTTGGATGTCGTTAAAACAGAGGCTGTCAACTTCTTGCGCAGTAGTGATTAATACTGCTGCTATGTTTCTTGTAGCTTTCCCTGCAGCATCCGTTCGAATTCTTTTTTGCTTTCCTCCAAGTTTTAATATTGATAATTTTGGTCTTGTTTCTTATTAGTTTATTTCTTTCTTCCCTTACATTTATTTCAATGTTGGCTCTTACTAGTCGGTGGTTGCTGACGGTGTTAAATTTGTTCAGAACTGAGACATCTTGAACAATGTGAGGAGTATTCGAAAGAACAAAATCTATCTAATTTTTAACGCTGAAGTTTGGGCGTGCTTTAGTCTGTTGAATATTTTGTGGATTTGTTAGTGTCTAAATCACAATAAAATCGTATTTTGATGATATAAAACGGCTGCTATAGCTTCGGAATGTAAATATTATTTTTATAGTCTCCTATCTTAGACACAAATATTTTATGGGATAATTATGCTGATACGCAAATAATACTCTATAAAACTAAGGTTATTCCTAAAACATGAATGTGAGGCATGGAAATTTAGACGGCGTAGCCTAATAATGTAAAGGTTTGGAAATTACTCAACGTGCCAGTATCATTAAATATAACCATCGCTTATATGATGGAAACAGAGAAAGACACATGGCTAAAAGAGTGACTGCAGCCAAGGAAACGCATTACGTTCTTTTTCCCAGGAGTAGCATCCATGAAGGCCAGCATTCCATTCAGTATTACGTCAGAAGTGTTCCGGATTTTCACGTAGGGTTAATGCTTTCTTTATAAGGATTTTTACCTTTACTGATTAGCACAACGAAAGAAAGTATTTCTTTATAAATATTTCACACTCGTTATTCTGACAGTGAAATGTTACCATGATCTTAATAAGAAGATTTAATTTAATTAACATGGATCGCATGCTCCGGTAGCATTTTCTCTATCCACCCATTTTTTTCCCGTTTCCTGCACCCGCCTATTATGGCCTATTCAAATTTCAACTTATATTCTTTTAGCGTTTTTGTTAAATTATTCCCCATTTCTCTTGTTAAATTATTCCAATCCCTGACCCCCCTCACCTACTAAATAAAATTTTCCCACGCCCTTGTGCCTGAAATCGAGAGCCTCCCTTCCATGCACCATTCCTTATTCTTACACCAATATTTTTCCACGTCTCATCACCAATATACGCCCTGTACACTCCCATTGCTCTTTTCACAATCCTCCTGTCTTCCAGTGAATCCCATTCCAGCTCCTTTATCATATCGGTTACTGATTGTGTTCTGCGGTAATTTACAGAGACAAATCTAGGAGTTCTTCTTTACACCTTCTCCAACTCCTGTATTTGATACCCAGCATGTGGGTCCCATGTTACACCTCAATATACAAGCAATGGTCTGACCAAAGTTTTGTAACCAAATTCCCTCACATCTCTGGTACATCCTCTCATCACTCTCTCCAACAAGTGGAAGATTTTGAAACCTTTTTCTACTTTCTGCCCAATATGTTCTGCCCAGTTGAGTTTGTTATAAAATATTATGCCAGGTATTTATATTTAAAGTCTCTAATAAGCAATTCTTTCCTCATGTTATAATTATAACCGACCTTTATTAGTTTTTTTATCTGTGTACTTAATAAGTTAACCCTACTTTGCATTTATTTTCATCCCCTGTTAACCTAGATATCCTTTCCAGATCACCCTTTAGCTGGTTACAGACTTCTATTGTTTTGATACTATTATATAACATTATGTCATCTGATTGGCAGAATGCAAATAACAAATAATTACGTCGTACTATAGAGGAAATACAACAATAAATATTGGCACTGCAGTAATTTTCTTAATGATGGCAATCTATGCGGTTCAACAAACTGCCAGCGAAAAAGCTTGCAGTTCGTTAGTTGAAACACACAGGTCGCCATTACCTGAAGATAACAACAGAGGAGTGGCCGAAACGTTGTATTCAGAAAGAGAAAATCGATAGTATATCCATTAAGGTTTGTGTGTAATTACTTCCTTCCTGACAGTTAATAAGATAGTTTAAATATTGTAATGTTTCATTTTTCCTTCAGAAATATTTATTGATATTAATTTAAGTGTTAATGCGAAGACTACCTGATGGTGAAATTCATTGCTTAGGGCTATAAAAGTGATTGCTTGAAAGCTGGAGACCTTCCGACAGGTGCCATAGATACTCGTATAAAATCGACTTATGTCGACACGTTTTCCTAAAACAAAGAGAATACTTTAATGGGTAAAACTCTGACAAAGTGTGACATGCAAAGACATCCATTAATACGGGACCATTCAGTGCGGTAGCATTTGCGGTGGCTCTTGAAGTGTGTAAGCTTAAAAATTTGCTTAAAAGCAAGTTTTTTGGGAAACAAGTTTTTGTATACGGACGCTAAAGATCCACACGAAACTGGGCAGGTGTTTACAGCTCACCACCGACTTGATTTCTGTCCACATTTATTCTCTGTTACAGCTGAGCCAATTGAAAAGCTAGTTTTTCCTAACGATCGTGGGATTGCCCACGTCCAACACCTTCCCGGAGCCCCGGGTTAACTCAACAGGGGACGAAGAGGATTAAAGATCCGTTTCTGTCTTCGGGTGGAGAAGCATCTATCAGACAGCTGGAGGAGATGCTTTCATTGCCAGCCGTGCATTGACATCCTACCCGCGGTCACGAATTTCTGCTACGCACAATAGGATGTGTGCTATCTCAGAGCGGAAGAACGACCACCACTGCACGCATGCGACCGTCTGCAGCTATCTGATTCACGTCCAACTGTCAACTTCTACGGTTTGGTAAAACATTGATTTGGGATTGTTCGCAGCAGTCAACCAGCCATCCTGCGACCCTGCTCGATGCAAATCGAAACATTCTCTTTTTTTATTTTTATTTTTTTTACTTACGGCTCTACGCCTTGTCGACGTCGAGGTCATTAGAGGCGGGAGGGAACTGGGGACAAGGAACTGGAAGGAATTTGGCCATGGCACTTTTGAAGGAAACATCCCGGCATTCGCCTGGAGTGATTTGGGGAAGCCATGAAAAATTGAAATCTGGATGCCCGGACGAGGATTCGAACCGTCGTCATCTCGAATGCGAGGCCAGAGCACTAACCACTCACCCACCACGCTCCGTGAAACACCCTCACGTTTTAACTAAAATTCAAACATTGTGATTTTTTAACAGTAACTACATTATAATTAATAAAATCGTCAACTTGAATATTATGAAACATAAAATAAAAACCCCTTGATCGTGTTAATTTCACATACATTCATTATTAACTCCAGTTCAATCATTTTAATTCCTGAAGTCTCTCATACAAAGTAAGTGTTACCTTTCATAATAATAAAATTAATATTTATAAATGCAATTAATAAACTCGACAACTTTTTTATATTACTTCGAGGAAGTGTTCTACATTTCTCATGACAGTAAAAATAATTCTTGCTTTCCATAGATCTAATAAAAGGCAGTTTTTTTTTAAATTTCAGCGAGGTTAACAGAGTAATCATACGATAGATAACAAGAAAGGGACAGATAATTGGCCATGACTTTTATTAATTTGAATTATTAAATGTAATGAAGCATATGCTTCGATTGTAATCTGTGAACGAAGCTTGGACTACTTCTAGTAAAACATGGAAAACTGAAAAGTTTCACTTGGCATGGAATAAAATTAGCATCTTTCAGAATGCCAGACGTGGACTTATGTCAGGGTTCAATCTGTTATTTTTTTATGAAACTGGTAACAATTTATTTTTTGCATTTGTTATTAGTGTAGGTCAGTGTTTCTCAGCCTGTGGGCCGTGAAGATTGTTCAAGTGCTTCGCAGCCAGAAAATTATAAATTCAGACACCATATTCGCACTGTAAAAGGCTATAAGCGAGTATAAAGTTTTAAGCCACGAATATATTTAAAAAAATCTAGCATTTCCATGATGACTGTAGGACAGAATTGTTCCTACGATAGTCATTTCCAGTTGGTATCAAAAAGAGCGCCGTTCAACTAAGAATTAGATAAATATCCGTTTTCTGAGGGACTTGTAGTAAGTTTGAGGGTTGGTAACATAGGGGTAGAGAAGTAAACAAAAATAAAAAAGTATAAGGTCCAGTGGCTTGTACATATAAGTCGTTTGTATAGAGTAGCATCTAGCCCATATATGGGCAACCCCGGCCCCCGGGCCGGATCCGGCTCTCCACCAGCTTCAATCCGGCCCGCGAGAGATTCATAAATTTCAAATAAGCTTCAAACTCAAGTCTCTCATTAATTTTCATTTGATTTTTCTATCTGTTTTTGTAATTTGCTTTTTGTATGTTTGATTATGCTATTGTAATTCTAATAAATAAAAAAAATGTGTGCATTTTTATCGCTTTTTTTAATCACTACTACCTACTTATTTCTTACCTACGGCCCGCGGCCTGATTAAGTCCCGAAATTACGCCCTCAGCTAAGCAAAGGTTGGCTATACCTGATCTAGCCTATAGTAACAGCATCATTTAATTTTAATTTAATTTAATTGCAATGGAGCACAGGCTCCGGTGGCAATTTCCCTACACACCCATCTTCCCCCTACCCTGCACCTACCTACATTTGCCCTCTACAAATTTTATCTTTAAATTCTTTCAAAGTTTTCGGTAAATTATTCATCATTTCTCTTGGTAACTCATTCCAATCCCTGACACCCTTACCTAAAAAAGAGAATCTTCCTACACCCTTGTGCCTGAAATCGAGTGCCAGCTTGTGTTCATGGTCATCTTTTCCCTTCCATGCACTACTGTTCATACCTATTGCAATATCTTTCCATGCCTCATCGCCAGTATATGCCCTGTACACTCCCATGACCCTCCTCATTCTCCTCCTGTCTTGCAATGAATCCCATTCCAGCTCCTTTATCATATCCGTCACTGATTGCATTCTGCGATAATTTCCAGAAACAAATCTAGCAGCCCTTTTTTGCACCCTCTCCAACCCCTGTATTTGATACGTAAAATGAGGGTCCCATACTACACTACCATATTCGAGCAATGGTCTGACCAAAGTTTTGTAACCCAATTCCTTGACTTCTCTCGTACATCCCCTCATCACTCTCTCCAACAAGTGCAGAACTTTGAAACCTTTTCCTACCACCTGTCCTGTGTGTCCTGCCCAGTTAAGTTTGTTATCAAAAGTAATTCCAAGATATTTACATTTCATGTCTTCAGCAAGCAATTCTTACCCCACCTTGTATTCATAATTAACCTTTTGTTTTTTCATTTGGTCACTAAATATTGAGAGTCTGGTCAATATGTAATTAACTTTTAATAGTTCACCTCCAGTTTCATAGCTGTGTTTCCGTAGGAATTCAAAACATGCTTTTAGATTTATTATGTCACAATGGTACAACAGAATATGCTCCAGATGTTAATAATATATACATACGTACAAAATTAGGTCCATATAAGTTAGTGGTACGCAGCGTTATTTTTGACAATTTACTGGTATTCGGGTTGAAAAAGGTTGAGAAACGTAGAGCACTGAACCACAATTAAGTGCTCACTTTGGACAGGTATGACCTGAATGCTACCTGTGCAGTTCAGAGTAAAGTACTTGCGGGCTTAGATAGTGGCTCCAGCAACCAATAAACACAATTTACACATGAATTCAGGCTGCAGTAAGTAGCTCGTGGAAACTGTTTCGCGTGAGAATCATTGGTTCACTATTTTAACTGGCCACAACCTGCAGAATACAGAAAGTTCCATGCAAAGTTTCCATGTTTTCCCACCAGAACTCCAGTGCTATGCTGAAACCAAAGGCATAAAAGTTGCTTAACAACGTCACTGGCTTTCCTCTACTGTAACTGGCTAACCTTTACTGGTGGCTTCTGGAGCATACTGTGCGCATCGCTTCAGTGTCATTAAAAGAGCAGACTGCCATATTGCCTTCCTTCATTCTGGCATCAAGATATAAATGAGAACCGTTCGTCGTAGCATATACAGATTCCTTTTTTTTGCGATGAAAGAATGTAGGCTTTCTTGGTGAATCATATGAATAAAATCTTCTCGAGCTTTTCATCTGGAGAGCGCGTCCATACGACGTGACTTTCCATCTTCCGGCACTGATGAAGGTAGCAGAGTCAACTGTCGAAACGTTGTGTTTATATGACACTATCCGGCTGAACTCCTCTCCCTTCATATCTAAATAGATAAATGAGGTATCATTTTAAATATTAAAATTTTCACTTTAATCACATCATATTTTGAGAAAGTATTTTTTCCGATTTAAAGAGCAAACAATATCATTATTTCTGAAACGTGTTTTTTTGTCATGAGTAATTTATCTCCCTTGATAACTGACCGAAATCGATAAAAGAGGTCTGCACTTTGGTCATATCGTATTTTAAGAAAGGAATTTTTTGGAATTCGACCCTTTAGGGGAAAAAATATCACTATTTCTAAAACGTGTTTTTTACCACGTGCCATTTATTTTCCTTGATACCTAACCGAAAACGAGAAATGAGATATTTTTTAAGGATTAAGGTCTCCACTTAGATGATACCAGAAATCAAGAAAATAAATTTTATTAATAACTAGGAAGATCGCTCTTATTGGACAGTTCAGAGCCAAGCCGCTATATAGCAGCAACACATATAAAACAGATATTAATAAACTGCTTTCCTGGTGTCGACAAGGAATGAGCGCCATAGCAGCACCACATATCACAAAGATGTCAATAAATTGTGTGTGTTTTGTTTGTTTGTTGTTTTTTGTTTGTTTTAAAAAAATAGTAAGTACCTATTTGGATATATTTTTTCTTTTGCCGAAAGATTTCTGCTTTACTATACAATTCATATGTAAACATTTTACTCACGGTATTTTCTCACAGCCTATGATGGCAGCTACACGTATCACAGAGATATGGATACTCTGTATTTTGTTCAGGTTAGTTGTATATCGTTAAGTTTGTAAGACATTTTTTACACGTACAACGTTTTCCCTGATTGTTTCGTAATACGTTGTATTTTGTAACGTACCTATTACACGAAGCAATTAAATATTTGCTACAAATGAGGCGGTTCTTGTTACATCCTTTTACAGATCACCAACCTCACTATTCTTCGTATTTTATTTGCGAAATTTTCGCATGGATAGAGACACAAGTTACGTTGGGCTACGTGAGGGGGAAGGGGGTTCACTGGAGGCTGCGTGGTTTATGGACGCTCCCTAAAGTTTAAATTTCTTTAATGCTTGTAAACTGGTGTTGACCATTAGATTAGAATCATATGCAAGAATTTTTGCGCAGCGTCTGTAGGATAACAAGGACCTGTGTTGTTGTACTCGTATATCCATGCCAAGTTAATGTTTGACTTATAGTTTTAGTTTCTGCATTTCACATTGAAGTTAGGCTACGTGCCTCTGTGATGTTCTCAGGCGGTTTAACTCATTTTGCGTCTGTGTAATTAATAAGAACCATAAAGCTTGTTTTGTACAAATATTTAAAAATTTAGAAGAAAAATGTATATTCGAAATTTAATACGAGAATCATGTCTATTAGTTGTAAATAAGCAGTTTTTTATTTGAATTATGCTAAAAAAAATGAAATTAAGACGACATATTTAACAGTTAAGCTTATGTAGCTGTAGAAATAATAATGATAAGGTAAAGGCTTGTGTCGGCGTAATGATGTAGGGACAGGACTTTTACTGGTTGCCCCTATCGTAACCGCCTTAACCTGTCACTAATACTACCTGGCATAGGAAATCTAGGAACGAATTTGCAATGCGAATCATAGAAGCATTCTGGCGATTCTTGACTTTCCACAATTACCTATGACAGAGGTGTAGCTTGGGTTAAGAACAGTTGAAAAGCCCAGCCAAGGTGTGGATTCAAATCGGAAACCTTTCCATCTGCAGCCCGATCCCTTAACCACAGAGCTACGATGCCGTTATTGTGGAAATAATTAATTAATATTTAAGATTACTGGAACCTTGCAAGGCGGTATATGATGACACCAGTCTAACAATCAATTAGGACGCAATAGCTGCAGTAAAAACATGAAAACAACTAGACAGGTATCATAATTGCAATGCGAAGTGCATGAAATGATTTTACAAATTTCTATATCACATTTACATAAGAATTATAAAAATGTCGAGTGACTGGAGATCACTGTGATAGTAATATTGAGAAGCGAATACATAATTATGTCCGATGGACGTTTGATAATATGCATATAAATTCAAATATTTGGGGTGTTATTGCATGATTAAGACACTACATATTATCTTTAAACGAGCAGTGCTTGTATAGAATTGCAATATCCGAAACGACTCTAACGATTCTGATGAAATTTCGTATTTAGATGACGTTTTGTTTTTTAAGATTACCTAAATAGTTGTATTCCCTGAAAAACGCAATTTTACAAAATACGAACAATTTTTGCGCTTGGTATCTCGAAAACGGCTCTAACGCCATCTCATAAACGATTCAGGTATCACAAAGCCTACTAATAGTTTCTCTTTTGTTTCAACAAGGAATTCATATATTTAAACGAACAATTCTTGTATACTAGCTGACCGGTGGGAATACTAGCACTACATGTTTAAATGTAAAAAAAAAATTAAAAAGAAGAAACTTAAAAAATGGATAATGGCTTTGTCAGAAGTATTACATTACTTTATAAAACTTCTTTGAAAATAATATTAGCAGTTATAATGTAATTTTCTTTTAATTTTTGACAGTATGTGTGTTTAACACAAACATCAATATTACTGAATTGTTATAAGTGGTTATCATTAAATGCTACAGGTTTAATTGTAAAACATTTAAAAAGCAGATATTTAAAAAAAATAGACACTGGCTTTGTCAGATGCGATTTTTTAAAACTTTTTTACCTTACAAAAGTTTTTTTGAAAACAATATTAACATAATAGCAGCTTTTTTTTATATCTGAAACGGTTGTCGTAGAAGTTTCAGATTATGCTTACTGATGTTATTTTGAGACACCAATGAGCCTACTGTTTTATCATTGGTTGCAGTAAGCAACTGTGAGCTTCTGCATAGGAAGCCATTAAGAACAAATTTTAACTGCAATAAAACTTCACGCAGTTAAGACTCATATCTAGAAAATCTAAAAGAATATCGTCTCAACCAAGTTACTCGAACTTCGCCCAGTGAAGACTCAATTCAAGAAAATCCTGACGAAATTCCACCTAAGCAGATTTCTATTCACGAAACGCTGCCATTAAAATACATTGTTGAACTATTATTCACGATTTTTATTTAAGCAACTGCAGTTCTTATGTAAGTGGGAAATAAATATACTGAATGTATAATATTGAACAATATACAAAGAAAACTGAAGAATTCATACAAACAAACCACATTACACAATTGAAATCAGACCCCACAAACAGATTCCAAACAGGACTAAAGAAAATCCTTAAAACCATTAAATTCATTCTCACTGATAATCAAAAAAAGCACATTACACAAACAAATCCAACTGCACCCACACTGAGGAGTCAGCCAAAACTTCACAAGCCAAACATTCCAGTCAGACCAATAGTCAATTTCAAAAAAGCTCCAACATATTACTTAGCCAAACATGCCAACAGATACCTCAAGCAACATTACATTCTAAATGAAAACCGAAGCATACAGAATACAACACAACTAATTGAAAACATAAAAGACATACACATCCCTGACACTGCTACTCTGGTATCATTTGACATTCAGAACATGTATACAAATATCCCCACAGCACAAACAATTCAAATAATACACAAGAACCTACAAACATATAACACAGTACCAAACACAAACATTAATGAACTAATAAACATACTAGAACTCATAATAGCACAAAATTACTTCAACTTCAACAACAATCATTACTTACAACAAGAGGGACTCCCTATGGGATCTCCAATATCAGGAACACTAGCTAATATCTTCATCAACTTCATTGAAGGAGAAATATTCAATAAAATAATCCCCCAAAATGGCTTTCAGGTAATTTATTGGTTTCGTTATGTTGATGATATTCTATGTCTCATTAATGAAACGTTAGAACGCATAAAGGAATTACACCAAGATATAAACTCACTACACAGAAACATCACATTCACATTAGAAATAGAACACAATGGCCAATTAAATTTTCTGGATCTAACCATAGCTAAAATCCAAAACAAACACACATTCCAAATATACAGAAAACCCACAACAACAGACCAAATAATACACTCCTCATCAAACCATCCACACAACCACAAACAGGCTAAACAGAATAAACAGAATCCCTTTAACAGAACAGAATTACCAAAAAGAACTCAGTACCATAAAAGAAATAGCCAAGAACAATGGATACAAAACACACATGGTTGATGTATTAAATAGAAAGATAGTAAATAAGTTAGAAAAAAAGCCAAAACAAAGAACAGCACCACCACACTACACCAATTCAACAACCAAAACACAAATACTTCAACAACAGTAACACCTCAAATCACACAAACATCCAACAAAATAGAACACAAGGGAAAGAAGTGGTACACCATGACATACTCAAACAAGCATACACACAGGGTAACAAATATATTTAAGAAACAAGGGATAAACATTGCTCTCAAAACAGACAATTCAATACAAAAACAAATCAGAACTCAAGCACAAACAAATAAATTCTCTAACTCTGGTGTATACCAGCTGACATGTCAGAATTGTGATGCAGTTTACATCGGACAAACAAGGAGACAATTCCAAACACGATATAAGGAACACTTGAGAGCATTGAAGTATAGTAATCATTCAACTTTTGCTGAACATCTCTTAGAAAATAACCATATGCCCACTAACATAAATACAGACATGAGAATCCTAACAACAAACCACACGAAACACAATATTCTAACCCTTCAAGAAAATTATCAAATTCAGAAAGCAATAGTCTCAGGAAAACACGTACTCAATGATCATATAAACTTAACCAACCAAACTTTATTCAAGCTAATAAACACCGAAATTGACACATAACAGCATTAAACACTCAAATTTCCCCACAACAGTAATTTAACACCACATTTCATTTCCCCCATCCACAAGACATACACATTTTGGCTAAAACAAAGCAAAACACACACACAAAATGAAAGTACGAAATTTCAAATTCTCCGCTCACGCCACTTCCGACAGAGCACTGCCGGAAAATAGCTGAACAACAACAGCGCACACAAAACTAAAGTTTGACAATGTCGTTGTAAAAAACTGTGCTTCAAAGTGTTTTCATAAAAGACAAATTTTGTACAAAATATGTAAATATGCACAATAGTGTAAACAACATGCTGGTTGAGGGCACAGGCGACCAACAACCACACCTTAAAATAGAAATGTAAAATGTAAGTGATGATATGAATCTACCTCATTACATCTATGTAAACAAGACGTTCTGCTTGCTAATTTAAAAACAGATATGTAAAAAATATGTCATCTTTACGCTTCCTATATATATGAAAAATTTCGTTATATGTAAAAATAAAACCATTATGTAAATATCACAAATTACAGAAAACGTTGTACGCTGATGATGCCTCGACGAGAGGCGAAACGCGTCCGTCAAATAAATATTGTAAAAAACAGTTGCATTGGCGTAATTATTAAGAATAATTATTAATATTGAACGGTCTTGCAGCTCAAATGTAATAAGTGGGGGAAAAAAAGTGGTTACGGCGCTAGCTCTCAAAAATTCTGGCTACGATCCCGGGTTCAAATCCTGGTGGGGACAAGAATTTTAAGATTTGTATTTGATATTATGAACTACGCTGGTTCGGTTTCTACGTTAAATTGTAGTATTCAGAGGAAAGGAACTGGCCATCCTACCTCTGATACAATAGCTTAGTATGCCTCCTTCTGGACGATCCAACCAATCTTCAGGTTAGATTTTTATACTGTCTATATATTTAATCTATCCAATCTAATACTATTAAATTAGCAGATGTTGTAAATAGATAAAATTAAGTTCTCACAAACTCTTCTAAGTATTTTGATGAAATCTTGCATACTGAACAGAAATCGAAAGATGCCGAGCGAAGAATGTATAGTTTTCTCAAATAATGGATACGGATACTAAAATTCGACTTCTTCCGGCTCTCCTACACTTAACTCCACGGGAAAGAAAAAGCCTAATGAGAGCATCTAGCCATTTGTTACTTGGCTTAATTGCCTGCACGCTTGGCACGTTTGCGATTGTGGGCGTAGGTCGTGGGGTCTTGTTTTGGATAGTAGATTCCAACACGTGAAGAACTTACACGACAGAAGAAGAATTCGGTGTTCTTATCATATATATTATTTCTATAAGGTATTTTTTTGTCACACGCCTATATCTTCCTTCATACTTAACCGAAATCAATGAATGAGGTGTCATTTTAAAGCTTATGATCTCCACTTTGGTTAAATCGTATTTTAAGGAAGAAAGTTTTCGGATTTCGACCCTTAAAGGGCAAAAATGTAAATTTTTCTAAAATGCTGTTTTCAGTGTTACGAGTCAGTTATCTCCCTGGATACCTATCTGAAACCGTTTTATGAAGTATCGTTTTAAAGATTAAGATCTCCGTTTTAGTGACGTCATATATTAAGCCAGAAAGTTTTCAGAATTCGACCCTTAAAGGGCAAAAGTATCAATATTTTTGCAATGCGTTTTTGTGTCACGAGCGATTTATCTCCCTTAATATCTAACCGATATAGATAAATGAGGTATCATATTAAAGAATAAGGTCTCCGCCATGGTAACATTATATTTTAAGAAAGGAATTTTTCGTAATTCGACCCTTATAGGGCAAAAATGTCACTTTTTTTAATATGCGTTTTTTGTATCTCTAGCCATTTATCTCCCCGAATATCTAACCAAAATCGATAAATGAGGTAGGATTATGAGGAGTAATGTCTCAGCTTTGTGACATCATATTTTAGGAAAGAATGTGTTTGGAATTCAACCCTTAAAGGGAAAAAGTATAAATTTTTCTACAACGGATTTTTGTGTCACGAGCGATTTATCTCCCTTAATATCTAAACGATATAGATAAATGAGGTATCATATTAAATAATAAGGTCTCCGCCATGGTAACATTATATTTTAAGAAAGGAATTTTTCGTAATTCGACCCTTATAGGGCAAAAATGTCACTTTTTTTAATATGCGTTTTTTGTATCTCTAGCCATTTATCTCCCCGAATATCTAACCAAAATCGATAAATGAGGTAGGATTATGAGGAGTAATGTCTCAGCTTTGTGACATCATATTTTAGGAAAGAATGTGTTTGGAATTCAACCCTTAAAGGGAAAAAGTATAAATTTTTCTACAACGGATTTTTGTGTCACGAGCGATTTATCTCCCTTAATATCTAAACGATATAGATAAATGAGGTATCATATTAAAGAATAAGGTCTCCGCCATGGTAACATTATATTTTAAGAAAGGAATTTTTCGTATTTCGACCCTTATACGGCAAAAATGTCACTTTTTCTAAAATGCGTTTTTTGTATCTCGAGCCATTTATCTCCCTGGATATCTAACCAAAATCGATAAATGAGGTAGGATTATGAGGAGTAATGTCTCAGCTTTGTGACATCATATTTTAAGTAAGAATGTTTTTGGAATTCAACCCTTAAAGAAAAAAAGTATAAATTTTTCTATTACTGATTTTTTTGTCACGGGCGATTTATCTCCTTTGATATCTAACCGATATAGATAAATGAGGTATCATATTAAAGAATAAGGTCTCCGCCGTGGTAACATTATATTTTAACAAAGGAATTTTTCGTAATTCGACCCTTAAAAGGTAAAAATGTCAATTTTTCTAAAATGCGTTTTTTGTATCTCGAGCCACTTATCTCCCTTGATATCTATCCAAAATCGATAAATCAAGTACGATTGTGAGGAATAATGTCTCATCTTTGCTGACATCACATTTTAAGAAAGAAGTGTTTGGAATTCAACTATTAAAGGGAAAAAGTATAAATGGTTCTACAACGTATTTTTGTGTCACGAGCCTTATATTTCCCTTGATATTTAATCGATATCGATAAATGACATATCGTATTAAAGCCTAAGGTTTTCGCCGTGGTAACATTATATTCTAAGGAAGGAATTTTTCGTAATTCGACCCATAAAGCGCAAAAATGTCAATATTTCTAAAATACCTTTTATGTGTTTCGAGCCATTTATCTCCCTGGATTTCTAACCAAAATCGATAAATGAAGTAGGAGTATGAAGAGTAATGACTGAACTTGGTGACATGATATTCAACCTCACTATTCATCGTATTTTATTCGCGAAATTTTCGCACGGGTCGTCTAGTAATTATAAAGGCTGTTGGAGGTATTATAACATTTGAATCATGCCTTTTACATTACCTTATTTAAATTTTTTTCTACATATTTGCTTATTTTTCATTTATTTTCCCATAAACAACATAGCCCAGTACATAGAATCTAATGTGGGCCCTTATTTCATTAATTGTAGTTAATATATACTTATATGTTATGTATTTAACGTATTCACTCTAACAACAAAGACTGCAAGATAATTCAAGTTTCTATGTCAGACTAGTTTACCTCTGCTTTTTCCATCGTTATTAACAGAGTTGGTACCACCACTACTACTTCTAATATTACTGCTATTGTTTACTATTATTACTATTACTACTAATACCACTATTTTTACCAATACGACTATTACCACCACCAGTGGTCACAACCGCCTTTGATTCCACTAACGTTCATTTTTTCTTGTTGATTGTTCCACAAACTTAAATTCTACACGTTTTCTTAGTAGGCTTCCGAAAATCCTGACTGCTAGCGTTGAAAACCTTTGAGTGATGGTGAGTTTCTGAAAATTGTGTTAAGCTTGTACCCTTCTGGGTTTTCACTAAGACGAAACAACAACATTAAACAGCAAATAGTTGTAATAAAGTTTTAGCCAGCTTAGTCTAAACATGTTAGTACATTAGGAAATTTCACACCCCCTACCTGAGTTTCTTTTTAGTATTTACTCGTATTCTCATTTCCGCTGATACTCGACCTGACTGCACATTACATCCAATTAATGGGCTTTCTAATTGTTTATTCTGTAGTATACCGTAGTAAGTACTTTTTTTATATGTTTTAATAGAATTTGCTCATCTCAGCAATGCAACCAGTGTAAGTACTAAGTACAACCAGTATCATCACTATTAATTTGTCTGCAGTAATAACTATACAAACGAACACATCCATGCCCTAGATCGGGCTCGAACCAAATAAATTTGCAACGCGAGGTGAGATAGCTAAATACCACTACCAGGGCCGGTTCCAGAAATTTATCCGAGAAAATCCATGGATTTTTCTCAAAAAGCTATGATATATTTTTTTTTCTTTTAATTGTTGCCATGCCAAATCTTTCCTGGCTCTAAAGGAACCAAGGCTCGAACCAAATAAATTTGCAACGCGAGGTGAGATAGCTAAATACCACTACCAGGGCCGGTTCCAGAAATTTATCAGAGAAAATCCATGGATTTTTCTCAAAAAACTATGATATATTTTTTTTTCTTTTAATTGTTGCCATGCCAAATCTTTCCTGGCTCTAAAGACCCCTACGCCAATGAGCCATAAAACTCTTAACATATACACAGATGAAAAGTTATCTTCTCTCACATCGGAAACTAAAGGTGCAACAATTTGTGTATTTAATTAAGATTACATGAAACATATGTTAGAAATCTGATATAAAAACTGTGTCTTAAATTACAATTGTGATTGAAGGTTCTAAAAAGTAAATTTATGTGGGCTATCCTTCCTTTTGAGATATTTTTCATGTCGCTTACTATACTGAGGTCTACAACTAGCGGTTACCAGAGACTGAAGGTTGGCGAAGAATCTATATCCGTTGGACACCTGTGTTGTGGGGCGGAATAGCACTAACAAAAATTTCGATTTTGAAGAGCTCGGAACCAATTCTTTTAGTTTAAGTCGATCAAATTGTTAAAGACTGAAAAATTTTATATCTTAAATTTTTTTTTGTTTAAATGAGTACAGTATAAACAAGTGTTTTGATGAGTCTCCAGGAAACTGTTATTGAGGATCGTAGAGGGATACGAACTAACGCGTGGAGTTGCAATTACCGAAATATTAATAATGTACCTTTCTTTTGGTTTACAGATGAATACGTACATAAATTTGATTACATACTGTGGGTCACTCCAGAGAACACGATTATCATTAAATCGGGAGATACAGATTGGACTGTAGCTTCGTTGCTATTCTCCACGTCAAAAATTCAAGTATACCAGCCGATTGCTAAAGGAGCCAAGAATTTGTTACTCCTACTGGGCATATTGTCACATCTCGCCACATGACAAAAGATTCACCAATGCTTTGTTGACGTAACCTTTTATTAAGAGATGGAGGTGGGAAAAAACCTTCTCCTGCTGTGTATACCAGAAGAATCCACAGCATTTGAAGAAGAATTTGAACTGTTTCTCCTTTCCCCACGAGTTGATCCTGTTTCAATTTTTCTTCAAACTGTAAATATTTGGATGTTTGCTTCCTCCCCATGTGTGTTTTTTTTTTTAGTTATAGTTTATCGCCTCGTCGACGGCTAAGGTCATTAGACGCGGGATGGGATTGGGGACAAGGAACGGGAAGGAATTTGGCCATATCCTTTTTGAAGGAAGTGTCCCGGCATTCGCCTGGAAGTGGTTTGTGGAAACCATGAAAACCCCAAATCTGGATGCCCGGACGGGGATTCGAACCCGCGTCCTGCCGAATGCGAGGCCAGAACGCTAACCGCTCACCTACCACGCTCGGTGCCATGTGTTGTTTAAGATTATTAAGGCTGAAAACGTAAACCTGGATTGCAGAATGTTTAGGAAAACACAGTTTGAATTTATACGTTAACTGTTCTCCCAATCTTGATTTGAATGTCACATAAAGGCATAAATGCGGCCAAGGATTTTAAATCTTTTTGCTATGACAGTATTAGCGTTTCTGCTTTCACTAACAGTTTGTAATCTTCAATTTCCTTGATTTAATCATGTAACGAATATCATTTTAATTTATTTCATTAACAAATTCCAAACCAGCACAAACTTAGAAGTGCCACTATGTTAGTAAAAAAAGTTAAGTTATAAAAATATCAAAATCAAATCACTGATTGAATTTGAAAAGAGTAGTGAGCGCCATAACAGTTATACATGCATCACACTCGCACTTCGCATTATCTAGTTCGTTAGACATTCGACTCGCCGAACGTACTAGCATGCCGTGTCCCGTAATTCAAACCAAGGGATCTGACGTCAAAACCAATGTAACGGCCAAAATTGGCGGAAGATCAATATAACGGAAGTTAAGAAGAACGTTAACAATTTTTTAGTTTAACTTAAAAGTTAAATTTTTGCAACTTTGTTAACTTCGTTAATTGACGATTAACGGATTAGCTGTGCCAATATGTATAGATTTTTTGTATTGAACGTTAGTATCGAGTTATTATGACGACTTGTACCGGGCTGTAGTTGAAAATAAACGAAAGTGGACGTAAATGGTAGCTTATATTTCTCGAAAAGCCAAATAGAAATAATAAAATCATAAACGGCTGCCAAGAGCATCCCACTAGAAATCCAGTGATTACCATGAAACCACATACGCGCGAGTTAAACGGAGTTAGGAAGGCATGGAAGTCAATGCGTTGGTAGCAACTTCTTTTACGAAGTTAACTTCCCATTTTTAACTAGGCCCTTATAGCTGGTAAACGTTGAGCTCATTAAAACTGGGAGAGAATAGGGGGCAAGGAATTGGAAGGAATTTTTCCTTGGCGTTTTTTGAATTTGGAGAGATATGGAGTAGTAAAAAAAACTGAAATCCGGATAGCTGCACAGGTATCGAACCCGTGTCTTCCTGAATGCCAAGTCTGATCCTTAACCGGTCACCCATCAGGCGCGGTCAGCTGACATCAAATCGTCTCTTCACACAAACGATTTTGGTGAAACAAATGTCAGTTGATGGTCTTCAATCTCTAGTTTTCATCTGTAGTAACATTACACATTTAATTTCAATTTGTGGATATTTGGTGGGAAAAGTATTGCAATATCAAATCATTGCGTTAAACGGTCAAAAAATACAAGTTGATGCCATTGCGTCACTCGATATAGAAACTTGTTTCGGACCAAAAACTGACTAACAGACCGTGGTGCTTAGAATGCGTGCCCACAAGGAGACATCTGCAAAAATGTAGGTGGTGGCAGAAAATGCCTATTCGCGTACAACTCTTGCTATCGTTTGTGTGAACATAGCCGTGCCCGATAGTTATTTTTTGTAAGTTGATCCAGTAAGTGGCTATGTTGTGGGAAGTACCAACAAAACGATATGGGTTTGAGGATAGAGGCACAATACAGCAGTTCTGAATTATGTGGTGACATCGATCAGCAGCTTACTAAGCGTAAAAACGTCGCGATATCGCATCACGTGACATCTGTAGGCTGCATTCTCAAACACTCATCCATTCGAAAGTTTGTTATCTTGCGTCAACATCTTAATCAGTGTAATTAGATTTCAACATCACCTGACATTAGAATGTAGTTTTGTTTGATTATACTTGTCTTAAATTCACACTTAATTACAACGGAGTATTAATTTTAGTCTACAGTATTAGATACTGTATCTTGAGTCTGGTATTTCTCTTTGACTGTTGTTTAAGGAATGATTGAAATAAGCAAACAAAGTAGGAAATATCAACATCGGTTGTGATTACAAGAAAAAAATAATATTTGCATGTAATGCAAGAGTTATCTTCACATTGAATTAAGACACTGTATGCATATCATTCCACGCTACGTACAGCCAGAATTTTGTTGTTATGAAATGAGTTTTTTAGGGGTGCAAACAGAATTGCTATGTCACATAAGAACGAAGTTTTTTCTCCGCGTTGAGAATTAATATAATGTTCTCGGATGTTTAGTCAAGTTAATGAGGTGTTTACGCGCGATATTTCGGCAATCAAAATAACTGATGATTGAAGAAGGCGACAGCGAATTTTATTGCCGAAATGTCGTGAGTAAACACCTCGTTAAATCGGCTAGTCACCCGAGAACATTATATTAAGCACTAGCTGGTGCCCACGACTTCGTGTTAGTAAAAAGTTTTGATTGACAGCTGCCGACATGTAACCACCATAGTGCACGATGGGAGATTCGAGCCTAATACCACACACAAACATCAGTGGTCTGCGCAGGGTATTTATGGCTGCAAAGTGAAATATGGAGATACACATGTCTTTGGTCGAAATATGGAAACGCCCTCCGTCGACCAATTTCAACTATCATATCTCCTACACTCCCAGAACTTCCGACATGACATCACTATGGTGCACGTTGAGAGACTTGAGGTTAAAGCCACACACAATCACAAGTGGACTGCGCTAGGTAGTTTTGGCCGTTGTGTGAAATACAGGAACACACATGCCTATTTCTATGTCAGGTCCACCACTTTAAACCACCATACCTACCACATCTCCACAGCTACCGACATGCAATCACCATAGTGCACGGCGAAACACTCCAGGCTACTACACACACATACACGCGTGGTCTTCGCTTGGTAGTTATGGCTGCAAGTTGAAATATAGGAACACACACGTCTTTGGTGGAAATATGACCACTATCAATCACCATATCTGCCATACACCCTTAGCTACTGACATCTAACCACCATTTTTCACGATAGCAGACTCGATGCTACTACCACACACAAACTCCAGTGATCTGCTCTGTGTAGTTGTGACAGCAAAGTGAAATATACGGACACATATCTCTTTGGTTGAAATACGAATATCCTTGATTGACCACTTTCAATCACCATTTCTCCCATACCCTCCCCCCCCCCCACCCCCCCCTCCCACCCATTTACTGAAATTCTGCCAACGTTATGAACGATCGGTGAATATTTGCTACTACCACACACAAGTGATCTGCGCTAGATAGTTTTGGCTAAAAAGTGAAACATAGGGACATACACGTCTTTGGTCGAAATGCGAAAGTGCCTCATGTCGACCACTTTCAATCACCGTATCTCCAACTCCTCAATGTATCCATCATAGTGCACAATGGGAGACTCGATGCTACTACCACCCACGAACACCAATGATCTGCGCTATCTAGTTGTGGCAGGAAAGAGAAGTATATGGACACACAAGTCTATGGTCGAAATATGAAAATGCCCTACATCGACCACCTTTAAGCACCATATCTCCCACACCCCTACAGTTATCGGCATTCGGCCAACGTTGTGCACGATAGGAAACTCCATGCTATTACCACACAGAAACACCAGTGATCTGTGATAGGTAGTGGTGGCAGAAAAGTAAAATGTATTTATTTTGTTTTATTTGGCTTTCGCCATAGGCTAATTTAGCCAATTACATAGAAGTAATATTGAATATCCTTTACTTAAATATAAGCGTTTTATACATGAACTTTAGTTCTTGACACATACTTGTACAGTAATTCAGAGGACTTTTTATTGGGATGGGCAAGAACCTGCATAAGGGATTGTATATCTGTTATCTGTAGACCTATTCTAAAAATTCATGTGTTTCGGGTTTGTAGTTTCTGCATCTCAACATGAAATGGTATGTGTCCTCCGTCTCTGCACAGGGAAACACACTTCTTCATATATATATATATATATATATAAGGTTAGCAGTTAGCACCGACTTCGTCTATTTGGAAATGTGTAATGGTATAAGAGTTTTCTTTAATAATAATCATAGTAATTGTAATATTATTTACGTCCTGTGTAAAAAAAAGACTAATATTTATTCAGTAAAGAAGTAAAAATTGATCAATTATTTTTGCTTTAACATTAAAACTAAACTTACGTGATTCGTTAAGAATTATTTTTAATTTCCTCTGCTTTCACTGACGCCGTATTACTGAAGTTAATATTTCTGCCGAATGTAAGTATAGTAATAATATTTTATCCATGATGGATCAGTGGAACTCCGTTACTGTTATATCAAAATTGATGATAAAGAAAACAGCAACCATTCACAATTGTAAATATGTTTATTACACCATTACCGGTTTCGGTTGCTTATGTTTACCTGTTAATGCAAAGGCAAAATTACAGCGTGCTCGTGTTTAGTATCAATAGTGGTAATAAAATGTTACTTCTGAAACTGTGCCTCACCACCGATATGAGCATACTTCCAGCAGCATTGAACGATGCACAAATGCGCTGTAATTTGCATCTGCAGATGTGAAGTAAATGCAAACCATCCGATGATGGGCAGCTTTACCCGAAACCGGTAATGGTGTAATAAACATATTTACAATTGTGACTGTAAGTACAGTAATTCCAATGGATCAAGTTTTGATCGCGATAAAGTGAATGTATTAATGCGCATGTGAAAAAAGCTATGATTTTCGAACGGAAATATTAGCGGAGGTTATAATTAGGTTGAAATTCACTCTGGACCAGAATGAAGCTTTGTTAAAGCATTAGGCACGATGGCTTTAGTTTTATAGTTTACCCATTGTAGTATAAGGTTTTAGGATTCCTATTTACCTTTAAATTTTATCGGTTCCATATTACTGTCATCATTAACTCAATAGCACGTAAGAAGTTCCAACTTCATGGCGATATAAAACACAACCAAAAACGTACATTACAAAATCAGAGTTATGAGTGTTATTTAATACCAATTCTATTTAACCAAGCAACTGCGAAAAATAACTTTTCAAAACACTGCAGTCAACCCGTCATTTCTGAATGGCGTCGAAGCTAGTTGATATATAATCACCATTTTACTTTTTTCCGTAGATACGATATTAAATAACAAAAATAAGAACAGATTTATATTTACCAATATTAGTTTATGAAGAGCATTAATTTTCGCGCTTTTAAATGGAACACATGATTGAATATGTCATAAGGTTTACGTTGACCTCCAATAGCAGTGTATTCGGCATCTTTGAAAACCAATGGACACAGGTGACACTATCGGCTACGAAGTCGGGGGTTCTTTGATGTTGATAAAATGAAATTGATATAGTAATAATAGTATTATTATAATACCATGTGTTTACAATGACCTGGTGGCAGGGTTTCTATTGGCTGGAAATTCCGCCCCTATCGTAGCCGCCTACACCTAACCCAGCAATACTACAGCGTAAAGGGGATCCACAATTTAACCTGGAATCCGAACGAGGGAAGCGTTCTAGCGCACATCACATTACACAGCAAGCTGTGCTAGAGGTAAAGGCAGGGTTAAGAGCCAATGAAAATCCCCGCTGAGACAGGAATACGAACCGCGAACATTCCGATCTCCAGCCAGACATCAGCACTGAGCCAGCAGTTCATGCAAATTGATAATGACAATTCCGAAACGAGCTATTTGTTTTAAGATTCTTATTACGTTTGATTCACGTATTCTGTTGGTTTTGGTGTACAAAACTGAAGAACTAAATAATTGAAGTGAAGAAACAAAACAGAATCCAAATACGATCGCAATTTTTTGTCAGTGTTTCTTTGAACATCTGAACAACAGAGTGATCCGTGGCCCATATTTCTTATATCGCGAAGTGATTTTAATTTCTTGATCGGTACGAGTAAGTCATAAGATATTTTTGTAGATTTTAATCCGGAGTATTAGCTCCAAAAAGTTGAAAACACTAGCCAAATTGTTGCTGTAGTTCAAAGATTCACACATACACAGCTTGCATACAGATTTGTAATAGTATAGATTACTATGAACAAAAAAGCCAAACCAGATTTTTACCGCAACTCATTTGTCAGGACACAATAACATTGATTAATAAAAATATCCGAAGTATTGTTTGGTTGCAATCTCTAAAGCTACAAGTTAACCACGGACGAAAGGTTTGCCACACGTAAAACTGTTACAGGCTTTGAAATTGCAACCAACAATGACTTTCCAGCTGGTGATTTTTCCAGCAGACAGCTATGTCACATTACGTTATTGTTATTACCGCATTTTGTTTATATGTTTATACATGACTTAGTGAACTGGAGACACGGTTCAAACAATTATTAGTAACTAGACGACCTGTGCGAAAATTTCGTTAATAAAATACAATAAACAGTGAGGTTGAATGCTTGTAATATACTGAAAAGTGGAACCGCACTTTGTAGCAAATATTTATTTGTTTAGTGTAATAGGCACGCATCAAAACATATTACGAAACAGTTAGGAAATTTAAAACTCACTGTATGTACGACAAACGGTCACTGACCCTTACAGAATACAACAAACCTGAACAAATGCACACAGCATATCAACATCTCTGTGATATGTCCTGCTGTGCGAATAAAATGTTTACACTGGAATTGTATAACAAATCAAAAATGTTTCCGTAACAGAAGAAAAATATCCGAAAAGGTACTTATTGTATAAAAAACAAGTTTACATCTCAGCGATACTGCAGCTGCAATCTGAGGACTTGGCTCTGAATTGTTTGATACACGTGACCACTTTAAGCATCAAATTCCAAAACAAAAAAATCTTACTTAATTTATTTTTTTACCTAATTGGAGACCTTAATCTCTAAAATGATGTGTCATTTATCGATTTCGGTTACGAATCGAAGGAGATAGATGGCTCATAATAATAATTAAAATAAGAAACATGTTGTAGAAATAATATTGATACTTTAAGGATCAAATGCCCAAAAAATTACTTTTATAAAATATGGTGTGACCAAAGCGGACACCGCCTTTAAAATGATACATCATTTACCGATTTCGGTAAGGCATCAAGGGAGGAAAAAATAATAGAAATTATGATATTTTTGTCCCTTAAGGGTTGAATTTAAAGAAAGTTCTTTCTTAAAACATGATCTGTCCAAAGTGGATACTGTAATATTTTAAACGATATCCCGTTTATCGATTTCGGTTAGATATCAATGGAGATAAGTGGCTCGTGACGGAAAAATGCGTTGTAGAATATTAATACTTTTGCCCTTTAAGGGTCGAATTTTTAAAAATTCCTTTCTCAAAATATGGTGTAACCAACCGAAGACCTAAGTATTTAAAAT
Organism: Vandiemenella viatica; assembly: GCA_031002005.1. Lineage (NCBI taxonomy): Eukaryota > Metazoa > Arthropoda > Insecta > Orthoptera > Morabidae > Vandiemenella > Vandiemenella viatica. Next base: position 70,287,535 of record JARYHS010012519.1, read on the forward strand.
GATACCTCGTTTATCAATTTTGTTTAATGATCAAGGGAGATAAATGACTCGAGACACAAAAACGCATTTTAGAAATACTGATTTTTTTCCCCCTTTAAGAGCTAAATTCAGATAATTCCATTCTTAAAACATGATGTGACCATAGCGGAGACCTTAATATTTAGAATGATACCTCATTTATCTATCTCGTCTATCTGGGTTATATGTTAATGGAGATAAATGGCTCTTGACACAAAAATGAGTTGAAGAACCATTGATACTATTTCCCTTTAAGGGTTCAATTCCAAAAACATTCTTTCTTAGTATATGATGTCACCAAAACTGAGACACTAATCTTCATAATCCTAATTCATTTATCGATTTCAGTTATATATCCAAGAAGATAAATGGCTCGAGACACAAAAAACGCATTTTAGAAATATTGTCATTTTTGGCCTTTAAGGGTTGAATTACGAAAAGTTAATTTCTTCTAATCTTATGTTAGCACGGTGGAGACCTTACTCTTTAATATGATACCTCATTTATCTACATCGGTTAGATATGAAGGGAGCTAAATGGCTTGTGACACAAAAACGCGTTACAAGAATATTGATACTTTTGCCCTTTAAGGGTCGAATTTCGAAAAATTCCTGTCTTAATATATGATATCACCAAAGCGGAGTTCTTAATTTTTAAAATGATACGTCATTAAATGATTTCAGATAGGTATCCAAGGAGATAAATGACTTGTAACAGAAAAAAACAGCATTTTAGAAATATTGACATTTTTGCCCTTTTAAGTGTCGAATTCTGAAAAATTCCTTTCTTAAAATATGATTTGACCAAGGAGGATACCATAAGCTTTAATATGACAACTCGTTCATTGATTTCGGTTAGGTATGAAGCGAAATAATGGCTTGTGACAAAAAAACACCTTACAGAAATAATACATATGATTTTCTGTGATTTATTACAGGAAATGGAAGAGATTATTGCACCGAGCTTAAGAACATAACTATGTCAATTTTGTGGGATTTAGATACGATAAGTGTACTTGGGCTTATCTTAAGGAAGCATCCTTCCACTAAAAAAATGAAATCTTCGAGACAAAATCTATTTTTAAAATTCCCTCCGTATAATATTTACGAATCAATAGATTAAATGAGTGCTGCAGTGCTATTCGTGATAACAAAAGTATTTATATATAAATGGAAGCTACACTTGTGTGAATATGCGATAAAAAATCGTTGTCCGTATTTGAGGTCTGACCACTCCACCAGTCGTGGTGTTGAGGATGCGATCAGCGGTGTCTGCTACAGGCTAGTCTGTGAAGGCCGGACGCGGTCGCTGATTGAATATCCCCGTCTGCTGGGGCAACACAGTCTGCGGTGCCCCATACTCCTGCTCACTTACAGTCTACAGCGCTAACGGACCGTCCATAAACAACGTAGCTCCATTTTAGCTTCCTGTGAACTCCCCTCCTCCCCCTCCACGTAGCTTCTGTAACTATCCCCCATCCCCCCGCGTAGGAGGTAGCTTTTCTCCGTATTGATTCCAGGAGACATTTTGTACTGTTTTGTCTTGTCAGACTATTGTAAATTACATACGCAGATATTTAAATAACGGAAATCAATATTCACACACTACTGTGTGTTTGCCCCCCTCCCCCTCCTAGACCGATCCAAGTAGTTTATGGACGCTCCCTAATTAATAAACAATTTCTTTTGCAGATTTTTTGACATAGTGCTGACGTATAAGATAACTTTCGTATTGATCTGAATTGTACAGAATTGCTTGTTGAAGGCTTGAAGTGTAAATATCTTGGTATAATGTTTGATAAGGGGGCGTCCATAAATTACGTGAGGTAAAATAGGGGAGTGGGAAGGGGGGGGGGGTGGTCTACAGAAATCTCAGTGAGGTTTTGGAAAAATTGTTCGACTGTAGAGCTAAAAAATTTTTTAAAAAAGTCTACAAATAACGCAAAAGTCGATTTTAGGGGGCATTTCGTCGAAAAGTGGGGGTGTAACCGGCTTTTGGAAGGGTCAGACTTCAGATCTCACCAGAGGGAGGGGGGGGGGGGTCCGGAAATCCGAAAAAAACACTCAGGTAATTTATGGATGCCCCCCAATAAACTCATCTGTGCAGGACATACTGGACAGATAATAATAAAAGGATTAAAAATCCATCACTTGTTGGAAAGAGTGATGGCAGGATGTACCAGAGAAATAAGGGCGTTGGGTTTCAGAACTTAGGTCAGACCATTGCTTGAATATGATGGCATAGTTTTGGACCAACATTTTGGGCATCAAATACAGGAGGGTGTGCAAGGAGAGCAGTTAGATTTTTATGTAGAAATTACCACAGGAACCATTGTGTAACTGAATTGCTAAAGGAGCTGGACTGGGATTCATTGGAAGACAGGGGGAGGATGAAGAAACTGCTGGTACAGTACAAGAATATTTTGTAGGATATTGGTCGAAAAATTAGAAGTAGTGAATGGAAAGGAAAATATTACCGTGAGCACTAGCTGGAACTCGATTTTATTCATAAAGAATTGGATTTTTTTTTTTTGGGTGGGAGGGGGATAACGGTGTCAGTTATCTACATGCATGATGAATAATTTATCAAAAATGCAAAGGAATTTAAAATTAAAGTTCGTAAATCGCAAAAGTAGACAGGGGGTGGAATTTCAAAAGTGAAAGTATATAAGGTAATAATAATAATAAAAATACGAAGAAAAGTGTAATTAGATGACTAGGTAAATTGCCACCGGAGCAATTCAATACAACAATTTTCATCACTGTATGTTACACGTATAAGGAGGTCAAAACTTGAAGGATTGCTAAAGACTAGTAAAAACAATACATCTGAAAACCAAAGTTGATTTGCTGTATTTTTTATCCACCAGGAACTAACTTTTTCGGCGAAATAACAGTTCGTTCAAAATTCAGGTACTACCTCTTTTTACGTCTAGGTTTTGGGTGTTATACAAACTTTTTTAAAAAGATTTTGAAAACAACAATATTTGGAATAAAGTTATTTCGGATTCTTGAGTTGAAATTTAATTAATTCTCATTAAGTTGACAATGGAAAACAAACGACGTACTCAATGGATCAGTGCAATTTTTATGAATGGCTGGGAGAATATAAAAAAATTATTTTCCCTCATTATCTAATAATTTAGTTTATCACATTTCTAGAGTAAGAATATTAATTTAATTTAATTGCGAAATTTCCCTACACACTCACTAGCAGCTGTAGTTATTTTTCAAGTATTGTGGGGTAAACTTAAATCTTTATCATGCCACCGCTCTAACAAATCGTTTGTAAACGGGTATTACAATGGCTCAATCGTAGACATATTTCCTATAATTCTACGAATGAATCGTCTCTTCTGAAAAAAAAAAAAAAAAAAAAAAAAAAATACTAGTAAACTTTACAACGATCGCTACAAACTTTCTAAATTTTATATTATAGTTATGTTTGGGACACAGAGAACTAAAACAGGGTCTAGCTGAAAAGTTACACGGCTCAGAAGATATAAGGCCTGGTAAATGGACAAATGAATGATTCCTTAACGGTCCTGTCTTTCGTGCAGAACAATGCAACGCTGAAAGTAAAAACTTTTCACGAACGAATATTTCGTTAGAAGCTAGAGCGGTCGAGATATCTTATGTTCCAAAATATAAAAAATAACCTAGAATAACAATATTACGACACTTCTTCTAGTATACTATGATATTTGAAGTTTCGTTGTAGTAAGAACTTTCAATTCAGATATGATACTCAACTGTAATGCTCGGATTTTCCAGATAGTTTCACCGAGTCGTGAATGTCTTGCAAACGAATGGAGATGTTGAGTTGCATGGCCATGAAGGACGGGGACCCAGCATCTGAAGTGCAGTTGTTCAGTACATTGCGTGGAACTTTCTGCTTCGCTGCTTCATGATTATGCAGACTCCACGGCCTCGTCGGCACATTGCCGTAGAATACACAGTGAGATCTCCACATTATCCAAAACATGGTTTTTGGGTGATTATTTGGATATTTTTCAAATTACCGTATCAGTAACAACAGTAATAATCAAACTTCTGAAAAGCGGAATTTGTAAATTGACTATAGATTACTTCTGCTAATAATAACTAGTTATAAAATACTGTGTGTAGATAAATTAGAAAACTGTTTCGTCCAAATTTTTTCCTTGAATAATTTCTAAAGACATGATTCCGATGATTTCTAATTCACTAAGGTTTTACTTTTATCAACAACGTTGTACAAACGTATGAAGCAAATGGACACGACGAAACTTATTTCGTTAATTGCGATCACTTAATTATACTTTCTTTTAAAGCAGAAAAATTTGTTACAATCATATTTTAAAGTAAGAAGAAATAATAAGCTAATTATTCGAATATAACATGTACCTCGAAAACGTAGACGGGATTTAATTTAATTGAACTACCAGCCTATGGCGAAATACATTTTTGTGTGGATTTGATTTTCCTGGAACTTTATGAAACAACGTTATTTTGAATTCGTTATTTGCTGCTATAATTCCTCAAGAAGAATGAAGATTATTTACGTGTAGAATTGAAACGAAATAACAGCAAGATTTTAATATTAACGCATTTGTATGGCTAATTTTTGTAGGTATTATTTTTGTATAAAAAATGTTTATTTGAAGTTAAAAACTAAAATATGTATAAATAAAATCTAGATAAAACGTATCAGATGATTTAGTAACTCAGTTGTTTTAAAATCATTGGTGGCATTATGAAAAATATGTTAAACATGTCTGCCACGTAAAAATTATCTGAATTTATTCTCTTGTACTCCGTTGTCATGTTTTTGTTATTGAAGTTTAAGTTTTGCTATCCTTTATTTTTGTAGTATATACATGCATATTTTTTCAAGCGATTTCAACCCATCCCGTTTGCGTTCATTTTATATAGTGCAGTACATTATGGTCGCTTCGACTAATAGCATTCGTTTGATAATTTTGTAAAGAACGGAGCATCAACTGAGGATTCATTCAGGAAAACTATTAGTAAAATCTTGATTTGCCCTTTAGATAGAAATAATATTTTTCCGTACGAATTTACGTAACGTTAAAAAGAATAAATTTTAACATTTATTGATTCAAGAGGATTGCAAACGACCTCTCCCTATATCAAGCAATCTTAAACGTAAAGAAAGTTCAAGATCTTTATGTTGTATGACCAAACTACTTAAGTTGCATTTTTATATTTTAAAAAAAAAGTTTTGCAATTAAAAGAGGTGAGTGCAACTATTCTTGGTATCACCGTTTGTACACTTAACAGACGTCTGAAGTGTTTACATATCGTATATTATACATTTAGTGACAATATTGTTTTTAGCAACTTCTTCAGTAACTTAATGACCAAGAAAATGATCGTGATTAACGTACTCTTAGTTCTATTTCTAAATAAGAATAACTTAAATAAAAGTGTTTGCGTACCACTGCTATGCTGAAAACTCCGTTCTGTTTTATTAACAGTCCACTGAGTTAACCTTGAGAGATTAAAGTTACGCATAATTCACGGTGTAAGGTGGCTTGATGATCCAACCGCTGTTCTCAGTTTCACGCTTACGACATCCAGGAAAACGTGGGTTTGTCAACGTGGGAAGGTAATCGGCCGTAGCCAAGTAGATGGCCACAAACTGCCGCTTCTGCATGTCCACCCCTGTTCTCAAACTGCGAGTTAACAACCCTCTCTCACTGTGCCGACTTGTTCACATCCGTTTTGAGACGTAATCTTTATATATAAAGATGAATGTATGTTTGTTTGTTTGTAATTCATACAAATCCACAGTTTTCATCCGATCTCGATGAAACTTTGCACACTTATTCTTTGAAACAAGGAGAAAAATACTGTCTACATTTGGTTGAAAAATTATCTGCATAAATAACACATTTTGTCTCGTAACTTCGAAATACGGCGATAGCCAGACACGTTGGATATGGACGTCTCCGTACGGTGTTTCCGTATAGTGGACTTCCAGCTCAGTGGCTGCCAGGGTCGCCGGTTCGAATCCGGCCGAGGGCATGGGTGTTGTGTCCGTCCTGTGTTGTCCGCACTGGGAAAACGATAATATAGTACAGACAAATTCGAATAAACAAAGATAAACTTACAGATGGCTGAGATGGAAAAAAAAATTGAAAGCCATCTTTTCTTTTTTTTTAAATAAAAAAAGTTGGTTAAAGCGCTTGCTTACGAACGTTGTTGTCTCCGGTTCAAATCTCCGTGGAGGCTAAGAAAAAATAAAGTGGCTAAAGCGCTTGCTTATGAACGTCGTGGTCTCCGGTTCAAATCTCCGTGGAGGCTAAGATTTTTAAAAATTGTTTTTGATCGTAAGAGTCACGGTTGGGCCGTTGGTTATACGGATTGAATTTTAAACTGTAGATATCACAAAGGTAGGGGTGCAATCTGAGGCAATTCGTAGGAAGTCTTGCAGTACAGTAGATGTACACTTTTATTACGTTATATTGATCCATCAGGGGTGATTCGTAACCAGTGTGTGTGTAATCTGCAGTAGGAATACTATAAAAGCGGAAGTAAGTCTCTGTCTTATGTTACGTTTTGACAATTAAATGTCTATACCGATATTGACGGAATTTGACGAGAAAATCTGTAGGGAGGGCACTGGACTTTGTTTGTTCTTCATACAAATCCACAGTTTTCATCCGATCTCGATGAAACTTTGCACACTTATCCTTTGAAACAAGGAAAAAAATACTGTCTACATTTGGTTGAAAAATTATCTGTATAAATAACACATGTTGTCTCATAACTTCAAAATACGGCGATAGACAGACACGTTGCATATGCACGTCTCCGTACTGTGTTTCCGTGTAGTGGACTCGCAGCTAAGTGGTTAAAGCGCTTGCTTACGAACGTCGTGGTCTCCTGTTCAAATCTCCGTGGAGGCTAAGATTTTTAAAATTTGTTTTTCATCGTACGAGTCAGGCCTGGGCCGTAGGTTATTCGGATTGAATGTTGAACTGTAGATATTAGAAAGTTAGATGTGCAATGCGAGGCAAATCGTAGGTAGTCTTGCAATGTTGTAGGTGTACACTTTTTTACGTTATAATGATCCCTCAGGTGTTGTTCGCAGTCAGTGTGTGAGTATGAACCACAGTAATATTATTATAAATACGGAAGTAAGTCTCCGTCTTTTTGTTACGTTTGGATGACTAAATGGCTATATCGTTGTGATGGAATTTTATAAGGAAATCTGTATGAAGGACACAGGATATGTTTTCCAGTATGATTACCAGTTGTAGTCACGAAATTTTGAGACCTTATGGAATGGTGACAGAAATTGTTGGAAATTGATTCTCTTCAAGAGACAGGTTCGACGGTACAATGATAGAGTGTTAGCTTTCCTGTCATATTATTCCGACTCGATATTGGTTGGGACCAATCCTTCGTTACCAACAACTTTCTATATTTAATTCTGGCAAAAAAATTCTTAATCCACGCGTACAAAGTCGCGGGTTCGGGCTAATTATCTCCATATAACTAACTTCCCCAAATTATTTTCTCATTTTTCTGATTTCAGTTCATAAATTCTTTTAACAGGCTTGCCGTTTGAACCAAAGAATATGGACTGTCTATGATTTTTCGGTAAGCTGTAGTATAAAAATTTAGAGATAGTAAAAATTTTAATTGCGACTTTATAACGGTGTGTTCTCGATGTTTTGGTCCCACTGTAGTCGCATCGAAAATCTGAATGTCACATCTGGCTGTGACAGAATTGGTGAACCTAATACCTCCTGTTAACGGAATTTACATTTTGATGACACCTAACGAGATCACCACTACTACAAACGTTGTCTTGTATCATTATGGGCCAGTTCACTTATTAATTGATGTGGCCTCTTGAAGTCTTGAGAACTTAAACAATCTTGAGTTTTCTTGCGTATATAATAATTAATTCGCTTTGAGAACTGTTGTGCTACGTCATTTTTTTTTCAATCTCTTGTGGACTCAATTGGTTGCCAGTACCCTTGAAGTTGATCATCGGCGGCTGGAAACGCCCTAGAAAAAAAGTTCACTGAATAATATTAACCGCAAAATATTTTAATTACTATATTTCGGTTGCAAAATCATGAAGTTTTACAGAATCTAAAACACTTTATAAAGCAACTTCTTTTGAAGGACAGTTAAGTATCACCGTATCTGATGGTTTCTGAGAACGAAGAGAGGCAGTCTGCGAGTCTTCAGCTAGTTCATCTGTGTTTGCAAAATACATGAAAAAAAAAAATCCAATTATTTTCAACTAATGAAAAGTACTCTAGAAGTAGGTATTTGCTTATTCGACAGATGATTTCTACAGTTATTGTAACCAGATCTGTTAGTGAGAAAGAAAAGTAATATTGCATTCTAGTCATTTACGTAAACTTTTTGAACACAAAAATGCTCTGGGAGAGAATGTGACTTAATGTAATTTCGCCTGTGTCTCTTTTAACAATAATCCGTACAATATATCAAGATTGAACTTCCCTCCACAGAACTATAATGAATTTTAACTTATATCGTAATTAACATGGGAAATACTACGACAGAGGAAAACTGATTTGATGTCTCTTTGATGTTTCGCATAAGGTAAATTCGTACCAATTGCTATGCTGCGTCTTTCCTTATGAATACCAGAATACAGCAACCAACCGTTCTCACGAATGTCTTACATTTGAAGTACGTTAGTTAGTTTGTATGCCATTTCATTAGCATTCTGTACCAGATACATCGTGTGACTGCATGGTAATAATGTAATGTCTCTTGTTTCAAGTTCCTACCCGTGGAAGCTGATTGAAAACGCGAGTTCTGCAAAAACTAGTTTCTTTCCTAAACTCTTCGTTCCGTGACTTGAAAGTTTTTTTTTTTTTTTTTTTTTTTTTTTACAGTTTAACGTCCCTTTTTAACAACGTGGTCTTTAGAGACGGGAAAGGATGGGGGCAAGGAATGGGAAGGAATTCGGCCATGGCCTTCTTTGAAGGAAGCATCCCGGCATTCACCTGAAGTGATTTGGGGAAACCATGGAAAACCGAAATCTGGATGCCCGGACGGGGATTCGAACCGCCGTCCTCCCGAATGCGAGGCCAGAACGCTATCCGTTACACCACCACGCTCGGTGTGACTTGAAAGAGCCTCAAGTCCTATTGCACAAGTGCGGTAGGTAAGCGTACAGCATTCTGGTTTATTAGGCATGCCTGACCTGTTTACAACGACCATATGTAAGAAACGCTCCTCATTCTTGCTCTATGAGGAAAAATCTCATTTACAGATATAATAAAATTGTAACAGGAGAAAAATTTGGACGTTTTAGAGAGTAAAAAAAATATGCGTTTGGGTCACTATTCATAAGATATAGAGACGGAATCAACTGTTTTGAAAATTTGTGTTTAGCTGAACTGAATTTGCGCAAGAATTACTGGTCGAATTTTGATGAGGTCTTGAATAATGTGCAATACCTACTCCGGGAGCTATAACAGGTAATGTTTCAGTTTGATTTGAATTAATAAAAAAATGATAAATTTCAGATAATATTCGCAAATTCGTATATTTTTTTCGCTGCAAAAGATTCAGGCAAAAACTACTAGTTGAATTTTGATGATGTTTTGAATAGTGTACAGCGCATAGTCAAACGGTGAAAATAGGGTTTGTTTCATTTTGATGTGAATTCGCAAGGCTGAGATGTTTAGCATTCATTTTTTGCTGAACGCCATTTATGAAGAAGCTGCTAGTCGTATTTTAATAAGTTTGAATAATACACAAACCATACCTCCAGATGTAAAACAGGGTATGTTTTATTTTGATGTCGAAGCACAGAAAGATTAGCATAAAAGTGCTAGGTACTAAGTGTCCATTTTTCGTTGTATACGATCAGCGCAAAATCTACAGATATAAATCCATTTAAAAGGTAAGTTGCCTGTCAAGTTTATCGCGATTTCAACGTATGAGTGTCACCATATTATGCAGAAGAGTTATTTTACAGTGTTTGCTCCCTCTGAATATGTGTTAACTGTGACATAATCCATTTAAAAGAGAGGACCGTTCATTACCAATCTACGTGAGTGAATTTGAATGCAACAGCTAGTTATAAAATAACAACTACGAGGTCATATACTCTAGCGGAAGTTATTATGTCTATATGAAAACACACACAATGCCGCGAATACTGTTATGGTAACCCTTGTTTGATTTCAATAGCTGTATGAAAACATGTTCCTCGTCTGAGCATTGCGTTGAAGCAACTTTGCGCCTGGTTGGTACTTAGATGAGCGGCCAGTTAGTAACACCGCGTTACAGCTTCAATCCGGTAGTTTGGCTGTGCGTGTTAAAGCGTCTTCAGTCTAGGAGCGTGTAGGTGCGGTTGGCCTAGGTTCGAACCTACCTTCCGAGTGCTGTGATTCCGTAATCACTCAATGGATGGTCTATTCTCTCAGTCTCAAAAATACATCTAACGCAAACATAATAACACCATAACAGATTTGACGAAAACGATTAACAAACAGATGGCAACACTCACTATCCTGTCTTACTTTCGACTAATCCTTAAGACCTCCAGGTATAGAGTACGTAAATTTATTAAAGTTGAAACCGTAATTCCAAGGCATTGCTGTAATTTGATTATTTCCGAAGAATACTAGCGCTGCGTGATAATGACGGCCTTGTTTGAAAAGGAATAGTGACACCCAGTGCTTATGATGACAGAATGTAATAAATAGGGTTGTGACCTTTATGACCAAAGAAATAGAGAAATAAGCAGCCAAAAATGACCTTAAAAACGGGTAAATATGACCTAAAAATTACAAAATATAACTAAACATAATTTACTATATCAAAACATGCTCAGTTACACATCATTTATTTTTTCTAGTGCTACGTAGACAGCATAATTTGTTTCCGTTCACTCACGGCACTATTGGGAAATTAAATTTTAAATCATTTTATTGAAGTCACTTTAATTTCACACAATTTACTGAAAAGAACTCTTTCATCTGTACTAAAATACTCCTCTCCAAATTCCCTAACGTAACTCTGCAACTTCGCACTTTCAGAAAATTTTATTTTCGGCATGACGGTACTCACTGATCCACAGCAGATTTAAAACTGACTAAAAATTATTTTCAAAAGTATATAATTGATACACTGATTGACGCGGATCGACAAAGGCATGCTGCTGCTGCATTGTCGAGATTAAAAGATGGACGGACATTAACGTTTAGATTTTAGAAAATGACAATAACGCATAACTTTAATTCTTGATTCGTGAATTCTGACCAATTCAGTGACGATTAGTTTGGTTTTACCTCCAGTGTGTAATAGGAGTACAGTAGCGTGAATAATTATCTTAATTTATTCTCATCTATATCTAATGAATTCCCGGTACTATTTGAAAAAAAAAACAACAGATTTTTCTTCAAAATATTACCGTATGACCATAAATACTGTCGTAATATGACCAAAGCTAGGAAAATGGCCTAATATTCATTTATATGTTACATAAAATACATTTAAATACCAGCAGAAATGTTCAATCAGTGTTCAATTCAGCATTACAGCTCGGAAAGAATGCAGGGAAAAAATATGATTTGTCCTAAAGATCCGAACCCTATTAATAAACTTACTACTATAATGCCTATGCTCATTGCTAAAACTGAGTTCAGAATTACCATGCTGGAGTAATAGTCCACCCTCCTATCTACCGTTTGATGCCTATGTTTGTGTTACTCACTCAACCACTTTCATTTGAATACTATCTTGCCGAGCCGAAGGTAATTGAAAGGGGTAAGTGAGGACTAATTGAATAGTATGGAAGATAGTAAGAGTCCGTCACGTGGATTTATTTAAATTTCTCTGTTTTATAGAGCCACACTTACAAGAGTTGTAAGATTTATACGCCTTGAGAGTTACGTGACCTTGTAACACCGTTTGCAATAATTTTTCTTTCAGGCTGCCACAAACTTACTATTTACACTGCCTGACAAAAAAGTGAAGCACGCAGAAGGGGAGGAGAAAACGAAATGAAACTTCACGCGTTGAGAGGGTATGTAATGTCATTTCAGTGATTAGAAAAGTGAGTCCAATTTACAAAGAACTTCGACTGGATAATGCACTGTTTCGGTTGGGAAGGGTGTCATAAGGCCATTGTATACTTTCTTCGTTCAATCTGGACCACAGTTATAGTAACTGGTCCTTGTTATTCTGGATACTGGTACAAGTACGTCTTGACTTCTGACGTCTGAACTGGTCCAACACATTTCTATCAGGACAAATATGCGGATCTTGCTGGCCATGGGAATAACTCAACATCACGCAGACAGTTCATAGAGACACGTGCCGCCTGTGGACGAACATTGTCCTGTTGAAAAATGGCACCGCGATACTGTCACTTGAGAGGTAACACATGATGACGCAGGATGTCCGTGACGTACTGTTGTGCCGTCACAGTTCCCTCAGTCACCACCAGCCTTGACATGAAGTCATAGGAGATGGCTTCCCACACAATGACGCCAGGAGTAATACCACAGTGTGTCTCCAAAATATTGGAATAATGTTGACTTCACGAACAATCTCCTAAGCTGAGTTCTTTCCGCCACTAACGCAGAGCTGGATTTCCCATTAGGCTGTATATAGGCTCCAGCCTAGGGGCGGCAGCGTTTTAGGGGCGGCAAATTTCCTAGGGTGCCCACTTACTAAAGCCGTCAAATTTTTGTGTGATTATAAACATAACAGAAAAACGTCTACTATTTGTTCAGTCTGCCAGTAAAGACCCCTGCCAGGCAGACCTCACACACAACGCGCCTGCACGCCGGGATACATATACGACTCCAAACAGGCGCAGAGGCATCAAAACAAAACAAATAGAATCATCTAGAAGCTAAGTGGGACTATTTCTTACAGAGGTCGCCGTACTACCACACAACGGAATTCCTGCGCCAGGCCGCCTATATAAGCGTAGCCGGCCGCTCCACCGCCAGTTCCAGCCTGACCGCTGAACCAGCGTCAACTACAGAAGACCACCGGAAGTTCGCGAGAAGTAGAAGCCGTCACTCTACCCCGGATCAGGACCAGGCTGAAATTCTCGACGGTCTTCTGATAACTGTACCCACAATTGTTTATGGTTTACCTGTTGTATTGTGTACCGAGTAATAAACTTCAAGGAACCGTTAAGTGTAGTTCACTTCAGTGGCGACAAGGTTGGGATAAGAACTCTCGACCATCATGGCTACGCCAGCAGCACCTACGAA
>JARYHS010012519.1:70301792-70318674 GCA_031002005.1 Vandiemenella viatica
AGTAAGGGAAATAAACTATCTGCCAAAAAGTAATTGGACACCTGTCTACAATGTTTGCTCCGTGGTTCTCATCTCTCTAGAATCTTCTAGGGCCACCTCCTGCGGCTATAACAGCAGTCACGCTGTCTAACAAGCTCTCTTCGAGTGTTTGCAGAACATCCATTGGTGTTCACCACCATTCCTCTTGCAACCATCCTACAAGTTGAGCAGTGGATTTTGGCCGCTCCTGACTAACCGTCACTTGGTGATGCAATTCATCCCAAGATATTCCACATAACTGACGTCGGGGCTTTGGGCCGTCTAATCTAATAGACGAACATTGTCGGCGTACCACTGTATAGTAGCCCTCGAAACATGGCACCTGGGATTATCATCCTGGAAGTAACATGATCTTATTCGGTGGTATCTCCACATTGTCGGGACATTTCATTATCCATAATGTTACTAGAGATCTCTGTGTTCATTCTACCACGTATAGGCTCCAGAGATTCTACCCCGAAGATCGTGAAAAAACACCACGTCACAACAGAATTTTTTAGTTGGCACTATACAATCTGAAAGATAACGTTCTCCGCGTAGACATCACATCCATAGATGTCCATCGGACTGTAATAATGTCGACTCATCACTTCACAGAACCGATTTCCACTGCTGTCGTGTCAGTTGCGACGTTACAAACACCACCTTAGCCATTGAGCTTTATTGCTTGTCGTGATGTGATGCTTTATACGCAATGTATCAATGGAAACTGCTGTTGCTGGAACTCCTGTAAGATGGTAGCTATGGGTTGTGCCCATTTTTTTTTTTTTTTTTTTTTTACAATTTTATGTTGCAGGGTTCTGTGAATTCTATACGTCAAAATTGGAGGTCGCCCAAAATGTGCAATGACCATCAATCTTCCATTTACGCAAGACGAATGTGATTGTTAATTTGAGCCTGATAACTTTCACTGCAATTGCCCGGCTAGAGGGCACACTGAGATGGCAGTCCACAATCACGCTCGTATCGAAGTACGATATCTCTGTACCTCGTGCCATATCCTTGTCAACTGGTTCTACACCGCCCTGTAGCATATAGCGGCCAAGTCATCTGATCTGCTGAATTATCTAACTTCACAGTTGCCTACTTACTTTTTGGCAGATAGTGTACTAAGTAATAAAAGTTTAAGTACCGAAATAATAATAATAAAAAAATCACAAAAGAAGAATCAAACTATTACATATAGAAGTAGTACATAGAAGGTGTAGGTACTTATGGTTTGGTAGAAACTTTCGATTTGGAAATTTTAATAGTAGTCCTTGAGCTTTATTTGGTTGTGTGATGAAATTGGTAAAGCTGAATCAATGTACGCAAGTTTTCCATTTTTTTTAACCATATATTTCTCCATTTACTACTGGTTAGAGAAAATATTGTAATAATTCTAAATTTAGATATATCAATGACTCTTCAAATTTCAGGGTACCTCCAAAACATTTGCATTGTTTTAGTAATTGTTTCTACATATGCCTATAAATATGCACCTTTTTATCATGTAATTGTGTTTTTATCTTTAAATCTCAGTTTTTATAACGTTTAACTTGGAGCTTTGATACGATTTGATAACTCAACAGAAATATAAAAGTATATGAAAATGTATGCATTATAGTATGGCGAATATATATTAAAGGAGCGGGTGAATATTATATTGTCAGTAAATCCAATAGTGATGGTGGTCTAAATGTCGTATTATATGTAACTTAAACCCTAGGAACAGCATCCGCATATAAATGTGTTGGGGAATAGTCTACGAATCTTGTAGCACTTATCCTGCTGAACTACATTGCTCTTTCTCGTTATTAATACACCATATTTTGTTAAATCTTCACTAAATTTATCTTTCTTAATTATTTCATCAGTACATCTGAAGAAACCAAACAACTATTTGCTTATTTCGGACATTTTTACTGTAACGAGTATCTTTAGTTCCAGAGATCACCTGTCCAGTAGTTACTTTTTTCTGTTACATTTACTCTGTATCATTTTTGTTTAGTCGAGTAGCCACCATGGAGCATGGAGCATGATAGCCACATGGAACTGGGAGGTCTATTTGCAGTCACATAGCATGCCACTGCATGCGCAAATGATACCATCCGAAATACACGAAATGAGAGAGAACATAAGTTTTGACACTGGTGAAATTTTATGATGGTAATTAGTTGGCCTCCTGTCCTTCCTTTACGGAAAACTTCTAATTCTAGCATTACATAGAATTCCAAACCATATTTCGTAAAATCCATATCGCGAAAGAATTTGCCGTGTTTTAAGGTGTTAGATTTTACTGTCCTAGACTAAACCACCCATAGCAGAATTGTTCATATGTTACGTCTTTCTACTATGAAGAAGAGTTATACACATATCGTGATCACCAAGAATAATAGTTTAATGGAAAAAAGACAGAAGAAGCGGCATTATGCCTCTCTCATTTATACGTCAGGATTAGTCAGAAGTTCTGGAAGAACGAACATATTTACACATTTTGACCATTCTTCTTTTGTTCTCAATCGTATTCTAGTTAAACATTATCCTACGACTAGAGATTATGAATTTTGTCCGTGATGTATTGAGATTCAGATCAGTTTTTGTGCAGAATCTGCGAACAGTGTCCGGTTGCTGCTAAAAAGCCTGAAGGTTACCGAACATCAACTCTCTCCTCCTCCATACAGGATTCCTTGTTGTTTATTTGCCTACCCATAAATAATTAACATCTGTACAGATCAGCATAAATACTGTAACACTCCTACATTCTGCCTTTATAATGCTTTTTAATTAGCACCAATTGGACTTAATTCTAAAGATTCAATGCATTCGCTTAAGATGGTCACTTACTGACCGCAGGTTAATCACAGGTAGATTTACAGTAATAATTAAGATTTATCAGTTTTAATGAATCAACACATTACTATGTTCATTGACAGTTATTCAGACACCTCTTATACACAGTAATCTAAAAAAAAACCAAAAAAAAACAAAAACAAAAACGTGTAATCGTTTTCAGTTACATGATCACGTAGCGTGAGTGAACGCACCTAAATGAATAGATAGAGAGAAATTGATTTTTTTTTTTTCATTTTTGTGCATAGGCACTTCTCGACACTGGCAGTAACGGGGATGGATCAACAATCAGGGCTCCTATTATTTGTGATGGGGATTAAATACCTTTTGTGTAACTGGAACTTGGATCGTGTTGTATCTTCCTAAGGGTAGAGCTGCCAACCCTAACTTCTTGAAGTTTTATTCCTATCTTGAACATCTCTGCCTTTATGGAGGACTATACAGGATTCCAAAGATGATATACGTATTTCTTAGCGTTCCCACAAGTAAACTTTTAAGTGGAGTTGGTCTACTGGAACCTGAATGACACCTAAGCGTCCTTGTCTCACGTTCAATGGCTGCTATCCAGTAGCGCCATTAAATTAATAATAAAATATTCCTTCTGGCTCACAAATGTGCTCAACTTCACTGCCGCAACAGCATAATTAAGTTTCTTAATTAATTCCTATTACCTATTTAACTCTAAATCTTACAGTAGCTAATTATTCCGTTTTATCGGGTTCATTTATTTCGTCCCCCCCTTTATTGCACTCATCAGTCAATTCTGTTATTGAAAGGTTGTAAACTAGCACGAAAACAAATACTTTCGCCAACTGCAGTGTGAACGTTTACTTAACAGCTACCTTTAACTTTTGCCGTCAGGAGGAGGCTCGTATAGAAGCAGAGCGGAGAGCTAGGGAAGAAGAAGAACGGCAAGCCGCTGAGAGGAGAGAGGAGGTGAGGCAAATTTTTTCCGAAATAATCTACGCCTCGACGCACCCAGAGGAAGAAGAAGAGGAGGAGCAAGAGGTGAAAGATGTCTGAACTCCGGATTTTTTTCAACATTATTATCATCGTTTTGTTGTTTGTCTTGTCATTTCTCTGACAAATATGTTTCTTTACACTTTTGATAGTAAAAAAAAAAAAAAAAAAATCCAACCGAAATTGTGGTTACTGCGTCACACATTATTTCACAAAGAAACAGACAAAACTATGTGTTGAGTCAGTAAGGACGAGAAACGACTGGATAAAAAATTAAAAATGTTCTGATTTTTTTTTTTTTTTAAATCTATGTGCACTGCCAAGTCGTGTCAACGGTGGCACTGCCTAACCTTTTCTTATAGCGATTCGGAATATTTTTGTACCTCAGTTTATTTGGTTGTAATGATGCTACATGTTTCAAATTTCTGTTATTATAGATATCAGCAAATTTAGCATACACTAAATTTTATTTCGTTACTGTTCTTAGTTCGGATTTTATTAATATGCAAATTTATGTGATTTTGCCACTCACTCACTGACTGATGATCATCGAAACTCTGAGGTACTTCCCGTAATCGTAGAAAGCTGAAATTTGGTACACAGATAACATTTTTCCTTTGTATTATAAGAAAACTATGAAACTCGTAAATTTCCATATATATATATATATATTCCTTAACTACTACTAACGTGGAATCGCTTTCTGCCCTAATAACTTTATGTACCTCAGATTTTCATTGTAGAGTGAGCTTACTGAGATTAACCAATGTGTCAAATTTTACTTCATTCATTTCCTTGCTTTAGAAGTTAGTGAAATTCTAAATTTTATTTCTAGCACGACACCTCGACATCAAAATTCCACTGCACTTCCAGCAATTCTAGAAAAAAGTAATTTGGTACACGGATATGGTTTTATCCCTAATTCATAAGAAAAGTCTAATATTGGAGTATTTCCTCGTATTTATTTAATTACAGTCCCAAACATGAACAATTTATTTATAATTCTGGCACATTTTGCTGCTTAATTGCTTTGCTCCGGATGAAGCTATATGCCTGAGAATTTTTTTTAATGCACAGTGATCAGCAAGTTTAATATATTAAATTTTACTTTGTTCCTGTGCTTAGTTTGGAAGTTACTAGTAATTTATTTATGGTGGTAGTTAAACCAGCGGCAATCTGCATTGCTGGGCTATGGCGCACACCCATTGTTTTCACAGAGTGGGGCATTGTTGGTAAAGTATATTGAAGTCTTCAATCTTGAAATGTTCTTGATCGCCTATTTTCAAATGGAATCATTATATTAGGGCGGTGATTCAGACTAAGCGATAAACTTACAAAAAAAGAAATGAGATCTCAAAAAACAATTCCTGTTAAAGTAGGCCAAGTCTCGTGGTTGTTTAGGGCATTCACAAGGACACAGTGCTCACAAAATCAAATATTATAATTTTTAATTGCATAATTATGAAACTAAATAGACTTATCTATACTATTACAAGTCTGTAAGCAAGATGCGTGTGTCTCTTTATTTGAACGGGAGCCTCGTTAAAACTATGACAAGAATTTGGACGGGTTTTCAAATTTTTAGAACTAATGGCGCGAGTCAAAATCTGCGAAAATAGCTAATGACTTACATGTACCATGGGAATGAGCAAGCAATTAAAAACCTTTATATTTGGAAAATTGTGGGCTGCCGATCATTAAGCACTTCAGGCGCGCACTCCTTTTGCAAAAATCTAACAAAACTTTGGATTCAGTTTTTTCTTACTTTTTTTACTCAGTTTTGTGGACCGCAGTGCTTAAAATAAACGGAATACGCGAATTAAACGTAATAAGGATTGGCTTGTATCGCAACAGGTAAGTTACCATGCGAAATGCGTTAGATTAATAATATGGTAGACATACATTATCCCTGGTAGACAGTTAAACAGTTTGTCTCAGGAACAATATATCTACATGATTGCTGAACATTAATAAGCGAATACTTCTTCTTTACATATCATTATGGGTAAAAAAATCAGTTTTTTTTTTCTAGAAGAAGCAGCTACCATAAATATCAACAGGTAACAATACATTTTTTCCCACAATGACTTGTGCAGAACGTTCCATATTTCTATGTACTTTACTCGATTAATATATATTTTGTGGCTATAAAGTGTAAATATTCGTCAGTAATATCGCCCAACGTGTGTACAAATTTTGGCTGCTGTTCAAACCACGGCCAGTAAAATAAATAATTATTTCTATTAAATAAGTTTCATAACCCTGATTTTGAAATTTTTATCGCCATACCTGCTTTGGGTTAATGACGACAGCAACATGGAACCAATGAAACAAAAAATTAATTATGCATCTTAAAACATTATGCCACACCGCGTAAATAACAATAAAACTAAATCCATTTTGCCTTATGCTCTAACAAAGCGAATCAATTGTCATTTTGGTCCAGGCTGCATTTTAACCTAACCACTAATGATTATGTTCATACATAATAGCTTCTGTCACATCCGCATTGATACATTCGCTGTATAGAGATCAATTCTTGAAACTTTGGAATTACTTACATGTGGCTGAAATAACCACGTTAATAATATGGTGTTACTGAAAACGAAGGAAATTAAAAATAATTCTTAACATGTGATACAGCGTAGGATTAGTTTTAGTCCGCGTAAATTTCTTTTTTAAAGCAGAATAACTGATCGAATCAACATATCGTCAAAATAAAATCAATTTCCAAATAGCAAAAATAATAATTGTTACTATTCAGATGCTGTTATTATTAATAAAGAAAACACTTATACTACAACACACTTCTAAGAGGACTAAGTCGTAGATAACTGCTATGTCTATATAAATTTGCGGCAACACGGTTATTGTGCAATCCTTCATATCCGAATATAAAAATAAGATTTCTTTTTAGTTAAGTTAAATAATACGGAAATAATATTTTTCATTATGTCCACAGACAAATCCTTACCAAAGTTTATGCTTAACTATATAATCCCACATACACATTTAACATAAAATCTCAGCAAAACCTTATGTGTAGTGATGATAATTTCTGCTTTTTTAACTGTTATATATCGACATAAATTTGCGGCACCACGGTTATCATGAAATACTCCATATCAGCATTAAAAAATGCGATTTTTCTTAGTTAAGTTAAATATTACAAAAATAATATTTTTCGTTATGACCACAGATACATCCTTGCCAAAGTTTTTGCTTCTCTATGCAGTTGTGACAACGTTTTGATTGTTAGCTGTGTTTGAAGACGTGAATGACATCAATAAATACATCCTGGAAATGATCAACACCATATCGATGAGCTGGATTGAAGGAAAGGCGGAGGGTGAAGAGAGTACTGAGAATGTACAGGGCATGGGGTGATGGGGCTTGCAGAGATATTTTGTCAAAAAATGGGGAATAGTGCATGAAATTTTCTTTTGTTCGTAAGGATGTCAGGGATTGGAACAAATTACTAAGTGAAGTGATGAATAATTTATCAAAAACGCATAAACAATTTAAAATTAAAATTTGTAAATCGGAAAAGTAAATGGGGAAGTAATTTAACGCTTCAATTATAAAAGAAAATTTTAAAAATAATGTAAAAAGAGGTAATTCGATGATTAGAGGAATTGCCACTGGAGCATTAGCTCCATTTCAATTAAAATTTATAATAATAATAATGACTTACATAGCCATTAACACTGTGGAAGATCAAATAGCCAAGACTAATTATCCAGCTGAATTCTTACCGCGCATAAATTTAATTTGTAAGTTGGTACTCCGTTCATGCTCATCAGAAACATACCACCACAGCTGTGCAATGGACCTAGACTTCTGTTGAAATCCTTGCACATTGAGACCATTATCTTAACAGAATATGGACGAGGAGATGACTTATTCATTCCAAGAATACCATTGGTACCATCAAACTTTCCATTCTAATTTAAGCGCCTGCAGTTCCCGGTAACCTTATGTTTTGCCATAACAATCAACAAGCCTAAGGGCCAGATACTAGGAACCGTCGGAATTGATCTTCGGACATCATGTTGCTCCCACGGCCAGCTATTCGTTGCTGGTTGCAGGGTGGTAGATAGGTCACGTCTATATGTATGTTCATCAAACAATCAAACTAGAAATATGGTCTACACCGAGGCATTGTAGCTAGCGACCTACCAAGTAGGGTAAAGGTGGCATCTTATTTCCCTTAAATATTGCTTCACTTACTTATATTGCAAAAATAAAAATCCTTTCTAAACAATAACTTCTTATACTTCCAACAATAATTACAACTTTTAATCTTTCAGGTAGTTTTTCTACGATATAATCAACTAGCAGTTACCCGCGACTTCGTCCGCTTTGAAGAGTGTTGTAATATAAGATTTTCTTGAGAGGTCTGGTTGCTCAGTGGTTAGGGCGTCCAACTGGAGATGGAAAAGTCCCCAACTTGAATCCCAGTCTCGGCGAGGATTTTCAAAGGTCCTTAGCTCGACCTTCACCTCTAGCATAGGCTGCTGTGTGATATGAATTACGCCAGAATGCTCACTTGGTTCTGATTCCGTATTGAACTGTGGGGCCTCTATGTCCGGTAGGATTACTGGGTTACGTTAAGAGGCTAAAAAAGGGGCTGATTGCAGAAACGTAAAGAAGCCTTGTCAATACGACCATACAATTTATTTTAAAGCTATTTTTATTAGTAATAGTAGTAATAAATGTTGCAATAAAAGAACAAAACTCAACTACTTCATTGAATTTTTTAAACAATAAAATATTCTGTTTGTTAGAAGTATTTTCATTTTAATATATTCGTATGTACAATATTGAGGATTTGTCTCCTAGGTTTAGGCTATTTTCATAGCCCTAGTTTTCTTACATTTCTTTGAAAGATTTGAATTTTGTTTACCCAGCATCTCTTAAAATTACTAATTTCATCTTGCGAATAAAAATGAATATAGTTTTAATTAATGGAAGCTCAAAACGTCAAAATATTAACAATACATTGCTGGAATCAATTAAATATCAACAATAAAAAATACTAACATCCAAACAGCAAATAAATACTTAAGATGCCCAAGGACGTTCATTTCCGTTAAAAAAAATTGCGTAAAAATGAATATTTTGATTTACATTGAATATATGTAAAAAAATCTTAAAAAAAGAGAACTTAATTTGCTCTTTGAATATTGATTTTGTTTTGAGGATATATGTATTCCATTAACAGAAATTTACATATTATAGTAGTATGTATAGTAGTAATTGATTCCTTTATGCATAATGATAAGTGGTATTGTGGTAATGGTTTCTGTATCTGTGGAAACAGTTGAATTGCCTGTAGACCAGTTTACTATAGTTCATTCGTTTCGAACATTAATTCTGCGCTAAAATATAAATTTCAATGTTAAAGTAGTAATTGATTATTTCTTCATAATTGGTTTCTCAATCTGCCAACAGAATTGAATGTCTACCGGCAAATTACCACTCCACTTGTCTGTCACTCCACTATCCGAATAAAACTTTTATAAATTTCAAAAATTTACTTCGTTCAACGCCACATGTCCTGCTAAATCATCCACGCTTATTATAAATCTTTTGATACAATATCGGAACAAAGCAACATATGACATCACTAAAATGGCGCTCTTGAAATAACTAATAATATTTTATTCTGGCCCATGCTGCATTTCAACCAAGTCACAAACTCAGCTAATATTACCGCTATAAAATCAAAGCTTCTATCAGTTGTGCATCAATACATTCACTATAGAGCCTATTGCATGTTAGTGACGTTATGAATGGCGAAATAAACTTGACTCATTATTTCAGATCGCGATACTAAATGAACCCGAATAATGACGTTGGCAATGTGGCACTCGTAAAAATGCAGTAAATTAAATACTTAATTCATCTGAAACTACATTCATCCGCATGACGTATGTTATCAGCATCATGACAGTTATTGGAGTAAAGTAATTAAAAAAAATTATACTAAAATGCTTGCAACTTACAGTGTACAACGGAAAGTCCGTAATTCTCAACAACTCTAGGACTACTTTCGTTAATATTGCTGGTCAAGTTAACATCTCGATAAAGTGACTGTTACTGCTCGTGATTTAGTAAGGTGTATAATTGTATTTAATATGTTTAGGTGTGTTCGTATAGTTTGACTTTCTAGCAGCAATATTAACAGAGATAGTGGTTTGGTTGAAATGATACCTGGACCAGACTGGTTTTTGTTACAGCATAAGGCAGAAGGAATTTAGTTATTATTAGTAATAAGTAAGCAGCTTTAATGTGCTCCGTGCAAATTGTTGTAAACGACTTCCAGTGTTACTTCATGAAACAATAAGTTTCTACATTAGCCCATTGAATACATTCGTTTTAAGTGTAGCATTCGATAGATATTTGCAGAATATTGAACAGTAAGTAAAAAGCAGTTTCGTGAATCATAGTCTCTACTATTTGTACAAAAATTATGAACAAAAAATAAAAAGGGTTAGTTAAGTTTTAAATTTCGGCAAAAATAATTTGTAATGCAAAGAATGTATAGTAACAAAAACGAAACAGGAAATAAATTAAACCGAAATAGAGTGGAACGACCATTTTGCACTTTTAGTGAACCGACTTTCGGGCTGGTATACTCATAGGATTTAACTTTTTTTTTCAAGTTTTGATTTGTCATATTTATTATAACGCATATATTACGAACTAAATTATGGTGTAATATTTGATATGTCATACTTAGTGTTGTAAAAAAATGTTTTTTTTCTGACTTAAAAAAAAAAAAAACATGAAAAAAACATGAAAAAACATGTTTTTTTCATAACTACTAAATTTCATATTTTTAAGGCATTTATCGTTTAATATGACTGTTTTAGAGTTTATACTAAGTACTAATATTAATTTTTAAATCTACTATATTTGTATGGAAAAAAAAAAATACAAAAATATTGGCAACATTAACTGCAGTATTCTTTTACGAACGGGGATTTCACGAATAGGCTAGGTTGCACGAGAAGGAATCCCCGTTGTTTGGAGTGATACTCACTATTTGAACTAGTACTGCCAACCCTACAAATTTATCTGTAGATCTACGGATCTTTTCATTACTTATTGTGCTTTCCTTATATTCGTATAGTTGTTAAACTCGCAGCATATAGTGATTCTGAGTCATTAAATTATCAGTTATTATGAATCATTTCCTTGCAACCGTTGGCATAAACCAACGATTGAAAAGAAATGAAGCTCTTATTTTATAAGATAATAGATTTAGGTTCAAACTTAACGCAGTCTTTATGCACAGTGCGTACTTTGCTCACAATTTAAAATCGCAATCACAAAATCTTTTCTGTACAATACAACCAGTAAAATAAAATGTAACTACTTCTGAATTTATGGATCTAGAGGAGACAGAAGAAGAAACAGAAAATTCTGACTCTGACCGGACTAGTGTTGGTATTACTGATACTAGTGAATGTGGTACTGACCAAGAAGGTGGATAAAAAATTATGTTACCTATATAGATACATTTATGAATCATTATGTAAGACATTATATGATTTAGTAAGATTTAAAACATACGTGTAAAATGTAACTTCCATAAATAAAACTATAATTTATCAAATATATTGTTTTCTGAAAAGAAAAAAAAACAAATTCAGAAAAAAAGCAGGGTGCTAGGTTTTTTTTCATGTTTTTTTTCACAAATCTGAAAAAAAACTTTTTTTTTTCAATTTGCAACACTAGTCATACTATTTTATGTACATAAATGAAAACATCTCTTTGCGAACTTAACAACAGTACCTACCTTTTTTAAATTTAAGGTTAAGTACAGATTTATATTTCCTGCTTTCAAACTATTATTTGACAAGTGCGTCCGTTTTATGGCTTTTAAACTAAACACAAACTTGCATATGTAAGAAGGTTTTTGCTTTTATTTCTGAAAAGTAGTGTTTGCGATTTACGTAAAAAGCAAAGAGTAAACGTGGCACGGCTGTTTACGAAGTAGGAAACTCTTTGTTGTTTGTCAATTGATATTAATGGCAATTTCTAAAAGAATTATGCGTTTTTGCGGGATAAAATCTATCCTATGTCACTTCGCACGCAATTAACTGACTTCATGCCAAATTTAATTTAAATATGTTGAGTTATTAATGCGTGATTGATTCCAGAAGTACATCCAAACACACATCCGAACTGTTCATTTTCTCATTTATAGATATAGATTACATCACATTAAAATATAAATGAAACAAACTCTTGGATATCAGTATGAAAACCGAACCTAAGGTAATAACTCATACAAAGGAAACTTTTCAGAAGACATTTACAACTCATGCCGCTCCAAGTTAATAATTGGTAATAGAATGAAATCGGTAAGGAATTTTTACACGTACCAAAGCACACGCGCTTGAAGCAGCGGGAAAATGCTAGTATGATACAAAATAACAATTAAGGTCTTAGTTATATTAGTGTGTGGAAGATAACATCATGATATCCTTTCTTCATTAACCAAATTCCAAAAGATAGTCTCCCGTTTGGTACCAATATAATCTTTGTAGTTAATGTCATAATGTCCTTTCAAACTATAATTTGTCACTTCTTGAATTGCACTGTGGAATTTTTTAACATATGAAGAAAAGCAACGACGTTGATTTTTTACTTAGAAAGAATGTACACCCATACTTTATCATTTGCTGAGTGTTAGATGAAATAATAAGCAATAACAAACGTATTAATTAAAAAAGAGAAAAAAAGTGGTTAAACGATGATTCTCCTTTGGAATTATGAACAACTGATCAATTTACATCTATCATTTAACAACGCTAAGCTTTGAACTCTCAATTCGCATCGTTCCTCCTTAAGGACAACTTTCCAAGTGTCATAGAGGAATCTCAGTTTGCTTGACCAAATCTTCAAGTACCTAAAATATTAAAAAAACAAAACAAACAAACGTACGGACATTCTCCAAGAGGTTTTTGCATTATCTTTAGATTTTGACATATACAGAATGTGAATTAGGTTTTACTGCTCAAATTGGTGACATAATCGAAATGCTTCGATGACAAAAAGCAGCCGAATGTAAAAATATTGACATAGAAAATACTTTACTGTGTCGTTTTACGTCTGATCTCTTAAAGATTTTTTAATGTACTAACTTTGAGCCGTCAAAGACGATGGTTTGAACGCAATATTCTGGCAATTCATTTTTTTGCAGCTAGTTAATTATTCCGAATTGCTATTACATATTGATCATAACCTTAATTTTATGATGTTCTACATATTTTGTTTGCTGTACACGTAGCAATACAGAAATAACTGATACTGAATTAATGATGATGGAAATATAGAAACAAATTAAAAATAAATTAGGAATCCCAAAAACTTTTGCTGTACCATGAAATATCAGTTTTATCCCTGGCCCTAGGCATCTCAAGCAGAGCTGCAAACGATTGAATACTTGGCACGTCTTGGGGCTTCTGCGGTTGCTGAATTGACGGAGCAGTCGCAAGTTGGGCGACGACAGCAAACTGAACACTTGGTGTCGGGACGATCTACCGAGACACCAGGAAAAACGCTAGCTCGGTGCAAAGAGCAAGCCGAACGGCAATCGATCTCAAGAGTTGCTGAAACACCAAAGCAAACGAAAAGGTGGCGACAACAAAACGCCGCATCTTTGGCATTGCAACGAGTTGCTGAAACACTTAAATAAATGTCAGCTCGACAAGAAGAACAAGCCGTCCGTCAGTAGATTTCAAGTGCTACTGAAACACCGGAGCAAACGAAATATCGGAGACGACAGAACACCGCATATTTGGCATCACAACGGGTTGCTGAAACTTTGGAACAATCTCGAGCTAGGCGACATCAGTACGCCAGGTAAGGAACCATTGAAACAGCTGTTTTCTTACAACACAGATGAATCGCGGCGATTTTTGAATCTTTGTCATTTTTGAGCTGTAGTTTTTATTAAAGAGAAATGGTATATTTGGTTGAAGTAATATTTTCTGGAGTTAGCGAGGTGCGACTTGGACACGACTTGCTTATACGGACTCAGCAGGAAGGTGTTTGTCCTCTATAGAATGCTTACTCGCTGACAGCGGTCACCTCCAAGTGGATTGATCTGGAATAGGTGACGTCAGATAGGAGGTGGCGTACGGCCACGAGGCACTCAATTCGCTCTCAGTAGATCAGGAGCAGTCCAGTAGTTAACATGGGCTAAATTGTGGCAAACCGTCTCTTATATCCTGAGCCTAACCGCATACTTTCTGTTAAGATCATACCGCCATGCCTTTAATCAATATCAACCAGCCATTATCTCTTTTATCGCATGTCGGAACTAACCTTGCAGAATTCACTAACGTCTGTAAAATGTACATACAACAAGTAATCTAATAAATAGGTTGTTCGTCAGCTAATCAACCTTATTTTTCATAACTAGGATAGATTCTCAGCTAAACATTTAAGAAGTGCTAGCCTTCCTATCCCCGTTGCTGGACGTAAACCAGCTGGTGTCAGTCCTGACGTGATATTACCTCTAATTAGCAGCTTCAAGATCGCTGAACGAGTGCATAAGACATCACTTGATCTATGAAGATTCGCAAGAGGATTTTAGGAGTTTAGAAATATCACGAAGGTAGGTGAAATTCCACTCAATATCCTTCCACATCACAGAAGCCCATTAGAACCAATCAAGTAGACCACTTGGCCCATTACATCTTATCAGAAAGAATAATTCTTGCTTCTATATGATGTCTTTTGGAACCGATAGAATAGTAGCAATGCTAGGACTTGCACTGAAATTTACTATCCAGGGGCAAGTATTTCAACGAATTGGATCTATGCTTCCTTCGTCGAATACGAAACCACAGTTTTTGCAGATATATTTCATGGGCGATGAAGAAGCAGAAACTGAAAGACATTATAGAATTATTGAAGGGACTGAGAGAGAGATCATACAAAAAATTCAGCAGGTATTATAAGACAACAATGCCTTTGTTAAGGAATTCAAAACGGCTTTGGAGAACATGCCCGAAGTAACCTGCAAGGTAGTGATCCACCCCGACCGTGTGCCACGAGGACAACTCGAGAGATGTTACAACACATCGACGAGCAACAAGACCGCAGTAGACATAAAGTTCAACGTGAAATCAGAACCACGTGAGCATTCTGGCGTACTTCACATCACACAACAACCTGTGGCAGAGGTGAAGGACGAACTGAGGATCTATGAAAAGCCTCGCCTAGACTGGGATTCAAGCCGGGGACCTTTCCATCTCCAGCTGGACTCCCTAAGCACTGAGCAACCAGACCTCTCAAGAAAATCTTATATTACATCACTCTTACACGCGGACGAAGTCGCGGGTAACTACTAGATTTTTTTTTTTTTTTTTTTTTTTTTTTTTTTTTTTTTTTTTTTTTTTTTTTTTTTTTTGCTGACGAATGCCATGCAAACCGAGAACTTTGGGTCTTTGCCTCGGTTTTTTTGCGGCTGCGCTACCTCCACGTGGTTCCCCATGAGCGCCCCATCAGGGTGGCGAAACGAGCTTCTCTTTTGAGAGTCCGTCCCCACTTGGTAAGTGGGTTCCCCAAAATTAGGTGGGTAATTCTTACAACACCAATCCTGAGGCGGGGGTTTTATGCGGATAGTATGGTAGTGGGTGTGGAAGGGGTTTGAGGATTGAAGGGTGTCAACCCGGGTGCCTCTTATACCCCATACCAGGAGATGATCCAACACTCGTGCCTATCTGTCCAGCCGTCGGCATCTTAATTACCGAGTAGTGGTACAGCCCGATATAGCCTGCGTTATTGAGGTCACTGCTGGCCGATGCTGCCACCTCGCGGCGCGCCGGGGCCTGCCCACGCCCCCCTGCACTCTGATTGGCTGATTCGAAAGTCCGCCAACGCTTCCCATTGGTCGAGCCTGGGGATTTCCAGAAAAAAATCAGGAAAAGACATTCTCCCACTACTCATATCTATCCTTCTCTGGTACAATGTCTGCCTGTTATCGGTCGGCAAAGCCTTACCAAAATATTGATTGCTAACTTGTTATCATTTTTATGTGTTGCAAACATTTTGAGTGGTGCGATCTTCTTTTCACACGCACATTATTATCATTAATTGTGATGACTTCAACAACCTTTATCTGAACTGTCGAAGTATCAATATCAAGGTTGTAATGACCAGCGAATACCGAGGGAACCGACTGACTCCTTTAAGAAGACAATATGAAATTTCAGAGCAGTTTATAGCGAAGATATTACCTTTTAGAGCGAAAGACATCCAGTCACTTGTTGCCGTATGGATCCTAACTGTTCGTAATGATAAATTGTTTCCGTAAATTCATTATGGTTTATAAAGAACCATAACATTATTTAAACGCCATGCATAAAAGTTTCTCAGTTTTAAAACTTCAGACAATTTCCTTCCAATAACATTGATAACAATACAGTTTCGAATATGGCATGACTTCTCACATTTTTTGAAAGCGGCTCCTAAATACTGTATCTTTCATAAAATAAATGGAAATAAGTTACTTTAATCACGAGTTTTCTTCACCATAAGAAAACATTGATTTTTATGTTCTTGTCATACAATTTTTTTCCCGAGAATAGTTGATTGTTACGGAAACACTATATAGCTCATGTAATAAAAAATATTCACTGTAAATATGATCTACCTGTTCTTCCGTGTATTTCTGTGTATTGAGAACACTTTAAAACTTCGACTCCAAAAGTATTTCCATGTTTAAATCAAATTCCAGTGAAATAGAACGGAATGTAATAATCTTTTGAAAACTGACAGTCTACATCTATACTCTGCAATTCACAAATATTGTGGGTGGCAGAGGGTGCTAAGCACGAACCCTAATTCTGTGGATTCTAATCCCGAACAGAACGAGGAAAGAATACACAAAAGCATCATAAGCCATCTTATTTCTCTAGTCTTATCCATCCTGTCATTGCGACCTAAATAGGTTGGCGTAATTCATTACACTCGTAGATTAAAGAATTTCGCATATTCTCCAATAAATGGAAACGAAAACGACATC
>JARYHS010012519.1:70319674-70345501 GCA_031002005.1 Vandiemenella viatica
GTCATGGGGCACACGACTGCCAATTTACGCATGAATGGAGAGAAGACAAATTCACGGGAGAATCCGGGAAACTGAGTCGGAGTGTTGCGAAGCAATCCTGTCATACTCAGGAAGAGATTTTGTACAAAATGGATTGCAATAATCGTAATGAATTTGTGGAATTGGAGTGTGAGCAGAGCGAAAATGGGACAGTTTGTTTATCGGTTGACACTAGAGCTCAAGTATCTCCTATTCAGGGAAAATTTTTGAAGGACTGGCGGAGTATTGATGGGAGAAGGAAGATAATGATTAAAGGTATAGCCGAGGGAGCTGTGTATACTTAAGGAGGGGAGCGGCATTGAAAGTAGTACACACGTTGCATGCGGTATCTGAGAGAATAAATCTGCCATATGACGGAGTTCATGGAAGCGAGTTTCTAAAGAAATGGAGGGATATTGTGAACTTAGTAATTGGAGGTGTAAGCATTCGAATGAAGAAGAGGCTGAAAGGGATCTTCCAATAAAGGATCGGGAGCAGCCTGAGCACAAGAAGTTGATAGAGTGAGTATCGAACTATGTGCAAGGTCAGGATACAATGCAAGTATCCGTACTGAAGAACCACGAGAAAAGATTGGTGCGGAGGATTCTGATAGGGCCTACAGAAGAGGTGGTTGTGAAAATAGGAATAGAGAATGTGGGAGACAGATGCGGCACAATGGTTGTGTCTAAACAAGAATTACAGAAGGAAGTATTGGTGCCAGAAGCTTTGATAATACTGGAAGGAGGGGCTTGTATTATTACACACGTCGGAAGAAGAAGTAGTGATAGAAAATTCCCGCGTACGAACGGAGGAATACGAAGAGCGGCAGCAAATAGGATAAGAATGGTAGCCCCATGCAGCAACAATGCGACACTGGAGAGGAGTCGGCAAGTTACGGAAGGATTACTTACCGATCATTTAGATGAGGAGGAGAGGCAGGCGTTAAGAGAATTGTTCATAGCCTACAGTGATATATTCCGTGAGCAACCCCGGTCGTTTGTTCTTTATGGACCTGTGTAGGCGTCGGAGTTTCTCCTCAGTCGTCGAATTTTGGAACGCAAACGTCATCCTGTCCTCGTACTGACTGCCTCATCATTTGGACGCCGCTTTTGATAAGAGCCTCTGCTCTCTACTGCGCATGCGGGCGCCCGCGTATGCTCCGATCCCAGTCAGAGACTCCAATCGCATCCCGAGATGTCTCGCTACGTTCTCCCATGGCGGAATATGCAAATATTTAACTGTTACGTTTTTACGTCGTTTCGTACCTTTTCATTTGATCACCCCTTGTGCTATTAACAGTGTTCTCCCGCTACCGCTAAACTCGGAGATTTTGGATCAGTTGGGGAAATCCAGATATTTTCCACGCTGAATCTGTCAAAAGTGTATCACCAAATTCCTATAAGGCCATGTGACCGGTAAAAGACGGCATTTAATACCCCTAATGCCCACTGGGAATTTAAGCATCTATCAGTGGGGTTAACCGACTCCCCCGCATCCTTCAAACGCCTAATGTCCATTGTTTTAATGGCTCTAACATATACTGATGATATTACTGTATTCACTATTACATTGGAAGACCACATGAAGAGACTGGCGGACGTATTTCAGATGTTGTGAAAAAACAATTTACAACTTCTTGCACAAGGAGGTAGTGTACTTAGGTTATGTTATAACGGAACAAGACGTGAGCCCAGAACTCGAGAAAGTAAGAGCGGTCCAGGAATTCCCAACACCAATGACGGTAAAATAGCTGAGAAGCTTTTTTGGACCAGCCAACTATTACAGAAGGTTCATTAAAAAATTTAGCCTAATAGCGAAGCGGCTGAACGACCTGCTTTCAATGGGAAATCCCGGAAGAAGAAGCATTCCAAATGTTAAAGAAACTGTTAGCCAATCCACCGTACCTACAATTTCCCGATTTCTCAAAAGAATTCGTGATATCAACAGATGCAAGGCAACTCGCATTAGGTGCGATTTTAGGACAGGGGAAACCAGAAGAGGATGCGCAAAATTATACATGCAATCCTCATGTTAAATAAAGCCGAACAAACATACCCGGTAATTGAACGAGAACTTTTGGCTATACTGTGCGCTATCAAGCAATTCCGGACATAAGTACTGGGACCCCGTTCACCATCTATACCAACCACAAGCTATTAAAATGATTGTTTCCGTGAAGGATCCGTCATCTAGATTGAGGAAATTTCGACTGAAATTAGAGGAATATCAGTACTCGATACATTACAATTCTGGGCGACAAAATATGGCAGCAGATGCGCTATCACGTATCAGGCACGTGACAGAAACACCAGTGACAGACGCTAGTGGCAAGGAATCGCGAGAGGCGCGACCGCAAAGCGAGCGGAGGCAAGAGGCCGAGGCGAGTACAGTCTATGGAGAAGCCGGCAGAAACGAATGAGGTGGGAGCATCGCCAGCTTAGGCCAGGGCCCAACGCGAGCGCAGGCTATGGAGAACGTGACATTAACGAATATAGAGAAGCAGGCTATTATCTGCGCAAGGCTCATGATTCTTTGATTGGAGGACATTGTGGTATGACGAGAACGTACCATAGGCTGAAAAAGCGGATAACTTGGCCTGGAATGAAGGAAGACATCAGGCATTACATAAAAAATACCCGAAATGTCAGATTAATAAAGTGGCGCGACCTAAGACGCAGATTAGGAATTACCAAGGCACCCGCAGAGATCTTTGAGCGTTCGACATTAAAATAATGGGCCCGCTCCCGGGCAGCTTAAGGGGATGCGTTACATCTTAACCTTTCAAGATGCACTCACTAAATATTTAGAGGTGATACCAATTGAAAAGCAGGCTGCAACTACGGTAAGCCAGGTTCTAGTTGCAGAAATAATCTTGAGTTATGGGACCGCCAGCTCGGTGGTTTCGGACAACGAATCATGTTTCACAAGCGAGGTGGGTGAACCGTCAGCTACTAAACGTCAAGGGGGTGTTTACCTCTCCATACCATCAGCCCCAAATGGGACTTTGCATAAAATCCCAGCGGAATACCTGAGACACTTCATTATTCAATACCACGCCAAATACCGCTACAAAGTTTGAAGCGACGAATTTTTTTATGGGAGGCCTGTTAAAGAAAAAGCCAACCTATCCATATTATGACTATGATAACTACGCAGCTAGCTTGAAACACCACATGCAATTTTCTGCATGAGGAGGAGCGCAAGTTTATGCAGGGAAGAAAAGAAAATAATAAAGAAAATTATGATAGAAAAGAGAACCCTTTAGAATTTAAGCCAGGAGACCGGGTATTATTATCGGACTTCGCCTTGCGGCGGGGAAGGTCTAAGCACATCTGCCGTTTAGAGGGCCTTTCAGGGCTGTTGGAGTGAATCCTCCAAACGTTACGTTGCGTCTCCAAAACAACAAACACCTAACTGTTCATGCAAATTGTTTAAAGATTTTCTATTAAAAAAGGGGATATGTAGATAAATACGGGAGTAGGAGGAAATAGCTATGAGTAACTAGTTGTAGAGGAGTTAGAGAGGAATAAACTATACATGTAAATATAGGCGGGTAATAGTCACACATTGACGGAAATCTTCTTGTGCACTTGCAGATGGCGCTACGTGTCTGCATGGGAGTACTACTCATAGGGATCGTCTGTAGTCACGGCCACACAATCCGGAACTTCCAAGACACACCCGGAATTTATTACGACGATAAGGCTAAGACGCAGGTATTCAGTAGCATCTGGTGATTAATCAGCTATGTCAGTTTGGATGATCTTCAGCCGCAAGTGATACAAATTAATGACTGTGCGGTAGAAACCCTTGCGTACTGTGAAAGGGAACTGAAACGTTACCATAGAGACGATAGGGATTGCAACCCATTGCGCCAAGAGATCAACTGGCAGAGAGATAAAATATGATGGGAAAAGGAATTGTTGGGGAAAATCACGCGGCAGGAGCCCCGATCTAAGAGGACCGGCTTTAGATTTATAGGTGAGATTTCGAAAATTTTATTTGGGACCTTAACTCAAAAAGATACATTGGAATTAAGAAATCACATCAAACAGTTAAAGAGCGAACGGGGAAGGCTCTTGCGACTAAATCAAGAACAACTGACGATTTTAAAAAGTATCCTTTCCTCGGTAAATGGAACTCTAAGACAGGATTAACGAAATGAAAGAACGTTCACAGAAATGATGTGGAGATTAAGTTCGTACTTATAGGAATATGCAAACTACAACAATATTATACTGAAAGAACTGGCGCTGCGAGTCGCACTGAACGAGATTCTCCTCCACTTTACTACTTGTATCAAGATATAGCGCAACATTATGGAGTGCTCGTCATAGCCATCTTGCAGGCTCGAAAAGGCTTATTGGAATCTCACCTCATCCATCCCAATCAAATTGTGCAGTACCTAGAACTAATTCGCGATGACATAGCAGATAAGAGGTTTCCTATTCCATTAAATGAGGAGGCAGAATATCACTTATTAAAGGGTTATCACATTTAAGCTTTGATCTCGGAACCCTTGTTATGCTATGTTTTAAAAATTCCTTTGGTCGTACCCCAGTACTTCAAATAAATCTGGTTCTTCCGTTGCCTATTGAGATTGACAAGGATAGTCATGTGTATCAATATCCAACCCAGCCACGAGTACCTTATTGTAGGTAGGACCAAACGACAATACGCTCAGGTTAGCCAAGAACAGCTCGACTGTAAACCATTACTCCAATCCGCGGGATATGCAGATAGACGTTTGTACCGATGTCTGTTCAGCTGCATAGCGTCTGCGAAACGCAATTGTTACAGCCTGTCAAGGAACTCCCGCGGGATTGTGAACAAAGAATAATACGGTTGAATACGACCATCTAGTCTCAGCTAAGCGGACGGGAATGGTTATTCGTTAACTCATCTCCTGAGGGGCTTACTATCGTGTGCGGACAAGAACCAGCCAGAGATGTAGTGCTCTCTGGAACAGGCAGCCTCACGCTGGAACGCATTTCTATAAGCTAGCACGTCTTCCTACAAGCGGAACGAGAAATTGAACCTGAGTTATATATTCAGGATGTGCTTCCAAGACTTACGGAACACTCAACCTCAGAATCAACAAGGATTACGAATTCAGTGAATGCAGTTCACTGTCGAACTTCCGGCAGAAACCTGGAAAACTTGAAAGGAATTTGAGACAATGTAAAGAAATTAGAAGAAAGGATGAAGTTTGCACGACAGTTGATGGCCCATCACGGAACCGGGGAACAAAACGCCCTGCATGCGACCTTCACAGTGGTGGAAGCCCTAAGTATGACTCGTGTTGCATTTACATTTTTATAAAGGTTACAGAAACCGTGCCAGCATCGGATCCGAGCAGGACGACAGGATCACCGACTCCAAGGGGCGTCGAAGCCCTGACACCAATGCACAAGAGGAAACGACACCGCGAGCCGCTTGGGTCGTCTCGAAAAACGAGGCAGCAGCAGCAACCTGCAAATTACCTTATTGACGATGAACGGGACACGAGTGACTCACTACCCTAGGACCTTACCTGTAAAACAATGGATATCGAAAAAAAGTTCACCCCAACATGTAATGTTTTCACTTAGACGTCTCAGTGTAAACTGATTGTTGTTTAAAGGTCGGATGTGCGTGCATCGGGAAAATAGCTGACGCCGGTAGAATCTGCTGGCGCAGGCCTAGCGTGGCACGGAGTAATTAAAATCGCTACGAGGCCACACAGGCTCTGCTGCAGCACGCGGTCCAAGGAGAATCTTCTGACGGACAACCACCTCTACTAGATTAAGATTGTTTTAACTGTATCACACATATCAAAAAAGGGGGGATCTCTACACTTAGACCTAAGCACATTGTAAGTATATATTCATTGTAAAATAGACTGAAGAAATCAGTCCGAGAGGAATTCGGAAATGAGGGGTGGGGAAGATATAGTATTAATCACTGCTGGAACGCATACCAATGTCGAAATAAAGGCAGCAACCGCGAGATAGACAGATTGCACAATTTCAGAGGCAGTGCCCTGAAAGTAGAGAAATTGGAGCAGTGACCGTTTCAAAGAAATCACCTAGGTGACGTGGTAACAGGTTTTGAAGGGCCGAAAGTTGTCCCCACTTGAGGAAGAGACTGAGGGTGGAAGTGATGGTTAAGACCCTATGCTCTGGGACGGAGCTAGAGAGAGAACTGCCGGATGCCAACTCGAGTTGACAAGTCGTCTTCAGAGGTGTGCCGCCGACGGATGCGTCGTCATCGCTGGCATAGAGGCAGACAGCACCCGGGACCGGCGCCACTGCGGGGCGCAGCCATCTCGTCGCCCCAGGCCTGCTATGATTGCCGGACAGCTTTCGATATTAATGGTAGATGAAAATAACTTTTCTGACACTCAAATATTGTCAACACAGACTGCGTTGACGAAATCTCATGTTATTATAACTTTTTCCGTATATTTCTACAATAATTTTGAATGTAGTAGTAAAAGAACAATATGTCTTAATAGAACACCGTCAAATTAACTAACTTCAAAAACCTGCAATTATTTGTCAACGAAGTCACTTAAAATTACTTTTAAACAGAATAGTTCTACATCGCAAATATTGATTTTATCATTAATATGTAGTTATTTTAAGCGATATATGAGTAAAACGTCTTCCTTTCTTTTGACCCTAGCGTTTGTTCAAAATTAACGTTTTTTTGTAAGCGGTAAATTTTTATGTTCTGTATGGACACGTAATTTCTCTTAAATATTTTTGAAAACTAAAATGAAGTGCATTAAATGTCTGCACAACTCTTTTATTAACGATGTATAATGCATATTTTCGTTTGTATAAGAAATATGTTAAAATATATCACATTTTTTGTGAGGTGGGCGAGTCTCAATTTTGGATATTCACGTGAATGTACCACCTACAGGGAATAGGACTGTGTACGCAGATGTGTTGGATGGTTGAATAAGTTTTGGGAGGAAATATAGTGTTGAGCGATTCAGATCGTTCGGATACATACGGTGGTACATGTTTATTTGGTAAGTCATCTAATTTAAATATTTCATTTTTAAACGCAAAACTATTTTTATAACACTTATCAATTGTATCTGTAAATAAAAATAAAGCCCACGTAACTTAAATTTTTACATCTGTCACTTCGATTTAATTAATTAGAAATCCGGAATCCTTCAGATAACTAAAATAATTGTTGATGTTATTATTAATAATGACGAAGAGATTGTACTGGCGGCTTTTTATTTTGTTTAATGTCCAGATGTTATGTAGTAATCAACATTAAAGATCTGTCTACTTTTATACAGTTGTTGTTTCAACAATATAAATACATATAAGATGGTATGCGAAGACAACTACAATGCCTCCAATTACCCCTAAATAAATAAATAAATAAAGATGCAGGAAAAAAGTTGGATTATTAGCGCTAACTATGAGCTAGCTCTATAGCGCTGATACATAACCATGCCAGTTAATACGTTTGTAACATAGAATGTTTCCTCATGTCTGAGTATATCTAGTAGGCCTATGTACCCAGAAATATTTCTTATCGCACCAACAACTCGGAACTAATGTGTAAATCAGTTAATTATCACGGATGTGCACGGAATGTGTTATTGTTGGTAATGAATCAACAGTAGATAGCGATACCCCTTGTTTTACCATTACTATTAACCTTTTCACTTTGCTGCTATCTAAAATTCTCTAAATTGTCTAAATTTATATTATTTATACTACTGAAAAAATTAACATTACTACTATCTAAAATTCTTTGTTGACAAAATTTGTATAATTTGAGATGTTCAACAAAATTTTTAAAGATATAAGATAAAAAAATCTTAGACAAAACACAAACTTCAAATTTCTATCGTATCAATCGATAATAAAGTAATTTTTTTAAGTTTGTCTTTATGTTTCGTTGGCAGTGGAATGTGTTATTAGATCTGGCCGAAAGCTTAATTTATTTTATTTTTGCGATGGAGCGCACGCTCCGGTAATAACATCCCTACACACTTACTTTTTCCCCTTTCCTGTACCCACCTACTTCTGCCCTCCACAAATTTAAACTTGATTCTTTCAAAGTTTTTTGTAAATTATTTATCATTTCTCTTGGCAACTTATTCCAATCACTGAACCCCTTACCTACGAGAGAAAATCTTCCCATACTTTTGTACCTGATATAGTACTGTTTTTTGGTTTGCTTTACGCGTCGTCGACATCGAGATCATTAGCAGCGGGAAAGGAGAGGGAACAAGGAACGGAAAGGAATTTTGCCATGGCATTTTAAATGAAGCATCCGCCATTCGGCTGGAATGATTTGGGGAAACCATGGAAAACCCCAATCTGGGTGTCCAGACTGGGATTCGAACGCGCATCCTTCCGAATGGGAGGCCAGTGCGTTGCCGCTCACCCACCATGCTCTGGAATCGAGTGCCAGCTGGTGGTCATGGTCGTTTCTTCCCTTCCATATACCTCTCCTAATTCTTCCAGCAATATCTTTCCATGCTTTATCACCAACATACGCCTTGTACATTCCCAAGACTCTCTTCACCCGCTTCTGTCTTCCAGTCAATCCCATTCCAGCTCTTATCATATCTGTTACTGATTGCGTTCTCTGGTAATTTCCACCCCCCTCCAACTCCTGTTTTTGATACCCAATATGTGGGTACCATAGTATACCACTATATTCAAGCAATGTTCTGACCAATTTTGTAACCCAATTGCTTTACTTCTCTGGTATGTCCCATCTTCACTCTCTCGAACGAGTGCAAGATTTTGAAACGTTCTGGTAGCATGGTCTGAGAAGTCAATGCCTATATTAGAATTCATCTGGAGTAGGCTAATTGTGAAATCAACAGAAACGGAGATTGGAAGAGCGGAACCAACAATCACTCCCGGTTCCTCTGAAATTACATGTTCCAGTACCTGCTAAGTCGTCATGCACGTTGTATAACACAGTAGCAAATCGTACCACAAAACTCTGCTAAATTAAAATGCTGGATATCTGAATAAGTCGCCAACAACATTCTGTTTCGGAAATTATTTGAAGAAGGAATTCGGGTTGGAAATAGATGGACCAAGCTATTGATTGCTAACTTGTTATCGTTCTTATTTGTTTCCAACAGCATGAGTGGTCTGATCCGTCTGTGGATCAAGGTTACACACGCTTCAGCGACTTTATCTGGAGTGTCGAAGTATCAATGTCAATATCAAGATAGTAATGAGCAGGGAATACCGTGGGAACCGACTGAATCCTTTAAGAAGATAATATGATATTTCACAACATTTCCTAGTTCATTTCACAACATTTCCTAGTTCACAGCGAAAGACATCCAGTCACTCTTGCCATATCGATCCTAACTGTTCGTAATAATTAAATGTTTCCGTAAATTCTTTTTGTTTATAAAGAACCGTCCATCATTTAAACGTCATGCAAAAAAGTTTCTCAG
This sequence comes from Vandiemenella viatica, assembly GCA_031002005.1. Taxonomy (NCBI): domain Eukaryota; kingdom Metazoa; phylum Arthropoda; class Insecta; order Orthoptera; family Morabidae; genus Vandiemenella; species Vandiemenella viatica. Next base: position 70,329,138 of record JARYHS010012519.1, read on the forward strand.
TTTTAGAACTTCAGACAATTCCCTTACAATAACATTTTCTAAAAAAAATGCAGTTTCGAATATAGCATGATTTCACCCATTTTTTGTAAAGCGGCTCCTAAATACTGTATCTTAATATAATAAATGGAAATAAGTTACTTTACTTCACCATAAAAAAAACCACGGATTTTTCTGATCTTGTCACCCTTACAACTTTTCTTCCGAGAATTATACGGAAACACTATCAAACAAATGGATTAAAAATATTCACTGTAAATATGATATACCCGTTCTTCCGTGTGTTTCTGTGTATTGAGAATAGTATGTCGTTACTCAGCTTAAAACTTAAAATCCCAGCTACTTCGTCTCGAAAAATATTACCATGTTTGGAACTTTATCAAAACGCTGAGTACGTTTTTTCATGCGTAAATCAAATTCCAGTGAAATATAACGGAATGCAATAATGTTTTTGAAGCTTAACATTATATTATTTAAATTTCTCACTACTGTCTGCGTATAGTAATCCAAATTCTGCGAAGTATATGGGAATAGGAAATTCAGTTTACTTTAATCCTACGGGATAGCTTCGGCCAAAATTAATAAGCAGTTGAAATTCCCTCTTGTACGATTGGGTGGAAGAAACTATCATAGTAGACACTCTGAACTGTAGATGTAAGTACTGGCTGAAGGGCCAAAATTGCGCCAAAGGACTAAAGTATTCCGTAGTTACTAAACATCAACAACCGAAACGAAATATCAAACACGAACAGGACAACTAATGACACATTAAAAAAATGACCTCAACGTCTATTTGGAAATACACCTGGAATTAATGATTCATTACAAATGTAGGAAGTATGTGGTTCATCCTAACTGAATATTTTTTCAGTACTTCACTTGAATTGCTGTTATGGATTTAAGAATTTCTCATAGCCTTTTGGATAGGTTTCCTCAATTTTTGATCACGTTCTCACATGAGACGAATCGTGTGGTATATTGCAATACTGAGACAAAGGGGCCGAGCATCGAATGACATGCAAAAGACGAAAAGCCCCAGTAAAGGCGAAAGTCCATTGTGTGCTAGCAAGATTATTTACATCATCGTCTCCTGGAATGTTGAAGATGTTGTATATGTAAATATTCTGCTTGAACAATGAACTGAAAACACGACATGCTTCTGTTAACTATCGGGCAAACTTAGAGACCTTTTCCAAAATATTTGCAATTCACAGCGTTGTCCTAAACTGTTACTGCTAGAAATTGATATTATAGGAACTGTTTTTGATCATTCCCTTACAGTCTAGATATGTAATGATGTATCATTTGTTTCGACGATGACGTACAACAAGGCTTCGTCCACAATTGTCCACGTACGCTTCCAGAAACTTATAAACCGTCAGTGCGATTGTAACAAACTGAGTAGACAAAAAATTATTTATTATTTGTATATATTAATAAAGTGAAGAGTTTTAAAATGAATCTTTCATAGTTAATCGCCCTTACATTTTCCGCGATACTACAACCGTTACAGAAATGAGACACAAATCTTTTTTAATACCAACAACCAGACAACAGTAGAACTGTAATCAAGGATTCCGTGAATGTTATTGCCTGTCAGAAACTTGATTCTTGAAGGAAAGAAAAAAGAATAATAACGAGAGTAATAAAAAAAGAATTGTAACAACTGTAATTAAAATGAAGCACATCAATTTTCCAATACATGTATTGTAAAGATTCAGGTACGTGTCCATGGCAGATTCAGTGCGTATAGAGCTTAAAAAAGATATAACAATTATAATTAAGTAATTCAAATTAGGCAGAACAATTTTCCACCACATGCATTGTACAGATTCTGTGTGTCCTTGGCAGGTATAGTGCGATTAGAGCGGAATGTTTTGGTGCCAGAAGTCCATCCTTTCCTGGTCCTTGTTCTGCAACAACGTGAACTCTGTCGTGATGTACAGGTAGTTAGGAGCAGTGAGGGAGAATGGTTCCCAAACTATCGACTCTCCTTCAGGGGACGGCGTCCTGAAAGAGAAAAAAAGAATAATTATTGAAATTTGCTTCATAGTAATATAGTAATATTCTAATAAAGTTGATATGAAAAGATGCTCACAAACTATTTTCGACGAAATCATATATATTATTTCTATAAGGTATTTTTTTGTCACAATCCTGTATCTTCCTTCATACTTACCCGAAATCAATGAATGAGGTGTCATTTTAAAGCTTATGGTCTCTACTTTGGTCACATCATATTTTAAGAAAAGAAGTTTTCGGAATTCGACCCTTAAAGGGCAAAAATATCAATTTTTCTAAAATGCTGTTTTCTGTGTTTCAAATCATTTATTTCCTTGGATACCTATCTGAAATCGTTTAATGAAGTATAATTTTAAATATTAAGATCTCCGCTTTAGTGAAGTGATATATTAAAACAGAAATTATTCGGAATTCGGCACTTAAAGGGAAAAAGGATCAATATTTTTGCAATTCGTTTTTGTGTCACGAGCGATTTATCTCCCTTAATATCTAACCGGTACAGATAAATGAGGTATCATATTAATGACCAAAGTCTCCGCCGTGGTAACGCTATATTTTAAGAAAGGAATTTTTCGTAATTCGACCCTTAAAGGACAAAAAAGTTAATTTTTCTAAAATGCGTTTTTTGTATCTCAAGCCATTAAACTTCCTGTATCTCTAACCAAAATTGATAAATGAAGTAGAATTATATGGAGTAATGTCTCAGCTTTGTGAAATTATATTTTAGGAAAGAATGTTTTTGGAATTCAGCCCTTAAAGGGACAAAGTATAAATTTTTCTAAAACGCATTTTTGTGTCACGAGCGATTTATCTCCCTTAATATCTAACCGATATAGATAAATGAGGTATCATATTAAAGAATAAGGTCTCCCCCATGGTAACATTAAATTTTAAGAAAGTAGTTTTTCGTAATTTGACCCTTAAACGGTAAAAATATCAATATTTCTAAAGTACGTTTTATGTCTTTCGAGCCTTTTATCTCCCTGGGTTTCTAACCAAAATCGATAAATGAAGTAGGAGTATGATGAGCAACGACTCAGCTTTGGTGACATCATATTAAAACTCACTTTTCATCACATTTTTTCGCGAAATTTTCGCACGGGTCGTCTAGTAGGAGATTAATGCCTTTTTGTAATTTCATTCAGCCTTCCTCTGCCAACGCTTCACCTCACTTTTGTGATTTTCAAATTGGAATATTTTCATATTTTCATATTTTTCTAACTATAGGTTGTCACATTTCCCGTGGTGGGTAGGGGGTGATTTCAAAGAAGAATTCATGTTCAAAGGAGACCTAGTCGTACATAAGTGGACTAATGTGTTCAGCAACCCAACTCTTTCTCGCAATCCAAAGATAAATTTAAAGCTGAACGAAACATACTGAGATTCCGTTTATATGTTCGAGGGTAAGGCCGCGTTTACACGATGCGAGTTGATTGGATCGACAGTTGGCTGGAGCGTCGTTGGTGGGGGAAAGAGAATGAACTAGCATGCTAATAATAATTCGAGCAGTCCACTGTCGGACAGTTCTTCACTTTGATCTTCTTGAAAGTACGTCCGTATTACAAGAAGGAATTGACATCGTAGCTAATTTGTTAATTGTAATGTTGAATGATATAAATAATAACAAAATAAAACGCAGAAAATGGTTAAAAGAATGGATATATAAAAGAAACGCTTTAAATGCACCAGCGCCTTTTTTTTTTAACGAAGTTGAAAGTTACATCATTTAAGACTAACTGTATCTCAATTTGAAGAGTTGCTGTGAAATATTTTTGCCGATACATAAAAAATGAGACCGTTATGAAGTAATTTTTTGATAGCAGAGTCCCTAAAATCCTTGTTCTTTAATTTTCATTCTTAAAATTTCACAGAATTTCCTCATTTTCGTTCTAAGGATTTTAATGCCTCTGCTTCCCTCCGCTTATGCGACTTGTCAGTTGTCGCCATCTTGTTTGTTGAACTCGCACGCGAAAAGTTGGTTGTGAAACAAGTCGACTATCATAGTCAATTGTCTGTCTTGTACCTATTGACACGATGGGAGTGACTATTCAGTGATGCGCGCGCACCCTAGACAGTACATTCGTTTCAGCCAACTAGGATCGTGTAAACGCAGCCTAAGGGACTCTACATACTGCAATCTAGGTAAAAGGAAATTCAGTCATTCACCAATGCCGGATCTAGTAAGGGGGCAAACGGGGCGTTACCCCGGGCGGCAACGTCAGGGGGCGGTACAACCATGTTAGAAAGGGAGGTAAATGGTACCGCCCCGAATGGCAACCATCAGGGGGCGGCAAAATCAAAGGGTAGGTCTAATCTTCAACAGGTAGCAAATTCATGTTTGAAGAGCGGCAATATCAAGTTTTTGCTCCGGCTCGGGAAATTCGTAAATCTGCCACTGTCATTCACCTTTATTAAATAAAGAGGAATAAAAGATAAAAAATTTGAAATGCCTCTGTGCAAGCTGACTCTCCTTACTTCTACTTCTTCTTCTTCTTTCTTTTTTTTTTTTTTTGGAGGTCATTGGGACAAGAGACGGACTCATGATTGATGACTTCTTTGAACGCGTTTCACATGGCCTGGTGGGTAAGCGGTAACACTTGCGCCTTGCCTTCTGGAGGACGCGGGTTCAAATACCCGTTCGCCCATCCAGATTTTGATTTTCCATGGTTTCCCGAAGTCACTCCTGGTGAATGAGGTTATGATCTCTTCGTATAAAAGGATATAGCAGAATTCCATCCCATTCCTTGGCTTCCTTCCTCTCCTGGTTCTAATAACCACGACATCGACAATACTTAACTCCGAAGCTAAAAAGTATCAGTAAATACAACCAAAGTATTTCTTGGATAGTTAACTTGTTTTGTTTTTCGGATTATCTATTAACCAAAATCGGCAGCATTTACACCAGTTTACGGTAAACAGCAACGAAATGGGTACCACGTTCATTTAAAGTTTATTTCCCCGAACTGGGGGGCATGCCCCCGTTAGAGGGTTGTGGAGACATATTAAAGGGGTGGTGTGGGGTGGAAGGTAGCTTCGCAGCACATTTGGACGATACCCTAGTTCTCGGAAGAACTGCACCACTTCTTAGAGTTGAAAAACCCTTATCATACATCACATACTTAATTAGTTTCTTCTACGATGTCATTGTTAGTACTCAGAAGTAGGCAATTACGTTTTTAGTAATAAAATTTTGGCAGGGGAGGGGGGGTGGGTGGGAACGAGGTAGCTGTTCTTCTGACGGAAAGGACATATGAGTACTGACGGTACGGTGGTGTGATACGGAAAAGTTTGGAAACCCTTAATTTAAAGAAAGCACTCGATTTAGCTGCAAAATAACCATACAAAAAAATTAAAGTTCAAAAAAATAAATACAAGCTGTGGTTTCAATGTGAACTAATAGGTTAAAAATAACTTTTTTAAATTAATCTTACAATGAGAACAAAGTCCCTGATTAAAAAAATAACTTTAATGTAAAAAGCTCGTGGAGTGATAGATAACAGTAATCTTAATTTTTTTTATCGATATCTGTTCGTAAAGGTACTCGTAATAAGTAACGAGCACACCACGCTTTTTTTAACATTAAATATAATTTTTTAATCAGTATTTTTATTCTTATTTTAAGATTATTCAAAAAAGTTATATCGAATTGTGGGTCATAGTTGCACTGTTGAACAAAATTTTTATATTTAAAGATTATTTTTAACCTTTTAGATCACGTTACTACAAACGCGTGTGCTTTAGCTTTTTTAAACTGTAATTTTATTTTTAACTTTTTAGTTCACATTTCTACTAAAGCGTTTTTTTTTAGTTTTTTGAAACTATAATCTCATTTTTGTGCAAAATTACAAACAATTCGGACATCTGGAAGTGGGTTAAAATTCAATGGCAATATTCCATTACATTCAACAATTTTTCTATTGTTACTGTCAAAGTAAAGAGAATATCATGACATAGCTATGAAATTACTGTGTTGTCATCTGTTCTCAATACATATGCAAGATTTAAATCAATTCGGACATCTGGAGCCAGGTTAAAAGTCATTTGCAGTACTCCATAACATTTAACAATTTATCTATTGTTACTGTCAAATTAATGGTAATAGCAGGATTTTGCTATGAAATGATTGTATTGTCATTGGTTCTTAATGCTTGTGTAATATTTCAAACAACTCGGAAATCTTGAAGTGGGTGAAAATTGAAACGAGAGATTCCATTACATTCATTCATACACACTGGTCAAGCTAGTATTGGATGAATTTGTATTACAAAATATTTTATCGGACTTGGTGACCTGGTTCTAAACTTAACTCAAAATGCTGGAGGAATTGAAACCGAGGCCCACACGTTGCACAAAATCATGAAAAGAATTTATCAGTTCTAATTTATTATTCGTGCTGAGATACATACCCGTACTTGACGAAATTGGCCCAGATACGGACCATGTCTGTTCGCAGAAGTCCCTCCTCAGATGTGGGGTCAAAGTCCTGAGGATTCTCCGTCTCTCTTCTGAACAGGATCACTGCCTCCTGGGCGTGTGGAGTTCCTGCAGCAATCACGAGTCTTCAGTACAGCACGGATCACATTACAAATTTAAGGACTTATTGACCCATGTTGCGAACTATTTACTCAAGTTTGTAATGTATTATAATGGCATCAAATAAAAATTATGATCAAGGTTGTAAATTTACCGTCATCATACACTTCATAGTTAACTAACTGAATTTATTTTTAAACAAATTAGGTTTCGAGATTAATAGAGATATATATTTCTCAGGACTTAGGGCAAATTCCCTTGTGAAGGTACAGCCGTCTCTTAATAAATCGTTCAGAAAAATACTGCGGTGTCTATAACAGGTTGTATTTCACCTTTAATAACAAAATATGAAAGAAACTCATGAATAACCAGTTTGCTGGCATGTTATAAGTGATTGTTGATGTTATATTAAGGATCTAACCATTAACAAGACAGCCAAGTTCCTTATACTACGTGCTATGAAAGTCAGTCACTAACTTAAATTCAAAGTTTAATTAACAAAGAGCTTAAGAACGAACAAAGACCAATAGATTTGCCGGTAAATATTGTCTCTCCTTTTTCTGTATCTTAGTACGCTTACATTTTAAAAGCCGTTGATCGAATTTCTTTGAATACATTTTTTTTTTTGGATTTGTAAGTTTTCCGGTACTGTTTTAATGCGTTTACTATGCTATGTATGATAACTGCGTAGTAGGGCTAATGTTTTTCACTGAAATAACTCAATAAACACGTGTATGATGGACTCTGTTTTGGTACGCGCTAAATAATAATAATAATAATAATAATAATACCTGAAAGCTGGATGACCCAGCCGAGTATCGAGCCAACATCCTTCCGAAAACTGGGGCCAAATGTTACCGTTTAGAATGAGGCTCTGTAAGAAAACAAACTTTCTAACTTTGATAACGATATCCATTACAATTCTTCACTGTCTTGGTGCTTTTTCTCGGCATGGGCTTGCTAGAGTGGCTAAATATATCGCTACGTCTTGAAAGTTAATTTTAGGTGAATTGTACAATACCATAGGTAGTGTTCCCCATGTCGTCTCCGCGGTAGTCGAATAGGTAATAGTAGACTGGCTGATCGGAGAGGTTCGATACGAGCCGCACCAGTGAGTCTGTAGGCTCTGCGAAGTGAAGGTCTGTTGTCATCTGCAGAAAGAAGAAGGAACACAAACGGTGTATTTAGTCAAAGGGGCAAGTAAGTTTACGGTTTGAATAAGGTTATTAAAGTATTACACCGCCCCCTTGGCTGGGGTCGTTGTGGCCCCATGATTGTGTACGCTGTAAGAATCCTGTCTGACTGACAGGGAAGCTGAGAGGTAGAGTTAGGTTAGTTGTGGAGTGTTACTGTGGTGGTTCTCTAGAAGAGAATTTAACTAACCTCGTGGCGTTCTTGTGGCTGCAGATTATCTTCTATCTTGTTGTTCGGGATCCGGAATTCTTGAGTCTTGTTGTCTAGTTGATAAGATATTTATGGTCAGGATTAATTTGACACCAGTGGATAATTAGGTTCAGATAGGGGAATGCTGGTACGTGTGAGATGACAAGCTGAGATCCTATCCTAATATGACTGATAACAGGCATCTAACTGTTATGAGGTCTCATTTATTAGTCACTGAAAGCCTGTGAACATACACTGATAGCATGACTGCGAGGATCCTCCCGAGAGAGCATATTTGAAAGGCTAATTGCATTTGACTGAATTATAACGCGTGGATTAATGGAATATTGCATGATTGGATAATTGTAAGGCAAGCTAAGTGGCTGATGGTATGCCGCCCCCATGGTTTTGCAGAACCTATGTGGTGAAGAGACTTGAGCGAAGAGAGTCGGTTTTACTACCAGAAAGATGATGGAAACTACCTGCGGAAATCAGCTATCTAGTCGTCGATGACTTCCCGTAAAGTGAGAGCTAATAATTCTTTTTTACCTCGAAGGTTGTTGGTTGGATTGTCGGTAGCAACTGTGTCGTGTTTCGGTGAATCAGATTACCTCGAATTATATGCAAATTATTTTTAAAAAATCTGAAATTGGATATTGGATTATAATTTATTCTCTTAAAGAAAACGGCGAAACTTCATAAGTACTGAACCAAATAGCGCTAACCACACTACCACATAGTAAGTATATATATATATATATATATATATGTGACAATTTGAAGTGCTCGACAAATTGTCGTATTAGGAGGTGTACAACGGGTATATTGATGAAACGTTGAGTTGCGAAAGATATTGGTGTAAGAATTTTACTGTGGTACGTGCAATAAAATAAAATTAAAAACAAAAACAATAACTGCAAGTTGACACTCGATTTCAGGCACAAGGATGTGGTAAAGTTCTCTTTGGTAGATAAGGGAGTCAGGGATTGTAATAAATTAGCAGTGGAAGTGACGAATAATTTTCCAAAAATGTTGAAAAATTTTAAAATTGGAATTCATAGATGGCAAAAGTAGACCACCCCAGAAAGGTGAAAGTTGGGTACCTAGAGAGAATCCCATCAGAACTTTGGCTCCATCTCAAATAAATTAAATTAAATCTTACAAACAAAGGCAATTCTGTTTTGTATGAATTGTGAGTTTGAACAAGACCGGCCTGATAGCTCAGAGGTTTAGGCATCTGACTGTAGCGGGAAAGGTCCACGGTTCGAATCTCTTTTCCAGCGGGAATTTCATAGGCTCTTTACCCGATCGTCAGCTTTGCCACAGGTTGCTGCTATATGAAATACGCCAGAAAGCTATGGGGGTTCGTATCGTTTGTTAAACTCTACATGGTTAGATTAGGTTATGAGGAAAAGAACTGGGCACCTTGTCTCCAACTATACCTCCTCCGGGGGTCCAACCAACATTCAGGTTCAATACCAAATTTTAATTTTATTTTAGATTGAACAACTGCTATGGAAAACTGGGATTTGAGTACAGTTTCGGTTAATAATGATAATATCATAACTTCATTGATGAACTGCCATGATAGAAACTTTATCTGAACATAATTGGTTATCAACTACAGTTATCATTAATCCTTTATTGAATAAATCTGAATTATTTGCATCATCAGTCCCTGTTCTGCATTACTAAAATTTCGCGTGACAGAAGATATCCCTGAGGCATGCTCTCATGTCCCCGGGCGTCTGGTGTAACCGCTGCTTATGTTTTGCTACGGGGTTAGCGATAACGGGGTGCTCGAATTTCCCCATTCTCAATTTTTCAAGTATGCATCCATTTGAGGAGGTTGTCAGTCTTCATTAGTTCTCTACCCCTCCTCTCGTCGTCTTTAAGTAGGTCTCTTTTACCCCTTACCTGGTAAAGTAAGTACTGAATCTTCTCATTCGTCTTCAGTCGGTGGCCATTCACGACCACGACTCATGAAAATGCCAGAAATGATCTCCAACTATTTTAAGTAAAACTCGATCAGTCAGAAACAGTTGCTTACCAGTTACCTTCGTATGTACAGTTTCTTTTTAGTAAGATCAGCAATCGGTATTATAATTTTTGTCTTCCATAAGATTCTACAACATAAGGTACTTACCAAATAACAATTGATTACTGCTTCTTACTAAGTTCTAAATTATTTTTCTGCTACGTTCAAACTTCTAATGTTTATTAAATATTCCTTAACTATCCCTAACAAATTAATTCATTTGCATACACTCGTATGTTGCGCAATGATTAATAACATGTTCTCCATGAATACAACTCCCTAACAGTTCGTAACACTTTTTAGCATATGTTGCACAGTGATGAATAACTCCGAAATCTACATATATTTTCGGCATAATAACCATAGATGATTTTAAAAATGACTTTAAACAGAAGAACACTTGTGTGATTTGAGATATTACTGAATATAACTAATACTGGCAAACAGTTTTGTTACATTCTTATCCCATCCTGTCTCACTTAAACAACCAATTTTGCCTCCGACGAGCAAACCTATCTACTTGAAAGTCCTCATTTCCCAATATCTCTCTGCCTTCAATGAAATACAATTACTACAGAGCGACACATTTAGTTAAATTCAGCACAACCGCGTACACGCTCTTTCGCTATTGCAAAAATTTCTCCATTGGGTGCAGCTTTGTGGTCGCGTCTATTACAGGTGGTTCTTGAATGGATGACCTTTTTCCTCCTCGCTCTGATTCGAATGTTGCAGCATGCGCTCAAACAACTAACTCTAGAAAGCCTCAAATGGGCCCATATTTCTCTTAATAAAACCCCAGAAGTGTCCCATGGTTCAGAGGGAGGAAAATCAAACCTCTGGCATGACTTCGGTAGACTTACTACCGGCCACAGAAGCACAACAATGCTATCCTAATGTCACCAGTTCACGGGGAAAGAGTGAGGTGAAAGTGTAAGGTCTTTTTTTTGCGTACCTGCTTTGAGTAGCACTCGGTAGCAATAAAGGATGAGTTCACCAAGCATGATATAGGGAAAGTGATGCATGGGGCCATTGGTAATGTAACTGACTGAACTGAAGACTGGTCACGAAGTTTGACAGCGAAGTTGCGCCAGATGCCACCGGAATTCTCTGCACCGTGCTACCGACACAGTGGGGTGGATGTACTGTCAGGGACGCCCATTTAGTAGGGTTCGTAAGCGCATGGGCGTAACACCATACCAAAAGTAGACACATTCTGTCTTATATTCTATTTCGAGCCAACTATGAGCTTAGTCGAATATTACACTGCTGGGGAGTGGGGATCTTCATCCCAGTTCGTAGTGGTGTCACCTCCACGAGGCTTCCCGTGGGCATCGTTGTCGACTGAAGGCGCTTCTCTGTCGGAATAATTAAGGATAGAACTTCCATTGTCAACTCTCGGTATGGTAGCATAGCCGTCTGTGGGTTATTGGTGAGTCAGGATAGGTATTTTGAAAAGCGTAAGCACAGTAGTTGGTAAAGCCTCACTAGTTTAAACGGCAATACCAGTGCTCCATGTGTGTACTCACGTCTACGAGCGCCTGTGCATCATCCCAGGTGACGTCCTGCTGCCCGCCGAAGTAGAACTCTCGTATCTTCGTGACGGCTTCGGTGCGCTCCTCTGGTGTGGGCAGGTGGATGTGAGGACCAATAGCGGCCTCAAAGTTGTCATTCAGCTGCTGCAGCATAGCGGCATCCGACAGGTAACCATCGACTGCAGGACAACAGTGGAAAATTAAGTTGTCAATGTGACATCTCACTATTTTTGATCGAAGCAGAACATGACGAGGCATTAAATACATGCTTAAATTTTTGAAGTTTACATGGTACAAGTAAACTTCGAATCATCGTTCCTAATTTAAAGTTTTCCACATTTTACAAACCTCTAGTTGACTGACAATATATAGCATCCGTATAGGCATTTAGTAGGATTGTTTTTGGAATTTGTGAAGAACTAAACCGTTTATTATCAGGAACTTCCCGGATGTCATGTATAATCCCTCGACCAAACCACAAGGGTCCATGGTTGTCCAGTCATCCATTAATTGCGAAAAGTATTAAGGAAAAAACTCGTGAACCTAAAAGCTTAATTCTTTGATGATGGATTCAAAATGAAGGTTTAATTTTTAGCTGGGAATGATGTGCTTAGTATATATGGGCAATGAGTGCTAATAACATTTTATGCCTTTTAATACAAGTTTAAAAAATGTGAAGCTTCTTTGAAATATCCTTCACTTCTCGAGTTGTTTTCCTAAAAAGTTTTCAAACATTCGTGTAGTCAAGAAGTGGTCCTCTAACTGATGATATACGTTAGGAAAATTCTTTAGTTGCTTAGAACGTGAAGGTAAAAACTGTCCATGTTTGGGCTCTTGAAGTCAGTATGGTAGAAAGTACGGAGAATGAATTTTGCATTCCCGTCAAAGAGCTCTTAGCTCTTTGGTATCTGATTTAATACACCGAGCGTGGTGGGGAACCGGTTAACGCTCTGGCCTCGCATTCGGGAGGACGCAGGTTTGAATACCCATCCGAGCATCTAGATATGAGTTTTCTATGGTTTCCCAAATCACTCCAGGTGAATGCCGGAATTCTTCTTTCAAGAAGCCATGGCCAATTCCTTCCTTTTCCTTGCCTCCAGTCCCATCTCGCTTCTAATTACCTCGACGTCTACAAGGCGGAAAGCCATAAGTAAAAAAAAACCCAATGATTTAATAAGTAGTGTGACAGAAGTTCAAATTCCAGGAAAAGACCTTGACCCCATCGGATTTTGAAGTCTAGTTACGCATAGTCGTTATGCAACGAGTGACACAGATTATCTGGGATTGAAATAAAATTACGTTGGAAAGTTGGCAGGGTTTGTGTGGCTGCAGCCCATATATGCATAGAAGAACCCGTATATCATTCTACACACGCAACTGCACTTCTCAAACACCTGCTGTACGTAATCACTTCCGAGGAGAGGGCAACAGGTGCGCATCCCCCAACTGCCTTCATACGAGTAGTCGATTGGATGCTCGTGGATGCTGTGGCCTATATTCCATCTGAAAAACATAAACGAAGGCACGTAGTAAATATTGAACCATTATCAAATTTCAACTCCGATTTCCCATTTTTTTTTCAATATTTAAAAAAAAAAAAGATTTACAAGCAATTGTCCGTTTGAATGTTTTATGAACTCACTAATTGAGGGCGAGAATTAATCTTTTACGTTCCACTTTAAAAAAAAAAAACATCTATTTGATTACATTTTATATTTGTATTAGCCTTAAAACCCGTCAGAAATGACGGGTTGAAAGCAGTGTTCTAGCAGGTCATGTCTTCTTACCTGCTTAACTAAAAACAGTTGTTATGAAATAAATCTCAATGTAATTCTTCGTGACTTGCGCTCTAGTAAAATGTTTCAGTTATCATACTGGTCCAGCTTGCATTTCAACCTGACCACAAACTCCGCTAAAAATGCCGCTAGAAAATGTTTGTTTCAAGAATACGCGAGTTAATACATTCACTCTGTTAGTGGCAATAATGCATCGCGATCTAAATATGATTCGAAATATTCACGGGTTTTTACAACTTTCTTTTTTGTTAACCGTGATCCAGACAGATATTACAACATTTGAATGTCTGACACAGTTGCATGTGGCTGAAATAATTACCTCAATAGTATGGCGTTTGTGAATGTAAAGGAAAATAAATCTTAACAACTCACATTATGCCACGTATTATTAATTTTAATTATAGTCTAGGCTATAAAGATCGCGATCGGTGTGGAACTACTTTCGTTCAAACCAAGTAATGATTTCAGTAACATGGCACTCATGATAGCTATTTAAATTATTTATTTAAAAATTAAATTACTCATACCATCTGCTGTAACGTCAAATGCCAGTTGTAATTCTGAACAAGGTTAAATAACAATCTAATCGAAACTGACGATAACATTGATAATCGAAAATTATAGCTTTTATCTTACATATCAATGGGCAACGAATTTTTAAATCTAACGAATATTAAATAAATATAAGCAAATAATATTTAATATGTTGATTTAAACGAAATACATACTTTTATTTCAGTGTTCTCACAACCATTTATTCGCGGATGCTTACATCTACATCTACATCCATTCTCTGCAAATCACAAACATTTTGGGTGGCAGAGGGTGCTAAACACCAATCCTAAACCCGCCCATTCCAATCCCGAATAGTGCGAGGAAAGAAGGAATACGTATAAGTATCAGTACGGCATCTTATTTCTCTAATCTTATCCCTCCGGTCATTGCGACCTAAATAGGTTGGCGGAAGAAGTATTTCATTGCACTCGAAATTTAAATTTTTTCGCATATTCTCCAATAAATTTGAACGCAAGCTACGTCGTCTGTCTTCCAAACTATCCCAGCCCAATCTATGTATCAATTCTGTGACGCTTTCATAAGGGCTGTAACAACAAGTCACGAATCTAGCGGCTCTCCTCTGCACCCTCTCAACTGAGTCAATCAGAACCTTGCGATACGGATCCCAAACCCCACAACAGTAATCCAGATGCGGACGCACTAGTGTTTTATACGCTATCTCCTTTGTTTGAGCATTACAATTCCTCAAAATACGACCTATGAAACGTAATTTAGAATTTGCTTTGCCTACGACGGAAGTTCTGTGCATGTCCCATTTCATGTTGCTTTGTACTATCACCCCCAGATACTTCACGGATTCAACCGTTTCAACAGGTGAATTGTTTATTTTGTACTCGTGAACAACCTGATTCTTCTTGCTACTTATCCGCATTGCCTTGCACTTTTTGCAATTAAGTGTAAGCTGCCATTTACGGCACCAATCGAAAATAGCATCCAAATCACGCTGAATTTCTAAGCAATCGTCGGAGCACCTTATTTCCCTATCGATAACCGCATCGTCGGCAAACAATCGCAACCAGCATTTGACGTTGTCACCTAGATTGTTTATAAATATTAAGAAAAGAAGTGGACCTATTACACTTGCTTGAGGAACTCCCGAAGTAACATTTATCTTAGAAGAGGCTTCCCCGTCAACAACGACATATTGTGATCGACCAGTTAGAAAATCACGTATCTTCTCGCAAATCTGAGCCGAAATACCGTAAGCTCGAATCTTCGCTAAAAGTCGGTTGTGTGGCACAGAATCAAAAGCTTTCTGAAAATCCAAAAAAAACCGCATCAACTTGCGAACCTGCATCGATAACTTTCATTATGTCGTGGGAAAATGGGTCAATTGTGTTTCACATGATCTCTTCTTTCGAAATCCGTGTTGACATGGTGTAAGTAACTCGTTCTCATCTAGAAACTTCATTATGTTCGAGCATATGACATGTTCCAGAATTCTGCTGCAGACCGATGTTAGAGATATGGGTCGATAATTCCTAGGATCACTCCGATCTCCTTTCTTAAAAACGGGAATTACCTGGGCTATTTTCCAGCTAGAAGGTACTTTTCTCTCTTCTAGTGATTTACGGAATATATCTGACAGAAATGGTTCAATATCCTCCGCGTATTCAGAAAATACTCTTACCGGTATACCATAGGGACCCGGCGCTTTACCCCACTTCAAGAGTTTTAATTGCTTTACAATTCCTACGCTATCAATTTCTATCGGATCCATCTCTAATTCCACACGATGTGGTAAAGTGGGGATGTTCTCCATGTTTTTTTTGCGTGAATGAATTTTTGAATTCGGTGTTAAATATGGTAGCCTTGCCGCGGCTGTCTTCAACCTCCCGTCCGCCTTTTATTAGAACTGGCTTATTGTTCCCACTACAACTAACTTTTTTTTACATACCACCAAAATTTTTTAGGGTTTTCAGTGAGGCTCATAGAGAGAGAATTTTCACGAAAGTTATTAAATGCCTCACGCATCGCATTCTTAACACGTCCCATTATCTCCTCTAACTTATCTAAATCAGTCCGATGCATCGTCCTTTTTGATCGTGCATGTATCTTCCTTTGCTTCTTGAGTAACCTTAGCTAACTTAGCTAACGGAACTGTTATTAAATAACGCGCATAACAACATCAATGGTCGTTGTAAGCAGAGGCGAGAAGCTTGACGTCATAGCGTGACAGAACATCGTGACCAAGACTGGCATTTTATAATCACAGATGATCAGTAGCTGAAAATTTTGAACGTTTTGCTACATCAGTTACTGGTTTGACTTTGGAATGATTAATGTAATTTAATTCAGTGGTGGGTCAGTAGATGAAGTGGTTTGGATCAACGCATCAAGTAACATGTGGAAATCTGGCATGTGCAGTTTGTTCCATCAACGAACCAAAGGCCTCTGATAGTCACCCGGATAGCGTACCGAAAATTAGAGGTATCTGTTTCACCACTGGCTCGTAAATCTAATTACGGATACAGACTTGAGGACAGA
>JARYHS010012519.1:70346501-70362499 GCA_031002005.1 Vandiemenella viatica
ACTGTACTAATAAAATAACGAATTAAATAGTTGAATATTAAATTTACAAGCAACTGGATCACGCTGTTTGATGTTGATGTGATATTCATTCTGCCCTTGCCAGAATATCAGTGGATACTGGAGTGCGTCATACGAACGGTGTAGATCTGAAATTATACTAACAGTTCTATCTTGACGTGTGACTTTAATCAGATGAGTCACCAACCATAAAAACTGCAACTTCATCTACGGTTGGCGCGTTGAATCTGCCAGCGTGTTCTCCTGATGGTAATTTGTCAGCTTTGATGACAATTTGATAGTTGTTATTTTTAATTGCGCCGACACAATTGAATAAGTTGATAATTATTTTCGAAACAATTTTCCAACAATACCACAATTGCTCTCTCTTCTGCTTGTTCGATGAAATTATACTGCCACCTAGTTTTCAAGCGTTCCTCACAATTTCCAATAGATTTGAAGAAACTTCGGGTCATCGTTTGGCATAGGTATCAACGACCCAATCTTATGGTACACCTGGCCTTGTATTTTGAATTTATTTCAAAATGACGTCCATCAGATGTAAGATCGCAAATTTTTGTTGCCCTAAAGACGTCATCTGGAAGCAAGAATTGAATTTGCGTGTCTTGCGCTGAAACAATTTCGAATCGTTTGATTCGCCAGCAAGAAGGATTGTAAATGTTCTGGCGGATTGCATAGTGGTAATAATACATCTTTTCCTGATGCACAACACATGCCGGCTGCTTCATTGTGGAATTTCAACGCCTGATAATATTGGCATATTTTGCTCATTGCACCGATTGCAGTTTCAGAATGTGCAGTGTAATCAATGGCTGGTGCATATTGGAACGCTAGACGAACAAATGATACACGTGTTAAAACACAGCTGATTTACTGTCTCTCTCGTTCTCTTTCTCTAAATGTAGCTATGTGCTGTTCTCGTGCCGCTCTTGTTCTCGATATATTCTGTCACAGACGTTCATCACGCTGTTCTTGAGATTCTTCCATAGGACGCTCAGCTGTCCTGATTCTTTGAACCTTCTTACTTGCCACGATTTGTGTTGCTGATTGATGAGTTCTCTTGTCGTGCGTCTTGCCTCTCTGCTACATGCATTGTCGAGGTTAGATTCTTTGGCGACATTTCACTGAAAAATATTTGAATTACAACAAAAAGTGCCTTTCTGAAAGCCTTCAAATAAGACACTATAATACAGTGGTGAATCCGGAATTTTTGGGTCCATTGAAAAATACAGTAAAATGGAAGTTAAGAACTAATGAGGAAATATAAAATAACATTGAAAAAAATAACAGAAAAAGAAGAATGATATTTTTTTGATTCATTTATAGCATGGATGACACCAGGCTTTCAAGAGGTTTAGAAAGATTTGAAACGAAGTAATACCAGTGAACTGTATGGAAAGAAAAAATTTTCGATAGCAGACTTTGAATATGGCAGGATTCAACGGTAGAGAGGAGTGCAATAATGAAGGAGTACTAGGGAGGAAGAAAGAAAAAACAACAGGAAATTGACACGTTGTCTCTAGCTGACCATAACAAAAAGAAGAAGAAAAATGATAAGCTAGCGAGAAATGCTTACACGATTCGAATTTATCGTAACGTTTTCTTCAATGTTATATTCATGTGTGTAATTACTTTGTCGTTAGGTATAAGGACACACAAACGATGAACAACAATACAGTATAATTATAACACAATACACAGCACATTTAAAATTGAAGAAACTCACACATATGGCGTGGAATACACTGTAGCATAAATAAATCGAAATACAACGCGATCTACTGGATAGTTCGATAAATTAACACACCGCCATCTGTTAGGAATAAACTGTAGCATAAATAAATTGAAACAGAATGTGATCTACTGGATGATTACCCAACCTAGTTAACCAAGTGTTGTATAGATAAGTTAACACATCGCCATCTGTTAGAAACTTATGGAACTATAATAATAATTACGTATGATCGTAATGACCTGGTGACATGGTTTCTACTGGCTGCGCATTCTGCCCCTGTCGAAGCCGCCTTTACCTGGCCCGCCCATCCTGCCTGGTACAGGGGACCTACATTTTAACGTCGAATCCGAGCCACAGTACCGTCCTGGCGTATTTCAACTCATACAGCATACTGCGTTGGGGGTTAATGCCGGGTTTAATTGTCTATAAAAACCCTCGCCGAGACAGGGACTGTTCATTTAATTCACACTGCTTGTAATAAGTATTCAGTAATTTTGTTTATGATTTAAAACTTGACCTAGAGCTAGTTTAGAGAGATGGAAACTGGTGAAAACTGTCTACGTGGGAACGTCGCCTGCCTATGTATGAAGATTAATTGTTCGAAAAATTGTAAAATGTATAAAACGTAACCAGTACTAAGATAATCAATGAAAAAATGATGAAGTACTGCTGATTTTTTTAATAGTGGAATATGACTGAAAAGTCATGAAGTCAATAAAAAGCATAATTTTTGTATATTTTTCAGTCTCATATTAATTTCGCTAGTTTATTACTTTTGAATTTTGTTGCTGAAATGTTGAGTACATTGAAAAGAACGCAATAAGTTCCCCTTCATCCCAAACCCAGAACTATGATTCGCTGAATTTGTACCACCGCTGTTTTTCCCAACTTACGTTAGTTAACCACTCTGAGGAATAAAAAGACTGGAAAAATTTCTGATAATTATTTTTTCCACTGTAGTTAAGAATGATGACAGAAGAAATAGTGAATTTCGTAAAAAAAAAATTCAGAACAGTGATGTAACAGTTTAGATATTGCTACTAGGCATCGTAGTTGATGCTCTGAACTTCCTACGACTGAGAGACCTGGTTTCGACTGATAATTTTCAAAACAAGATTTGTTCACATTATGAAATTTAAGAAATGAAATATGTAAAAAATATATGAGGGAGTGTCAAAAAGTTATAGCTGATATCTAGAGCGATATAACTCAGATGCTAAAATATACGTCAATGTTGATTACTGTTGGACTTCAACCGAAAAAAAATCGGGATGGTTATTAAACATGGTGTTATTAATTGTCAGCTGTCTTTTATATCTTGCATAGGTCTTCCAGCAGAGAAAACTGTTATCTTTGTTGCCAAAGAGGCTTTGTTTCCTAAAAGGGGGAGGATTCACTTGGCAAAAGAACTATAATATATGCAGGCTACAGCAAATTTTCGATTTTTGTCGAAATTGCTTTCCAATAATGATGTGTAGTCTGAGAACAAACTCACTTTCTTTCGATATCATTTCTCACTGTTTCATCTTCAGTTGCTGAAGTAATCAAGCTAGGAGACGACAGTAATAAATACACGTGATTGACTGAAACCGTAGCTGGGATGAATTTGCTTGCAGTGGCGTATAATGTACAATCACGTCTTAGCGGCTCTCATTTGCATTCTTGCTTTTCTTGGGAGGTGAGGGGTTGGGTGGAAGGGATAAGTAGCTTTGTTTCCTCTGTTTACTCAGTTCTTTTGTTTCTGAGTCATAGAGGTAGATCCACTTTTTGTTTGTTTTGCATATGGCATTACGCCTCGTCAACATTGAGGCCACTAGAGGCGGGAAAGGATAGGGGACAAGGAACAGGAAAGAATTCAGTAGTGGCATTTTGAAAGAAACATTTCGGTATTGGCCTGGAGTGATCTGGGGAAACCATGGAAAACCTAAATCTGGATGCCCGGATGGTGATTCGACCCGGCATCCTTAAGAATGCGAGGACAGAGCGTTAACCGCTCACCCACCTCGCTCGGTTTGTTTTATGTCAACAGTCGCCTGAGAAATTCCTTTTCATTCATCTAACATCGGTGTAATGCATCCTCTCTAAATTTTTTCTGGAAAGATATGATCGACCATGGCACCTACCATGTCGACATTTTTGAGAAGTGTAAACATTGCTTCTTTCTACTATTGCACCATCGTTACTTCTCTTCTCTCTTTTCCTTCCTCATCAATCTCCTGACTTTTTTGATTGAATCCTCCATTTATTCATACTTTGAGATAATCTGGTAATCCTAACATACCCATCACAACCTACGCATTCAGCTATTTTCTCCACACAATCTAATATTTGTCTTCCTCTACAGTCCTGTCCTTCGATTGTACCCTACACTAACAAATCGACCAAACAGAACTCACCACTCTGTCTCGTCTTCCACAGTCTTCTCGTCCCTTATTTCTAAAACTATTTGATTTCGTACTGTCTCTGGGCGCCTAATATTTAATATCCTTCAGTTTCATCAGAATTCTAATGATTCAATTTTTCTTCTTTCCGGTATTCCTAAAGTCCATGCTTTACTTCCAAAAAAAAATATTTTAATTGCGATTCTCTACACACCAATCTTCCCCTTTCCTGTACTTACTTACAAATTTCAACTTTAAATTGTTTCGTCGTTTTTGTAACTTATTCATCAATTCTATTGGCAACTTGTTCCAATGCCTAGCCCCTAACCTGGGAACGTAAATCTTTCCACACCCTTGTGCCTGAAATCGGGTGCCACTGTGTTACATACGATCCTAAAAAATTTCTCTTTTGTAGCAAGCTTTCTCAGAATATAAAACTTAAAGAAAATTCCAATTACAAACTTAGTGTGTTACTGCAGCATACCTTAAGTTCAAGATCAGATTTGGGCGAATGATAGATTGAAAGATTAAGTAAGATTAGATAATTTGAGAATTTCTCTTTGCCTCATGTTGTAGCTGCTGGGCTACTGTGTGTGGTTTCCTGTTTAGTCGCAGGAGCTGTTGGTGACTGTGGAGCAGGGAGTGTTGAGGGGATCCGTCAACGAGCCTGTACTAGGCGGCAGGTACCGCGCCTTCGTCGGCATCCCGTATGCAGAGCCATCTGTGGGAATCCTGCGCTTCGCAGTGAGTACTTATTTCTCTTGCCAGCAGTCTTTTGGCAAGTTTGTTGAAGTCCCAAGCCGATTCATCAAATTTTACACTCTACACCATTAAATTTTCCCTTCACACCGCGAATCTTTATCTATTTCTATCTTCCTTCTTTACCACTAAACCACCTATTACCAACAAACAACAACGTATCGAACAACAAAAATGTTGTGTTACAGTAACTGTGATATACTTGATTTTAAAAAATATTGATTTCACACTTTTTCGGTACAAAATATCAGAATCTCTGTTAGCTTAAAGCTGTTCCCCGAGAGAAGTCAAGTAGATGTAATACCTGTTTTCTGGTCCATATCCCGTTATAGGGCAGGTGGTGGGGGGACTTCCATCCCCTCCCCTCTAGGCCCCGCCGCGCCGCCACCAGGCGGCAGCACCTTACGGCGGTAACCTAAATCTATCTGAGTATTCTGTGGAGCGTAGTCGGGCGCACAACCCCGCAGCCGACAACGGTTGTTGCTGTTCCCAGCGCGCGCCACAGATGACGCGTCGGCGAGCAACGGGTCCCGTTATACACTATTCCTGGAGTGCGTACTTTCCTAGCGCAGCGCAATTTACGGGTGTACTGTAACTCGGCGTGGGTGACGCGTCGGGTCCCGTTAGGCACTGTACACGTCTTTCAAGAATATTTTCGTCTGAACATGCAGCATACGCTATTTCGAGCGTGATTTTCTGCCGTCGAATGTGCGCGTCATGTTATACACTGCTAGCTTGTACAAGTGATAGATCCCTCAACAATCGTTATTACCAAACCTATAATTTTCTTCCTAGGACCTTCGAGGAGCATTTTTTCAGGTCTTATTGATATTTCGAATAATTATAATTCGTTAATTGTTTAGTTACCATAAAATTAACTTCTAAAACTATTTTTTGGGCAAAACATATTGTTGCCTTCTGCAAACAGTATTATTGGTTCAAATTACAAGTCCTGTTCGTTGTACATTATGTAAGGTCATTTATTTGTAGCTGCCATTTTTTTATACCCACTCCAAGTTGTCTTATTACCTCAACACGCCTTTTGTGATATGTCAGTTTTAAATGCTATTCTCTTTTTATTTCTAGTATTTCATATTCCTAATAAAAATACTATACTAATCCATCATACTCAAGGAATATAAAAAAAAATTTGGGTAGGGGATTCGTTGAATAAAAAACATAAATTCTTCATAAATGTTACAGATTTATTGAAATTTTAAAATACATTTTATTGCAATATAATACATCATTCAATACTTATGATTCCATGTGTGTCATAGGCCTCTCTTGCATTCACATCCTGCCCCCCCCCCCCCCCTCTTCTTTACCTGAGTCTTCACTTAATATCCATTCATTGCCTTACACGTTATGAAATTCCATGCCAAAGCATGTATAACTTTTAAACGTTGCTAATGTTTATGAGATGAGAAATATATTTATGTGGGTGACACATACTCTCCGTCATACATTGCTGTGAATAACATAGACAAGCAACTTACGGGTGTATCTCAAACTCGAATGTAACGAGGGAAGAAAGAATTCGTATAAACATTAAATCTCGACAGTGCCTCAGTGGTTAAGGCGTCTGACCGGAGATAGAAAGGTCTTCGGTTCGAATCCCTGGTGGGCGGTGATTTTCATAAGCCCTTAACCCACCTTCACCTCTGGTACAGAACGCTTCTGTGGCTCGTATTCCACGTTAAACTGTAGGTCTCTTCTAAGGATAACAACTATATGGTTGTGTACACTTTCAAAAGCAAAGATTTAAAACAGACGAAGGCCTAACGTTACCTAAACAACACTTGGTATAATTTTTGGGCAGATATTAACAATATTTAATAAAAACAAATTGAACTGCTGCTTGCATGTGTTCGAGACGAGACTGGGCCTTTCTCATCCATCCAGAGCACGCTGTCATCCCCAGTTAGTGCGAAAAAGTTATTAACCTTCAGAGGCTGTCTGGTGATTGCTGGAAGCTAATTATTCCACGCTAATTGAGTGAAAAGCTCACAGTCTCCGTAGAGACTATGTGTTATGTGAACTGGCTACGGCCATCGACATATTTAATATTCCCCAACAGGATTGCAAAAGACGGCAAATTACGATGCTTGCTGTATAAAACTTACTACTGTCCTGCCTCATAGTAAAACAAACAACTCCAATATCTGCCTTAAAATACTATATAATTAACTTCATTTGCCACAAAACATAACTGTAACTTTGACCTAATACATAGCATTTAAATATTAACTGACTACTTTAAATCACCATAATTTCTTATAGTATTAGAAGAGGACACTGATTTATGTAACACGGATTTTTCATATCAATATGACAAATACCAAATTATATTCTCTGCTGTGTCGTTGTATCTCCCATAACCATACATGGAATTAATTTATTACTAACTAAACACAAGCGAATGTAAAAATCAGTAGCTATCCTAAGGTAGCCTCCAGAGCCAAACACTTGCGAGCTTTCCAACAAGACTCTGTTGGCATAAAGACGCTAATTTACGTCATAGATGTTGGTAGTTTCTAGCGCGTCAGGAAATTTTTATTGCGAATGACGTAACGTCTGATTACAAAGAAAATTGTAGCCTTGATATGCCTTATTATTGCCGGAATGTATCCACTCCTGTGGGAAGAGATAGAATGGGATGGAAGGGAGGGGTGTTCGCGCAGAGGGAAGATTCAGAAAAACTCGAGGATCAATTTCGTCACACCAATAACGAACAACAAAACTTCGCGGGAGACGATTTGTTTCAGAATTCAGCAACAAATGGGATTGAAAGACTATTAAACAGGCGGAAGCTTTTTCTTTAGAACAACAAGGCGTTTCCAAGTGGTCGAAATTCAGTACATGCACCCGTTTCGCTAAATTTATCTGTCTAAGCGCATTCCATAAAATACAGTATGTTATATGGAGTGCCGGATAAAATATTTCATGTAACTTAATTGGTACCTGCGCATTTATTAGGTGTCTCGTGGTTTAATTATATATGAAATAATTAGTCCACGATACAGTTCAAATTTAACCTGTTTTTATTTTTCATAAAACATCGAACTTCATAGATGTTGGTCACATGTATGGAGGAAGGAAATTTCCTTCCTCCATGGTCACATGTATACACAAACTCCAGCGATTGCATTCAACACGTCTTTCAAAGACAATAATTTCATACACACGCACTGTACAAGTGAAACTGTTCGCTTAAACCTCTGTCCAAACTCGTAAACTGTGTTGAAAAAGTCTCTGAGCCTCTGCTGCTCGCTTTATATAAGTTTCACAGAAAGTTCTAGAACATTAAAAAGTATCCCGACAGATATTTCTCGAACTTTAACAAAAACAATTAAAAACAAATCAAAACCAATCAATACCTTCATAAGCATTTACAATCATTACGAAATGGTCACAAATTAAAATAAAGATATTTAAAAATAACACAATATTAGAAACAAAGAGTATAAAATTCCTTGGTATTAAAATAGATGAGAAACTCCGTTGACATGAACATATCACATCACTACTGAAAATGTTAAGTACTGCCACCTTTGCAATACGAACACTTTTTCTAACGGCAGATTTAGAATTACGAAACAGGTGTACTGCTCATATTTTCATTCAGTGATGTTATATGGCATAATTTTTTTGGGGAAACTCTTCACAAAGTAAAAATGTTTTCATAGCGCAGAAAAAAGCTATTAGGATGTTGTGTTGGGTAAAACCAAGAATTTCTTGCAGACAACTTTTAAAAAAACTCAATATTCTTACAATGACTTCTCAGTATATATATTCTCTCACGTGCATTGTCATAGATCATTTTAACCTGTTTACATCTAATTCACAGGTACTCAACTTCAATAAAAAAAAAAAAAACAGAAATAACTTACACCAAACATGAACATCTCTGTCCTTAGTACAAAGAAGAGTTCATTATTCTGGTATACATCTGTTTAATAAACTTCCAACGAGTATAAAACAGTTTGCTGATAATAAAGATATATTTAAAGCAAAATTGAGACATTATCTTATTGGCAACTCCTTCTACTCCATTCAAGAATTTGAACAAGTTAATTAATTGTATTCAATATGACTTTTGCAAAATTCATTTGGAAAAATTAATGTTTATTGTTATTCTCTTTATTTGTCTTTGGAACGTATAATTGTTTTATTTCTATGATTATAACTCATATTGTATGTATGTGCATTAACCATGACATGTTTCACATCCCAGAGGTCCTTCCTCAGCAGGGATCCATGAAACAAAATTTGATAAATAAATAAATTAAAAACAAAATTATCCACATAAATAATTTTAAAGTGTAGTAAATCATCCTTTAAACATCGTAGCTCACCTTAATACTTGTAATTACAAACATTTAAGCAATTCTCTTGCATAGTTCTGTCCTTAAACATATTTGGTATTTACATAATTTCTTTTCATAAAATAAAGTCTATTTCCACTGATTTACAATAAATTGTAAGATAAACATACAAAAATCATATTCAATCAAACTCTAGTTTGCTAAAAATGGTTCATAAAATACAATTCCATTTAAATTTTAAGTTTGAGGGCTGTTACAAGTTCCTGTTCAAATAATGAGACACACACAGCTTGCTTACAGATTTATATTGGCATAGATCTGTAGTAAAAAAATTTACTTTATGTTTTTATATATAAACTTTGATTTGTAAAACAATTTTAATCTGAATTTACCTAAGGGGCCTTGACAATTAGTCATCTCTGATTCTCTGAGAAGATACTTTGATTAATTCTTATCATAATTATTTTGATACATGTTTGATCGCTCACAGAAGCGAAAGCTGTTAGGTCTAATGGTGGCTTCCCAAGCATCGTGGTTTTGTAGTCCGTGCAGTGCAATCGAACTGTACGGATCAGAACGGGTCACAGGCTTGACCTCACCACCTCACTGCCACCTCCCAAACGTTGCCTAGTGTCGTTTCAGGTACCCGGGCGTTTGATGTTTACTGACTGGGCAACGGTTAAAGGAGCGCCAACCCTGCAAGTAGAAGCGGCTCCCTTCGCACGGACCGCTGTTGACAACTAGACTGTTACGACCGGCAAATTCACGGTCCGTGGAAAACACCTTAAGATGGCCAGTGTTTGCTGAGGTACGTGTTTTGTCAGTCTCCAGTGACAGCTGGGAGGGCTTCAGAGGCGCTCTGGAAGTCGTTCCGCAATGTATGCAGACGGGATACGGCGATGAGGACTGCCTGTACCTGAACGTGTACACCCCTCTAGAAGCTGGCGCTGACCAGCCGTTGCTGCCCGTGCTCGTCTGGATACCTGGAGGCGGTTTCGCCATTGGTACCGGCAACTCGGGTTCTTTCGGACCGGACTTCCTGATCGTCGAGGACATCATTCTGGTCACAATGAACTACCGGGTTTACGCATTCGGTGAGTGAATTTTGGATCCATATCAGGATCTAGTGCAAGGAATTAACTGCACTTAGAACACGGCAAAAAAAAAAAAGCCTCTAACGATATTAAAATTTATTGATAGAACTCACTTTCCACTTGAAGACCAAATTAGAATGGATGTGATCATTCCGTCCATTGCCTGTGGCTCTACTGACAAATCTACACGTCCACCCTGATAATAAAAACAAAGTTTTGTTACGTTAACCAATTCGACAGTAAATTCCTGTAATCATAATTATGTCAACTATTGAAAATTAATGTTGAATTTATATCCTGATGCGGTTGTTGACTGCCCAAAACGGAACTAGTTTTTCTTATCATTGATTCTCAGTGACAATGATTTATGCCATCGGCGTTAGGACTACTCCACAACTCTAGCAAGTTCTGAAACTCGTATTTGCCCGATTTATGAGAAGGGGATGGAATCTCAGTTATTGTTCCTTCTCTTCACCTACAAATTAAGCTTGGTGCTTAAATCCTCACCCCAATCACGTCCTGTATTTGTGATTAGTTTTATACTAGATTATTGGATCCTATTCGTGTATACAATATTTATTTATGTTTTGCAACAATCATTAATTATAAGCGTTAATGGTACCCACTTTTCTTCAGTCATAAAAGTTTGCAAAATTTAAACGTTTTCTGTCAATTGCCACCTTGGAATATTTCATGATTTGTGCCATCTGTCAGTTCAAAACCAATGATGAGACAAACGCCCATTTACGGTTAATCGTATCACTTCGGACTCTCCAGTATAACATTAATTTACACAATTTAACCTCAGCTAACTAATACATCGCCAAGACTAGAACGTCTTTAGAAACTATCTTCATTTTTCGCCAATTCACTGGAATCGTTGAGTAAACTGTGAGACATGTAAATGATGGCGTTCCAACGATCGTAGAAACTATTTTGGTTAGTGTCATCGACAGAGCCGAACGTTTATTCCAGCAAATTTTCTTTCATAATCTTTACGGTCACCAATATTTATTCCGTTCTTTCTCATCTGAATTATTAAATACGTTCATGATCATTCACTCCAGTTAAGAAGGTTCTGTATGCATACTCGTTTGGGACAACTAAGACCACGTTAATTATTATAGATATATACACATCGTGTTACAACTAGTGTTGTTAGCCCTAGAGGGAACCTACAGTTTAACGTGGAATCCGAACCACGGAACGTTGTCGTAGCTCATACGTTCAAACAAAACTCTCAAAATTCCTGTATCTAGCGAGGTTCGAACCCGCGATGGGAGCAGTGAACGTTTTGGAAGCAACCGCCTTAACAGCTAAGCAACCAGACATTCTAGGGAGGTTGTATATGTTGTAAAGTAATATTTTTTATCTCATTGTTAGAGGCATTCTACAAACAGAATTGTTTTGTGAAAATAAGCAAAATCTTAGTACTATCAATTTAACAGTTCTTTCATCTACAGCTGTGTTTGAACACATCCCAATATCACTGTTTGTTCTAGTTTCCTGTAACGAGTCTTTCCTTGTTTCTGGCAGTTTTTCTGAGCACGGAGGACGAGGTTGTTTCTGGGAATGCAGGTCTCAAGGACCAACAGCTGGCTTTGCGGTGGGTTCAGAACAACATCGCAGCCTTCGGTAGGGATCCTGGGAGGTTGACCATGGGCGGTGAGAGTGCAGGAGGAGCGTCCTCCTCACATCACCTGATAGCGTCCAGCTCCACAGGTGAGTGCCGACACAATCACCGACAAAAAGTCGTTTATACGATACAGTAGACAGCTGATAATAAGTATGAATCCAATATCTGTACAGATTTAAATTTGTACAGAAGATGATGACCTCACCATGTAGATAGCATAATTAAGTTTTTGAGAAGAGAAACATTTTCAATATGGCATTGTCTTTAGCAGCGTAGAGATACGCTATGTTCGGGAGATGTGAAGCCTCTTGAAATTAATAGAAGATTGCTGTAAGAGTCTACTGATAACTGAATTAGCAGGATAAGAGTCGAGTGTATTTAGTTACGAAAAATATGGGCGATCAATTATTTGTAATGATCGACGCTCCGGTTGTACAAGAATGTCTGTAAAAAGCGAGATTTATTGCACTTGCATCACCGCTTCAGAAATTCTGCATAAATTAGGTGCAAGCATTCGCACCGTTTAGAGTACCGCTAGCTGTGTGTGCCGTGGATTAATTCATTAAACAAATAAGCGCGTTTCACTGTTTATTACTTTCTACCCTGGCACACTCTTGTGGCCGGGAACATAACTAAAGCTGAATACGGATTACTCAGATGAAGCATTAATGCTCTTAAACTCCAATATCCTCCCCACTCTGGTCAAGCTCCAGGGGGATGACCAGATGGATAGGTCTGGCGATTCTTTAATGCTGAAGCGGACAAGTTTGCGACTTCTTGGCGTTGATTGTGCTGTAATGGATAGTTCTCTGTGACCGACAACATCTATCTTGAGTTTTCCTAACATTTTCACTTCTGAAATCGAATAGACATAAAGTGCATGCATAAAGTGGTGTTAGGTCGGCCACACAAACGCTTGCAGTCTGCAGAAATGTGAACTGAGGTCAACGTCAATTTTTCCCAATGTTACGACTGAATGCCATTACAGATTGATACGTGATGAGGCTTCTTACACTTGGCACTAGCTACTGTATTTCTTTTGATACAGACTTTCATACTGTGTTTTCGGTTGAGACACAAGGAGCATCTCTGTGTAGATTTCAGTTTCTCCAGTCTTTCATTTACGTTAGAGATTTTCAGCCTTGAGAATTGCTGTCTTAGCGATGTCCATGTATTCTTCACATCTTATGACATCCTCTTTGTATTCATCGTTGGACTGAAAGTTATGTAAAACAGAAATTTTAGTTTCCGTAGCTGTTCTGATATTCAGGTTTCCCTTTTGTAAATTAATTCAATGTCTCACAGAAATAAGCCAGGATGGGACGAATTTATTGGCCATAATTACAAGATTGTCAACATAGATCTACTCACTGATATTTTGTAGAGGTATTTTACTTACATGTACAATCCCCTTTAGGAGCCATCTGCATCAGATAATAATTGTTTTTATAAGATTAAGAATCAGAACTGCTGAATTAATGACAAGATCAATAACCAGTGTCTATAGTACTTCAATTTCGTGCAGTCACTGGCGCATATTATGGTGTTGATTATTATACCACTAATTAATTCTTTTTCTACAAACTCTAACATTTACATTGCCATCTCCAAGGCAGATCAAAACCCCTTAGGAGTGATGGAATTACGTTCCTTAACGATTCTTTAGTTGAGGAAATATTTAGTTAGTACGCTGATACTAACCAATACTGAGGACAACTAGATGTCATGGAGAGTTCTGCTATGGCTGCCTCAGGCTTGTATGACTATACTATGATTTACTGAAGAGAATAATTTTTCAGAATCAACAAAATTTCAATCCTGCAAAATTCAGGAAGGGTATCTACGATCGAAGTTTGTACTTCATAAAACGGATACTCGAAGATAATACAATGCCGTCAGACTGAATTTATGACACCAAATGACATGTTGCTTCCGAAATTCTATCTTCAGCTTACGCGGGATTTTTAATGTTCACCAAGTTGCAGCGAAAATGACTGAAGAGAGGACCTGTGTCCTTTGCCGATTGAATGACTGACAGTTGGGAGGGAGTTTGGGCTAATAACTACTATGTTAGGCCACTGAGAAGCCATCTAAATGATTGGGGAATGGAGCGCTTAAGGGTTTGAAAGTCTCTTCAAGATACGAAGACAGATTACGAACAATGCAAGGTAACCTGAATAGTTTATTTACGAATAATGGCAGGATTTTCAGAGAATATACAATGAATTTAATTATTACAAATAGAAGAACCATGCGAAAATTTCGCGAGTACAATAAATAGCAAGGTTGGGGAGTTGTCATAGTATAAAAGAAGAGCCGCCTCATTTGTTTGAATTGCTTATTGTAATAGGTACGTAACAAAAGTGGACGTCAGTGAAGCAGTTTATTAATTTCTCTGGTTGTGTGCTACTGCTATCAACTGGCTTGATTCTGAACTGTCACATACATTCCCAGTTATTACTTTTGCCCTTTAACAGTCTAATTCATTCAAATTTAGTTCTTAAGATATGACGTGACCAAAGCAGAGACTTTAATATTTAATATGATAGCTCATTTATCTATTTGGGTTTGATGTCAAGGGAAATAAATGGCTCGTGATACAAAAACGCGTTGATGAAATATTCATACTTTTGTCCTTTAAAGGCCGAATTGCGAAAAATTCCTGTCTTATTATATTATGTCACCAAATAGGAGATCTTAATCTTTAAACGATACTTCATTTAACGATTTCACTTAGGTATCCAGGGAGATAAATGGCTCGTGACACAAAAAACAGCATTTTAGAAATATTGATATTTTTGCCCTTAAAGGGTCAAACTTGAAAAAGAAAATATTTTCTTAAAATATGATATGATTAAAGCTGATACGTACCTTAATCTTTAAAATGACAATTCATTTATCTATTTGGATTAAGTATAAAGGGAGATAAAGGCTTGTGACAAGAGAAAACAAATAAAAATAATAAATATGATGGATGGGTGGTACTGAGACAAGGTATCAACGTATGTCGCAGTTCTCAGCTACAATTAGAATTTTTATCTTCGAACACCGGTCCTGTTACTGATGACAGCTATCTACTTGGCTTTCTGCAAACGCTAGCGTTGAAACTTGCCAGTCAGGAAAAATACCAAACCTGCAGCTGAGGGGTGGAGAGCTAGTTGTTTGCAGCAGATTTCATTTCGAATGCGTTAGTACCGACCCAAGATCATATTTGTTATTTCTAAAATGTATTTTTGTCAAAAGCCAAAATCTCCCTTCATACCTAACTCAAATCGATAAGTGAGGTATTTAAAGATTAAGGCATTCGCTTTGGTAGCATCATATTTTAAGAAAGTAATTTTTTTCAAATTCATCCCTTAAAGGACAAAAATGAAAATATTTTAGTGTCACGAGCCATTTATTTCTGTTGTTTATAACCGAAATCGATAAAAGAGGTATCATTTTAAAGATTAAGGTCTTTGATTTGGTCAAATCATAATTTAGGAAAGTAATTTTTCGGAATTCGACCTTAAAGGGGAAAAGTATCATTATTTCTATAACGTATTTTTTTGTCACGAGCCATTTATCATCCTTGATAGATAACCGAAATCGATAATTGGAGTATTATTTTAGCGATTAAAGTCTCGCTTTTGTCACATTATATTTTAAGAAAGGAATTTTTTGGAATTTAACCCTTAAACGGTAAAAGTTTAATTTTTTCCATAGCGATTTTTTCTATCGCGAGCCATTTATCTCTCTTGATATCAAGCTGAAATAGCTAAATGAGTTATCACTTTAAAGGTTAATAGCTCCACTATGATCACATCAAATCTTAAGTAAGAATATGTGGCCCTCCCCCTCGCCCTTAAGGTTTGTTGATGTTAAAGTAAGGAGAGGAAGGGAGGTGAGGAAGGGATAAGAATTCGGCTATGGCCTTTTATTCATTACTACCAAAATTTTATTATTAAAAAGGTACTAACAATGACATCTCAGAGGAAACTGTGATGTTAGGATAAGGATTTTTCAATTTTAAGAAGTGGTTAAGTTCTTCCGATGTTGTAGAGCTAA
>JARYHS010012519.1:70363499-70472751 GCA_031002005.1 Vandiemenella viatica
GAATGCTTCCACCTAATTTATGCAGAATTTCTGAAGTGGTGATGCAAGTGCAATGAATCTCGTCTTTTACAGACATTCTTGTACAACCGGAGCGTCCATCATTACCAATAATTGATCACCCATATTTTTCGTAACTATGTACACTCGACTCTTATCCTGCTAATTCAGTTATCAGTAGACTCTTACAGCAATCTTCTATTAATTTCAAGAGGCTTCACATCTTCAGTATCTACGCTGCTAAAGACAATGCCATATTGAAAATGTTTCTCTTCTCAAAAACCTTAATTGTGATATCTAGATGGTGAGGTCATCATCTTCTGTACAAATTTAAATCTGTACAGATATTGGATTCATACTTATTATCAGCTGTCTACTGTATCATATAAACGACTTTTTGTGGATGATTGTGTTGGCACTCACCTGTGGAGCTGGACGCTATCAGGTGATGTGAGGAGGACGCGCCTCTTACATTCTCGCCGCCCATGATCACCCTCCCAGGATCTTCACCGAAGGCTGCGATGTTGTTCTGAACCCACCGCAAAGCCAGCTGCTGGTCCTTGAGACCTGCATTCAACTTCGTCCTCCGTGCTCAGAAAAACTGCCAGAAACAAGGAAAGACTCGTTACAGGAAACTAGAACAATCAATGATATTGGGATGTGTTCAAACACAGCTGTAGATAGAAGAACTGTTAATTTGATAGTACTAAGATTTTGCTTATTTTCACAAAAGCAATTCTGTTTGTAGAATTCCTCTAACAAAGAGATAAAAAATATCACTTTACAACATATACAACCTCCCTAGAATGTCTGGTTGCTTAGTTGTTAAGGCGGTTGCTTCCAAAACGTTCACTGCTCCTATCACGGGTTCGATCCTCGCTAGACACAGGAATTTTGAGAGTTGTGTTTGAACGTATGAGCTACGACAACGTTCCGTGGTTCGGATTCCACGTTAAACTGTAGGTTCCCTCTAGGGCTAACAACACTATGTATATATCTATAATAATTAACGTGGTCCTAGTTGTCCGAAACGAGTATGCATACATAACCTCCTTAACTGGAGTGTAGGGTCCTGAACGTATTTAATAATACAGATGAGAAAGAACGGAAAAAATATTTGTCACCGTAAAGATTTTGGAAGAAAATTTGCTGGAATAAACGTCCGGCTCTGTCGATGACACTAACCAAAATAGTTTCTACGATCGTTGGAACGCCATCATTTACATGTCTCACAGTTTACTCAACGATTCCAGTGAATTGGCGAAAATGAAGATAGTTTCTAAGGGCGTTCTATTCTTGGCGATGTGATTAGTTAGCTGAGGTTAAATTGTGTAAATTAATGTTATACTGGAGAGTCCGAAGTGATACGATTAACCGTAAATGGGCGTTTGTCTCATCATTGGTTTTAAATTGACAGAGGGCACAAATCATGAAATATTCCAAGGTGGCAATTCACAGAAAACGTTTAAATTTTGCAAACTTTTATGACTGAAGAGAAGTGGGTAACATTAACGCTTATAGTTAATGATTGTTGCAAAACTTAAATAAATATTGTATACAGGAATAGGATGCAATAATCTAGTATAAAAATAATCACAAATACAGGACGTGATTGGGGTGAGAATTTAAGCACCAAGCTTAATTGTAGGTGAAAGAAGGAACAATAACTGAGATTACATCCCCTTCTCATAAATCTGGCAAATACGAGTTTCAGAACTTGGAGTAGTCCTAACGCCGATGGCATAAATCATTGTCACTGAGAATCAATGATAAGAAAAACTAGTTCCGTTTTTGGCAGTCAATAACCGCATCAGGATAAAATTCAACATTAATTTTCAATACTTGACATAATTATGATTACAGGAATTTACTGTCGAATTGGTTAACGTAACAAAACTTTGATTTTATTATCAGGGTGGACGTGTAGACGTGTCAGTAGAGCCACAGGCAATAGACGGAATGATCACATCCATTCTAATTTGGTCTTCAAGTGGAAAGTGAGTTCTATCAATAACATTTTAATATCTTTAGAGGTTTTTTTTTGCCGTGTTCTAAGTGCAGTTAATTCCTTGCACTAGATCCTGATATGGATCCAAAATTCCCTCACCGAATGCATCAACCTGGTAGTTCATTGTGACCAGAATGATGTCCTCGTCGATCAGGAAGTCCGGTCCGAAAGAACCCGAGTTGCCGGTACCCATGGCGAAACTGCCTTCAGGTATCCAGACGAGCACGGGCAGCAACGTCTGGTCAGCGCCAGCTTCCAGCGGGGTGTACACGTTCAGATACAGGCAGTCCTCATCGCCGTATTCCGTCTGCATACATCGCGTCTCTGACGCCCTCCCAGCTGCCAGCTGCCACTGGAGACTGACAAAACACGTATCTCAGCAAACACTGGCTATCTTTAGGTGGTTTCCCACGGACCGTGAATTTGCCGGTCGTAACGGTCTAGTTGTCAACAGCGGGCCGTGCGAAGGGAGCCGCTTCTACTTGCAGGGATGGCGCTCCTTTAACCGTTGCCCAGTCAGTAAACATCAAACGCCCGGGTACCTGAAACGACACTAGGCAACGTTGGGGAGGTGGCAGTGAGGTGGTGAGGTCAAGCCTGTGACCCGTTCTGATCCGTACAGTTCGATTGCACGGCGCGGCCTACAAAACCACGATGTCTGGGAAGCCACCATTAGATATAACAGCTTTCGCTTCTGTGAGCGATCAAACATGTATCAAAATAATTATGATAAGAATTAATCAAAGTATCTTCTCAGAGAATCAGAGATGACTAATTGTCAAGGCCCTTAGGTAAATTCAGATTAAAATTGTTTTACAACTCAAAGTTTATATATAAAAACATAAAGTGAAATTTTTTTACTACAGATCTATGCTAATACAATATAAATCTGTAAGCAAGCTGCGTGTGTCTCATTATTTGAACAGGAACTTGAAACAGCCCGCAAACCTAAAATTTAAATGGAATTGTATTTTATGAACCATTTTTAAAAAACTAGAGTTTGATTGAATATGATTTTTGTATGTTTATCTTACAATTTATTGTAAATCAGTGGAAATAGACTTTATTTTATGAAAATAAATTATGTAAATACCATTTATTATGTTTAAGAACAGAACTATGCAAGAGAATTACTTAAATGTTTGTAATTACAAGTATTAAGGTGAACTACGATGTTTAAAGGATGATTTACTACACTTTAAAATTATTTATGTGGATAATTTTGTTTTTAATTTATTTATTTATCAATTTTGTTTCATGGATCCCTGCAGAGGAAGGATCTCTGGGATGTGAAACATGTCATGGTTAATACACATACATACAATATGAGTTATAATCATAGAAAAAAACAATTATACGTTGCAAAGACAAATAAAGAGAATAACAATAAACATTAATTTTTCCAAATGAGTTTTGAAAAAGTCATATTGAATACAATTAATTAATTTGTTCAAATTCTTGAATGGAGTAGAAGGAGTTGCCAATTAGATAATGTCTCAGTTTTGCTTTAAATATATCTTTATTATCAGCAAACTGTTTTATACTCGTTGGAAGTTTATTAAACAGATGTATACCAGAATAATGAACTCCTCTTTGTACTAATGACAGAGATGTTTATGTTTTGTGGAAGTTATTTCTTTTTTTTTTTTTTTTTTTTTTTTTTTTTTTTTTTTTTGTATTGAAATTGAGTACCTGTGAATTAGAAGTAAACATGTTAAAATGATCTATGACAATGCACATGGGAGAATATATATACTGAGAAGTCATTGTAAGAATATTGAGTTTTTTTAAAAAAGTTGTCTGCAAGAAGTTCTTAGTTTTACCCAACACAACATCCTAATAGCTCTTTTCTGTGTTATAAAAAAAATTTACTTTGTGAAGAGTTTCCCCAAAAAATTATGCCATATGACATCACTGAATGAAAATATAAGCAGTACACCTGTTTCGTTAATTCTATATCTGCTGTTAGAAAAAGTGTTCGTATTACAACTTCTTCAGTAGTGAAGTGATATGTTCGTGCTAACAGAGTTTCAAATTTTTAATACCAAGGAATTTTATACTCTGTGATTATAATATTGTGTTATTTTTAAATATCTTTAATTTTCATTTATGACCATTTCTCAATGATTGTAAATGATTATGTATTGATTTTGATTGATTGTAATATGTTTTCAATATGTTTTTAATTTTTTTTGTTAAAGTTCGAGAACTATCTGTCGGAAGTCTTTGTAATGTTCTAGAACTTTCTGTGAAACTTATATAAAGCGAGCAGCAGAGGCTCAGAGACAGTTTTTCGACACAGTTTACGAGTTTGGACAGAGTTTTGAGCGAACAGTTTCACTTTTATTGTGAGTGTGTATGGCATTATAGTATCTGAAAGACGTGTTGAATGCAATCGTTGGAGTTTGTGTAGACATGTGACCAGTATCTATGAAGTTCGATGTTTTTTGAAAAATAAATACAGGTTAAATTTGAACTCTATCATGAACTAATTATTTCATATATAATTAAACCACGAGGCACCTAATTACTGCGCAGGTACCAATTAAGTTACATGAAATACTTTATCCGGCACTCCATATAAAATACTGTTTTTTATGGAATGCGTTTAGACAGATAAATTTAGCGAAATGGGTGCATGTACTGAATTTCGACCACTTGGAAACGCCTTGTTGTTCTAAAGAAAAATGCTTCCATCTATTTAATAGCCTTTCGACCTCATTTTTTGCTGAATTCTGAAACAAATCGTCTCCCGCGAAGTTTTGTTGTTCGTTATTGGTTGACGAAATTGATCCTCGAGTTTTTCTGAATCTTCCCTCTTTGCGAACACCCCTCCCTTCCATCCCATTCTATCTCTTCCCACCGGAGTGGATACATTCCGGCAATCATAAGGCATATTAAGACTACAATTCTCTTTGTAACCAGACGTTACGTCATTCGGAGTAAAAGTTTCCTGACGCCCTAGAAACTACCATGGAGGAAGGAAATATATGGAGACGACGCAAGAGACCTTCACCACGCATTGAAGTGAAGCAGGGCGGAGGAGGAGTGGGGGGCATGGCCGCTTCCATACAGACACGGGGAATATGTACAAAAACCTCAAGGGGACTCTAGGATAAAGGTGACGCTGAAATCTGGTGATGGATTATTATGTAACTCGATATGACAAATAAAAAATGAAGAATAAATTTTTTGATATCCTGCTTAGTTTTCGAGATATTCTGTCCCAAATGTGAAATGGTTTTGGTTGAAATTCAGAAGAAAAAATTTATCAAAGTCAAATTTGATGATGGATTCTTATTTAAAAAGACGAGACAAATGAAAAATAAAGAATAAAAATTTTCGATATCTCACCTAGTTCTAGAGATATACTGTATCAAAAGTGAGGTGTCTTGAGTTGAAATGGAGAAGAAAGATTTCGCAAAAGTCAAATTTAATGATCGATTCTTATGTAACACGACGAGACAAATCGAAAATAAAGAATAAAATTTTTCGATATCTTGCTTAGTTTTCGGGATATACTGGGAACATCGCAATTGTTTGGAAGCGCAATATCGCCGCTGCCGCCACTGCGCATGCACGAGCCTGCTTCACCAATTTAACGTCACTTCTCCTCCATATATTTCCTTCCTCCATGGAAACTACCAACATCTATGACGTAAATTAGCGTCTTTATGCCAACAGAGTCTTGTTAGAAAGCTCACCAGAGTTTGGCTCTGGAGGCTGCCTTAGCATAACTATTGATATCTACATTCGCTTGTATTTAGTTATTAATAAATTAATTGCATGTAACGGTTATGGGAAAGACAACGACACAGCGGAGAATATAATTTGGTATTTGTCGTAATGACATGAAAAATCCGTGTTACATAAATCAGTGACCACTTCTAATACTATAAGTAATTATGGTTATTTAAAGCAGTAAGTTAATATTTAAATGCTATATGTTATGTCAAAGTTACAGTTATGTTTTGTGGTAAATGAAGTTAATGATATACGTATTTTAAGACAAATGGAGTTATTTGTTTTACTATCAGGACAGTAGTAAGTTTTATACAGGAAGCATTGTACTTTGCCATCTTTTGCAATCCTGTAAGATTCCTGTTGGGAAATATTAGCTATGTCGATGGCCACTGTCAGTTACTTCAAACAACTTAGATTCTCTCGCAGACTGTGAGCTTTTCCCTCAATTAGCGTGGAATAATCAGCTGCCAGCAATCACCAGACAGCCTCTGAAGGTTAATAACTTCTTCCCACTAACTGGGGATGACAGCGTGCTAAGGATGGATGAGAAAGGCCCAATCTCTTCTCAAACACATGCAAGCAGCAGTTCAATTTGTTTTAATTAAATATCGTTAATATCCGCCCAAAAATTCTACAGTGTTGTTAATTTTAGAAATTATAATCTCTGTTCCGAAAGAAATATCACATAATTTAATAAGCGCAGTTATATGAAATGCACATTCAATTACTCGTGCTGCATTTATAACAAGCTCCTAATATACTTCACATTAATATTACTTCTCCCACACAATGGAGCCCAAACACGCACCGCGCGTTATTGATAATGCGAGCGCCAACCATACGAGCTATTGCTGGCGAGGTGACCAAAGATCCTTACAATCCTAGCTAACGATACTAAACTTACGTTACCCAAAGACTTTAATTTAATTTATTTAATTTAATAGCGATGGAGGACACGCTCCAGTGGTAATTTCCCAACACACCTATCCCCCCCCTCCCCACCACTTTTTCCCGTACCCATCTACTTTTGCCCTCTACAATATTCAACTTTAAATAATTATTTCGGCGTTTTTGGTAAATTATTCACCAGTTATATTGGTAATTTATTCCAATCCCTGACCTCCTTACCTACGAATGAAAATCTTCCCACATCCTTGTGTCTGAAATCGAGTGCCAGCTTATGGTCATGGTCATCTTTCCTTTCCATGCATTACTTTTAATTTTTACACCAATATTTTTGCAGGTCTCATCACCAATATATGCCTGGTATACTCCCACGTCACTCTTCACCATCCTCCTATCTTCGAATGAATCCAGTTCTTGCTCTTTAACGGTTAGAGTTCTGGCCTCGCATTCGGGAGGACGGTGGTTTGAATCCCCGCCGGGCATCCAGATTTGGGTTTTCCATGGTTTCCCCAAATCACTCCAGGTGAATGCCGGCCGAATTCCTCCCCATTCCTTGCCCCCCATCCTTTCCCGTCTCTAAAAATCTCGCTGTTAAGAGACGTTAAGCAGTTAAAAAAAAAAAAAACTTGTACGTATTTACATTTTGCTCTGGACAAATAAAAAAAAAAAAAAAATACTCACCCAGCACAAGGCTGCTAGGATAAGAAGTGTTGGAACAGTGAGGCTTATGCTGAAAGCGACCATTGTGTCAGAGCTAACCAATGCCCAACCGCTAATCGAAATGCTGGACGGGTTACTGCCACTTTACTGTCTACATCCTTGTATTTAAATGTTTTAGACAGAGGATATTTACACCAGATCTTGATTTTTGCACATTTGGTTTCATTTTTCTGAGTTAAGGGTAATTAAATGCAGATAATCAAAATACTCATTAATTTGTAACTCGCAAACAATATAATTGATTTTTATTTAAAGTGTTGGCGGAGAAGAATTAACAGATACGTGTTATACGTTATCTTAAAGCCAAGAAAAAGGTATTTTACTTTTTCTCAGGCCTCTTAGCTTAATTCGTCAAATGGTCATGACAGAGGACTTTGTCGAGTACTTTGTTAGTGGAAAACGTAACTATCTACAGAAATCCGATATGCGACACATGCAACGAGAGTGCAGATAAATTAGTTGCAAATCACTGCAACAGTTGCTTCTTATCGCTTAAATGAAACGTTAAATTAAGAATATTTACTAGTATTTACTGACCAAGAAACCTGGTGAATTCTCTTTCAAAATTAACAGTCTCTTACAGATTTTGTTTATTTTTCACTGAATGTATGCTTTTATTAACAGTTGTTTGTGGCAACTTTATTTCCGTGAACTGCTAGTGCACGGATCAAACCGTTTATGACACAATTGTGTCGTGTAGTTTTACCATCTTATTTAAATTAGCAAAACCGTGAGATCAGCTCCAGACAAGACTGTATAAAAATCTAATCGATCGTCCACCACCAATTGACTTCTCCGATTTTATCCTATAATATAAGATACGTGTGATTTCTATCATACTTGACGCACCATAGAATATGCATTCAAAGTTTAGCTGTGATAGCAAAAAAATTGTTTATACTAAGTTTAGATTAGTAAATATCAATTAATAATTTCCTTCCATTACTAAGCATACTATAGAAGACAGTTAAGATCTGTATATCAAACCTTCATTAACTGATTTAAGCGATTTGGCCGAAATTATTAGACGTTTTATGATCAAGAAGTTTATCAGTTCTGACTATCTTTGCCTTTAACGTCACTTACATAAGCCTATACATCGAATACAGTAGTACAATTTCTTCTGATATTAGAAGGGCTGAATAACATTTTGAAGCAGTAACTGCTACACAAACTAGTTCGATCATACCGAAACTTTGGCTTGCCTCTCTATGTTAAAAGTATGCCTTGGTAGCTGTACTTCTTTTAATGAAATCGTTGAAATATTTATCATTTCTGCAGGCACTGACATTTTGGATGTCCACTTTCAAGTATATTTGTCAGTAATGTTGTGTACGCCATGGTAAAAAAAATCATGTTTTGGTTTTCAGAACATTAACGAAATAACTTCAGGCTAACAGAGGACTAGTTCATTTTTAAATACCGTGGCCGAATTCCTTTCCAATCCTTGGAAAATAATCTTTTCAGTAACATTTCAAAATATATAAAGTATATAAAATAAACCAAGAAAGGAGTTGTCTGAATTTATCGGTACGTGCATCCTCACCAATCTTTAAGCTTCTTAATTACTGTATGATGTTAATTTAATGATCCACAGTACAGTTAACCCAAGAAGAATGAAACAGCTCATGAAAATCACTTATGTCTGGTATGTGGTTTGACTCGTACTGTCTAGTGCAGGAACTACCTGAACGCTAGCCACCATGCTTCCGTGTTGGCAGTGGCACCCGCGGCGCCCACAGTGCCAGCGGCTGAGACCTACCAAGACGGATCAGAGGAGGCAGCAACACTTACACCCGTGTTCACCAGCATTACGTTTCTTCGTTCTCTGTTTCCTGTCTGTTCCTCCGTAGTCTCATGAACAAAAGTTGCAAATTATGAAAACAAGTTCATGAATAATGAACTGCATTAGTATCAGCTTGTAAAATTTTCGCATTTGTGCAACTTCTTGTTTTATTCTGGGTTACCACATGACTCATAACAATTTAACCCCTTAAGTCAGTGTGAGTTCTTTACAGACTATTGTCGGAACAGCTAACTGTAGTATTAATATCAGTATGGGGTGAAAAGTTGGTCTGCATTAAAAATTTCAAGTAGGATAAAGCGTATACATCGCGGAATGAACGTGTAGCAGTCTTCACTGCTGGTACACATACCAATGTCGAAATAAAGGCAGCAACCGCCAGATAGACAGGTTGCACATTAGCAGAGGCATTTCCCTGAAAGTAGAGTACTGATGGGTAGGAGTTGGAGCAATAACCGTAACAAAGAAGTCACCTAGCCGACCTGGTAACAGGTTATGATGGGCCGAAAGTTGTCCTCACTTGTGGAAGAGACCGAGGTTGGAGGTGATGGTAAAACCCTAGGTTCTGGAATGGAGCTAGGCAGAGGACTGCCCGACGCCGACTCGAGCCAACAAGTCGTCTTCAGACATGACATGACAACAAATTGCTGGGGAAGACATAGGTCCCCAGAGTGCGGGAAAGTTTTTGCGTGATAACGCATCACCTTCCATTTTAGTTTTGGCTGGCCTTACTTGTTTGACATTGTTAGAATTGTCGGTTCCGATGAAGTTCTATTGCTGGTGATCAAGGAGTTTCCTTGGCCACCTTAGTCTGTGATCATAAATTGGTCCACCACCCAGTGAGTTAACCCTGCAGTGGTCGCGTGGATTACATATGTAGTCCACTCAAGCCATTTCTAATGGGACTTTTCAGAGCGCGACCACTGCAGGGTTAATCAGGGGGTTGGCCGAGTGCTGGATCTTTTCATAGAACTACGCTGCCAGCTTTTGAAAGCGGGTTCTGAGTTTGGAAAGTCCGCTTATTCGGTGTAGATCTTCTGTATGCGTCTCCCTGGGTAGGTGGTACGTGAATCTGATAGCCTTATTCTGTATGGTCTGGAGTCGCTGGAGGTGGCATTCCGCAGTGTTGCCCCAGATTGCGGAGGAAAACCCTAGGTTCTGGAATGGAGCTAGGGAGAGGACTGCCCGACGCCGACTCGAGCTAACAAGTCGTCTTCAGAGGTGTGCCACTGATGGAGGCGTTGTCATCACTGGGCTAGAGGCAGACAGCACACCGGGACCGGCGCCACTGCGGGACGCAGCCAAGTCTCCCCAGGCCAGCCATGATCACTGGACATGCTGTCAGAGCGACGACGGGACTCCAATAAAGTCAGGTGGGACCGCCTGCCAAATTCTCGGGGATGGTAATTGTCGTATTGGGAGATAGCCTTAACTCGCTGTTATTAGCCGAGACACGACTGTGTTCGCAAGCAATAATACAACTAGATACAAATTGTCAGCGCCCTCAGAACTAGTAGAGAAGGAAAATAAATGTCTTTAAATGTGCTATATGTGGTCACTACTCATTTTTAG
This sequence comes from Vandiemenella viatica, assembly GCA_031002005.1. Taxonomy (NCBI): domain Eukaryota; kingdom Metazoa; phylum Arthropoda; class Insecta; order Orthoptera; family Morabidae; genus Vandiemenella; species Vandiemenella viatica. The sequence continues at coordinate 70,374,251 of JARYHS010012519.1, forward strand.
AGCTCCCCTCTGATGGAAAGAAATTGCAAACCCGAGTGGCCGATTAAACGTGGGCATACTGTAGTTATTCCTACAACCCTTTCCCACATTCTCTGTCTCCTTTAGTGGTGACTCGTAGAACGAGTCACTACAGGAAAGAAAAGCTTGGTGTCAGCTGGGGGTGCCACTCAGCTAAAAGGAAGTACTAGAGGAAAGATATCCTACATATTATGTTGGGAGTGGATTCATAAAAAATTAATAGGGAAACCTCCTCAGAACTAGATGTTAATTCGGGCGGTCCTCATGAAAGTGTTATAGGACCACTTTTTTCCCTAATTTTTATAAACGGTCTCAGTCACAACGTTAATTGCAGTATGCGATTGTTTGCTGATGATGCACTTATCTATAGGGTAGTCAGGTGCTCTGACTATTGCTTAGAAATTCAGCGCTATCTGGATGTTACTTCGGAATGGTGCCATAAATGGCAGCTTACGCTCAAATGCAAAAAGTACAAAGCAATGCAAATAAGTAATAAAAATACCCCGTTTTCTCACGAGTACAAAGTTAACAATTCAGTTGTTAACACGGTGTATTCCCTGAAGTATCTAGGCGTAAAAGTACAAAGTAACATGAATGGGACTTGCACATAACTTCCGTCGTAGGCAAAGCTAATTCTACACTACGATTCATAGGTCGCATTTTGAGAAGTTGTAATGCTCATATAAAGGAAATAGCGTACAGAACACTAGTGCGTTCGCATTTGGATTACTATTGTGGAATTTGGGATCCATTTCGCAAGGGATTGATTGACACTTTAGAGAAAGTACAGAAGAGAGCCACTCGATTCGTGACTGCTAGTTACTGTCTTTACGGAAGTGTCACAGAGCTGATATGTGGGTTGGGCTGGGATTTTTGGCGGACAGACGACGTAGTTTTCGTTTGAATTTGTTGGAGAATATGCGAAAATCTTTAATTTACGAGTGCAATGAAATAATTCTTCCGTCAACCTATTTAGGTCGCAATTATAGGAGGGAGAAGATTCGAGAAATAAGATGCCGTACTGATACATTTATGTATTCTTTCTTACCTCGTCCTGTTCGTGATTGGAATGCACTGAATTAGGAGTGGTACTTAACACCCTCTGCCACCCACAGTATTTGCAGAGTTTAGATGTAGATGTAGTTTAGAGAAGAAGTTCTGTAAGTAGTACAGCACAGTGGCGTAGCTAAGTTAAGAAGGGCCCCGGCACAAAAAATATTATGGGCTACCTCGGGGGCCCCGGTTCAAGGCACCGCCAAGTCCTCCGGTAGCTGCACGCTTGGTCTAGCACAGAAATATGTAAGACCACAAGAGTAATCCACTAAATACAGTGTCTATAGGAGACGAATGTCGGAGGAAAGAAGCAGTATCCAATATCCAGTGAAGCAGCGAACGGAACGAGTTTGGCAGTCAACGTGAAGCAGTAAACAGCTGACTAAGCAACAATGGAGGTCGGCGGCCGCCGTGACACAATAAGCGACGCAACCGCAGCAAAACACCCAGTCAAGAAGTAAACGCAAGAGCAAAGAGCATGCTTCGTACAAGGAGACAAGCGGAACTTGCGGAAGGAGATGAGCTCGTGAAAAATGATCTATTTCAAGGAAAAGTGTGGGGAAAAAATGAGACATCTGAACGAGATGAGGATAGTAGATCATAAGCAAGTTTAGTTGTGGCGCTTAAATTGATACTTCAGTCGTTTAATGGAGATAATTGTGACATGGCGTTTGAATTGGTGAAAAAAGATGATTATATTATCTTACTTAATTTTTTAAAGACGCGAATCACAGCAGTAGCACGCCAGAAATTAATTGTACGAGAGAACACAAATACGTAGGAAGATGTAAGAGGCATGCTGATTGCAAACTATAGACCCAAAATGACTTTAGATTATTATGCTATAAAAAAGTTTGCGAGTAGTCAGCAAAAAGGTGAATCTATTGCGGATTGGGAAAGTCGGTTAGATTCTATTATTCATGAATTTAAAGAAGCTAAAAGCGGATCAATGGTAGGAAGCTAGTTGAACAGTGCGATTAAATTAATCTATTCTCTATGAAGGGGGGTGTTCGCTCAAGGCTTACTGGACGAACGAATTATCAGTGTTCAGATTGCAGCTACCCGCGGCGGTGGTGATGGCAAGCGGCGAAGAAGCAGCCATATTATCTGCTAAAGAAATGCTGGATTATAGGGAGGCGCGTAGAAATTCTGAATCTGTAGCGGTGAAAAAAATAAAGTATGGATATTGTTGCCGAGAAAGGTATACGGCGGAATATGTCGTAAGAAGCAGAGGTGCTAATTGGATGGCCACGGGGAACAATGCGTGACAATGTTGGGTGGCTCCGAAGGTGCGAGGAGTTATCGCAGTGATACAAGAGAACGAAGTAGAGAGTCAAGGACGTGGACGTGATATTTCATGGGAAAATCAAGGAAATGGCATGAAGGGCAAGGTATGTCTAACGAGAAGACCATAGAGGGGGAAAAAGAAATACAAAGGATGCGGTGCCATGTACGAGATACAACTTGGAAAGCCATCCTGGTACGAGCAAATATTTCGGGGCAGTGGAGTGCTGGATCGGCAGGCGTTGGGGTCATGGGGCACACGACTGCAATTTACGCATGAATGGAGAGAAGACAAATTCACGGGAGAATCCGGGAAACTGAGTCGGAGTGTTGCGAAGCAATCCTGTCATACTCAGGAAGAGATTTTGTACAAAATGGATTGCAATAATCGTAATGAATTTGTGGAATTGGAGTGTGAGCAGAGCGAAAATGGGACAGTTTGTTTATCGGTTGACACTAGAGCTCAAGTATCTCCTATTCAGGGAAAATTTTTGAAGGACTGGCGGAGTATTGATGGGAGAAGGAAGATAATGATTAAAGGTATAGCCGAGGGAGCTGTGTATACTTAAGGAGGGGAGCGGCATTGAAAGTAGTACACACGTTGCATGCGGTATCTGAGAGAATAAATCTGCCATATGACGGAGTTCATGGAAGCGAGTTTCTAAAGAAATGGAGGGATATTGTGAACTTAGTAATTGGAGGTGTAAGCATTCGAATGAAGAAGAGGCTGAAAGGGATCTTCCAATAAAGGATCGGGAGCAGCCTGAGCACAAGAAGTTGATAGAGTGAGTATCGAACTATGTGCAAGGTCAGGATACAATGCAAGTATCCGTACTGAAGAACCACGAGAAAAGATTGGTGCGGAGGATTCTGATAGGGCCTACAGAAGAGGTGGTTGTGAAAATAGGAATAGAGAATGTGGGAGACAGATGCGGCACAATGGTTGTGTCTAAACAAGAATTACAGAAGGAAGTATTGGTGCCAGAAGCTTTGATAATACTGGAAGGAGGGGCTTGTATTATTACACACGTCGGAAGAAGAAGTAGTGATAGAAAATTCCCGCGTACGAACGGAGGAATACGAAGAGCGGCAGCAAATAGGATAAGAATGGTAGCCCCATGCAGCAACAATGCGACACTGGAGAGGAGTCGGCAAGTTACGGAAGGATTACTTACCGATCATTTAGATGAGGAGGAGAGGCAGGCGTTAAGAGAATTGTTCATAGCCTACAGTGATATATTCCGTGAGCAACCCCGGTCGTTTGTTCTTTATGGACCTGTGTAGGCGTCGGAGTTTCTCCTCAGTCGTCGAATTTTGGAACGCAAACGTCATCCTGTCCTCGTACTGACTGCCTCATCATTTGGACGCCGCTTTTGATAAGAGCCTCTGCTCTCTACTGCGCATGCGGGCGCCCGCGTATGCTCCGATCCCAGTCAGAGACTCCAATCGCATCCCGAGATGTCTCGCTACGTTCTCCCATGGCGGAATATGCAAATATTTAACTGTTACGTTTTTACGTCGTTTCGTACCTTTTCATTTGATCACCCCTTGTGCTATTAACAGTGTTCTCCCGCTACCGCTAAACTCGGAGATTTTGGATCAGTTGGGGAAATCCAGATATTTTTCCACGCTGAATCTGTCAAAAGTGTATCACCAAATTCCTATAAGGCCATGTGACCGTAAAAGACGGCATTTAATACCCCTAATGCCCACTGGGATTTAAGCATCTATCAGTGGGGTTAACCGACTCCCCCGCATCCTTCAAACGCCTAATGTCCATTGTTTTAATGGAAATAGCAGGTAGTAAGACTCTAACATATACTGATGATATTACTGTATTCACTATTACATTGGAAGACCACATGAAGAGACTGGCGGACGTATTTCAGATGTTGTGAAAAAACAATTTACAACTTCTTGCACAAGGAGGTAGTGTACTTAGGTTATGTTATAACGGAACAAGACGTGAGCCCAGAACTCGAGAAAGTAAGAGCGGTCCAGGAATTCCCAACACCAATGACGGTAAAATAGCTGAGAAGCTTTTTTGGACCAGCCAACTATTACAGAAGGTTCATTAAAAAATTTAGCCTAATAGCGAAGCGGCTGAACGACCTGCTTTCAATGGGAAATCCCGGAAGAAGAAGCATTCCAAATGTTAAAGAAACTGTTAGCCAATCCACCGTACCTACAATTTCCCGATTTCTCAAAAGAATTCGTGATATCAACAGATGCAAGGCAACTCGCATTAGGTGCGATTTTAGGACAGGGGAAACCAGAAGAGGATGCGCAAAATTATACATGCAATCCTCATGTTAAATAAAGCCGAACAAACATACCCGGTAATTGAACGAGAACTTTTGGCTATACTGTGCGCTATCAAGCAATTCCGGACATAAGTACTGGGACCCCGTTCACCATCTATACCAACCACAAGCTATTAAAATGATTGTTTCCGTGAAGGATCCGTCATCTAGATTGAGGAAATTTCGACTGAAATTAGAGGAATATCAGTACTCGATACATTACAATTCTGGGCGACAAAATATGGCAGCAGATGCGCTATCACGTATCAGGCACGTGACAGAAACACCAGTGACAGACGCTAGTGGCAAGGAATCGCGAGAGGCGCGACCGCAAAGCGAGCGGAGGCAAGAGGCCGAGGCGAGTACAGTCTATGGAGAAGCCGGCAGAAACGAATGAGGTGGGAGCATCGCCAGCTTAGGCCAGGGCCCAACGCGAGCGCAGGCTATGGAGAACGTGACATTAACGAATATAGAGAAGCAGGCTATTATCTGCGCAAGGCTCATGATTCTTTGATTGGAGGACATTGTGGTATGACGAGAACGTACCATAGGCTGAAAAAGCGGATAACTTGGCCTGGAATGAAGGAAGACATCAGGCATTACATAAAAAATACCCGAAATGTCAGATTAATAAAGTGGCGCGACCTAAGACGCAGATTAGGAATTACCAAGGCACCCGCAGAGATCTTTGAGCGTTCGACATTAAAATAATGGGCCCGCTCCCGGGCAGCTTAAGGGGGATGCGTTACATCTTAACCTTTCAAGATGCACTCACTAAATATTTAGAGGTGATACCAATTGAAAAGCAGGCTGCAACTACGGTAAGCCAGGTTCTAGTTGCAGAAATAATCTTGAGTTATGGGACCGCCAGCTCGGTGGTTTCGGACAACGAATCATGTTTCACAAGCGAGGTGGTGAACCGTCAGCTACTAAACGTCAAGGGGGTGTTTACCTCTCCATACCATCCAGCCCCAAATGGGACTTTGCATAAAATCCCAGCGGAATACCTGAGACACTTCATTATTCAATACCACGCCAAATACCGCTACAAAGTTTGAAGCGACGAATTTTTTTATGGGAGGCCTGTTAAAGAAAAAGCCAACCTATCCATATTATGACTATGATAACTACGCAGCTAGCTTGAAACACCACATGCAATTTTCTGCATGAGGAGGAGCGCAAGTTTATGCAAGGGAAGAAAAGAAAATAATAAAGAAAATTATGATAGAAAAGAGAACCCTTTAGAATTTAAGCCAGGAGACCGGGTATTATTATCGGACTTCGCCTTGCGGCGGGGAAGGTCTAAGCACATCTGCCGTTTAGAGGGCCTTTCAGGGCTGTTGGAGTGAATCCTCCAAACGTTACGTTGCGTCTCCAAAACAACAAACACCTAACTGTTCATGCAAATTGTTTAAAGATTTTCTATTAAAAAAGGGGATATGTAGATAAATACGGGAGTAGGAGGAAATAGCTATGAGTAACTAGTTGTAGAGGAGTTAGAGAGGAATAAACTATACATGTAAATATAGGCGGGTAATAGTCACACATTGACGGAAATCTTCTTGTGCACTGCATGGGAGTACTACTCATAGGGATCGTCTGTAGTCACGGCCACACAATCCGGAACTTCCAAGACACACCCGGAATTTATTACGACGATAAGGCTAAGACGCAGGTATTCAGTAGCATCTGGTGATTAATCAGCTATGTCAGTTTGGATGATCTTCAGCCGCAAGTGATACAAATTAATGACTGTGCGGTAGAAACCCTTGCGTACTGTGAAAGGGAACTGAAACGTTACCATAGAGACGATAGGGATTGCAACCCATTGCGCCAAGAGATCAACTGGCAGAGAGATAAAATATGATGGGAAAAGGAATTGTTGGGGAAAATCACGCGGCAGGAGCCCCGATCTAAGAGGACCGGCTTTAGATTTATAGGTGAGATTTCGAAAATTTTATTTGGGACCTTAACTCAAAAAGATACATTGGAATTAAGAAATCACATCAAACAGTTAAAGAGCGAACGGGGAAGGCTCTTGCGACTAAATCAAGAACAACTGACGATTTTAAAAAGTATCCTTTCCTCGGTAAATGGAACTCTAAGACAGGATTAACGAAATGAAAGAACGTTCACAGAAATGATGTGGAGATTAAGTTCGTACTTATAGGAATATGCAAACTACAACAATATTATACTGAAAGAACTGGCGCTGCGAGTCGCACTGAACGAGATTCTCCTCCACTTTACTACTTTGTATCAAGATATAGCGCAACATTATGGAGTGCTCGTCATAGCCATCTTGCAGGCTCGAAAAGGCTTATTGGAATCTCACCTCATCCATCCCAATCAAATTGTGCAGTACCTAGAACTAATTCGCGATGACATAGCAGATAAGAGGTTTCCTATTCCATTAAATGAGGAGGCAGAATATCACTTATTAAGGGTTATCGACATTTAAGCTTTGATCTCGGAACCCTTGTTATGCTATGTTTTAAAAATTCCTTTGGTCGTACCCCAGTACTTTCAAATAAATCTGGTTCTTCCGTTGCCTATTGAGATTGACAAGGATAGTCATGTGTATCAATATATCCAACCCAGCCACGAGTACCTTATTGTAGGTAGGACCAAACGACAATACGCTCAGGTTAGCCAAGAACAGCTCGACTGTAAACCATTACTCCAATCCGCGGGATATGCAGATAGACGTTTGTACCGATGTCTGTTCAGCTGCATAGCGTCTGCGAAACGCAATTGTTACAGCCTGTCAAGGAACTCCCGCGGGATTGTGAACAAAGAATAATACGGTTGAATACGACCATCTAGTCTCAGCTAAGCGGACGGGAATGGTTATTCGTTAACTCATCTCCTGAGGGGCTTACTATCGTGTGCGGACAAGAACCAGCCAGAGATGTAGTGCTCTCTGGAACAGGCAGCCTCACGCTGGAACGCATTTCTATAAGCTAGCACGTCTTCCTACAAGCGGAACGAGAAATTGAACCTGAGTTATATATTCAGGATGTGCTTCCAAGACTTACGGAACACTCAACCTCAGAATCAACAAGGATTACGAATTCAGTGAATGCAGTTCACTGTCGAACTTCCGGCAGAAACAAAATCGCAACACCTGGAAAACTTGAAAGGAATTTGAGACAATGTAAAGAAATTAGAAGAAAGGATGAAGTTTGCACGACAGTTGATGGCCCATCACGGAACCGGGGAACAAAACGCCCTGCATGCGACCTTCACAGTGGTGGAAGCCCTAAGTATGACTCGTGTTGCATTTACATTTTTATAAAGGTTACAGAATGGTACGCCTCTGGAGAAACCGTGCCAGCATCGGATCCGAGCAGGACGACAGGATCACCGACTCCAAGGGGCGTCGAAGCCCTGACACCAATGCACAAGAGGAAACGACACCGCGAGCCGCTTGGGTCGTCTCGAAAAACGAGGCAGCAGCAGCAACCTGCAAATTACCTTATTGACGATGAACGGGACACGAGTGACTCACTACCCTAGGACCTTACCTGTAAAACAATGGATATCGAAAAGAAAGTTCACCCCAACATGTAATGTTTTCACTTAGACGTCTCAGTGTAAACTGATTGTTGTTTAAAGGTCGGATGTGCGTGCATCGGGAAAATAGCTGACGCCGGTAGAATCTGCTGGCGCAGGCCTAGCGTGGCACGGAGTAATTAAAATCGCTACGAGGCCACACAGGCTCTGCTGCAGCACGCGGTCCAAGGAGAATCTTCTGACGGACAACCACCTCTACTAGATTAAGATTGTTTTAACTGTATCACACATATCAAAAAAGGGGGGATCTCTACACTTAGACCTAAGCACATTGTAAGTATATATTCATTGTAAAATAGACTGAAGAAATCAGTCCGAGAGGAATTCGGAAATGAGGGGTGGGGAAGATATAGTATTAATCACTGCTGGAACGCATACCAATGTCGAAATAAAGGCAGCAACCGCGAGATAGACAGATTGCACAATTTCAGAGGCAGTGCCCTGAAAGTAGAGAAATTGGAGCAGTGACCGTTTCAAAGAAATCACCTAGGTGACGTGGTAACAGGTTTTGAAGGGCCGAAAGTTGTCCCCACTTGAGGAAGAGACTGAGGGTGGAAGTGATGGTTAAGACCCTATGCTCTGGGACGGAGCTAGAGAGAGAACTGCCGGATGCCAACTCGAGTTGACAAGTCGTCTTCAGAGGTGTGCCGCCGACGGATGCGTCGTCATCGCTGGCATAGAGGCAGACAGCACCCGGGACCGGCGCCACTGCGGGGCGCAGCCATCTCGTCGCCCCAGGCCTGCTATGATTGCCGGACAGCTTTCGATATTAATGGTAGATGAAAATAACTTTTCTGACACTCAAATATTGTCAACACAGACTGCGTTGACGAAATCTCATGTTATTATAACTTTTTTCCGTATATTTCTACAATAATTTTGAATGTAGTAGTAAAAGAACAATATGTCTTAATAGAACACCGTCAAATTAACTAACTTCAAAAACCTGCAATTATTTGTCAACGAAGTCACTTAAAATTACTTTTAAACAGAATAGTTCTACATCGCAAATATTGATTTTATCATTAATATGTAGTTATTTTAATGCGATATTATCGGTAAAACGTCTTCCTTTTTTTACCCTAGCGTTTGTTCAAAATTAACGTTTTTTTGTAAGCGGTAAATTTTTATGTTCTGTATGGACACTAATTTCTCTTAAATATTTTTGAAAACTAAAATGAAGTGCATTAAATGTCTGCACAACTCTTTTATTAACGATGTATAATGCATATTTTCGTTTGTATAAGAAATATGTTATAAAATATATCACATTTTATTGTGAGGTGGGCGAGTCTCAATTTTGGATATTCACGTGAATGTACCACCTACAGGGAATAGGACTGTGTACGCAGATGTGTTGGATGGTTGAATAAGTTTTGGGAGGAAATATAGTGTTGAGCGATTCAGATCGTTCGGATACATACGGTGGTACATGTTTATTTGGTAAGTCATCTAATTTAAATATTTCATTTTTAAACGCAAAACTATTTTTATAACACTTATCAATTGTATCTGTAAATAAAAATAAAGCCCACGTAACTTAAATTTTTACATCTGTCACTTCGATTTAATTAATTAGAAATCCGGAATCCTTCAGATAACTAAAATAATTGTTGATGTTATTATTAATAATGACGAAGAGATTGTACTGGCGGCTTTTTATTTTGTTTAATGTCCAGATGTTATGTAGTAATCAACATTAAAGATCTGTCTACTTTTATACAGTTGTTGTTTCAACAATATAAATACATATAAGATGGTATGCGAAGACAACTACAATGCCTCCAATTACCCCTAAATAAATAAATAAATAAAGATGCAGGAAAAAAGTTGGATTATTAGCGCTAACTATGAGCTAGCTCTATAGCGCTGATACATAACCATGCCAGTTAATACGTTTGTAACATAGAATGTTTCCTCATGTCTGAGTATATCTAGTAGGCCTATGTACCCAGAAATATTTCTTATCGCACCAACAACTCGGAACTAATGTGTAAATCAGTTAATTATCACGGATGTGCACGGAATGTGTTATTGTTGGTAATGAATCAACAGTAGATAGCGATACCCCTTGTTTTACCATTACTATTAACCTTTTCACTTTGCTGCTATCTAAAATTCTCTAAATTGTCTAAATTTATATTATTTATACTACTGAAAAAATTAACATTACTACTATCTAAAATTCTTTGTTGACAAAATTTGTATAATTTGAGATGTTCAACAAATTTTTAAAGATATAAGATAAAAAAATCTTAGACAAAACACAAACTTCAAATTTCTATCGTATCAATCGATAATAAAGTAATTTTTTTTTTTCTTTTAAGTTTGACTCGTTGGCAGTGGAATGTGTTATTAGATCTGGCCGGAAAGCTTAATTTATTTTATTTTTGCGATGGAGCGCACGCTCCGGTAATAACATCCCTACACACTTACTTTTTCCCCTTTCCTGTACCCACCTACTTCTGCCCTCCACAAATTTAAACTTGATTCTTTCAAAGTTTTTTGTAAATTATTTATCATTTCTCTTGGCAACTTATTCCAATCACTGAACCCCTTACCTACGAGAGAAAATCTTCCCATACTTTTGTACCTGATATAGTACTGTTTTTTGGTTTGCTTTACGCGTCGTCGACATCGAGATCATTAGCAGCGGGAAAGGAGAGGGAACAAGGAACGGAAAGGAATTTTGCCATGGCATTTTAAATGAAGCATCCGCCATTCGGCTGGAATGATTTGGGGAAACCATGGAAAACCCCAATCTGGGTGTCCAGACTGGGATTCGAACGCGCATCCTTCCGAATGGGAGGCCAGTGCGTTGCCGCTCACCCACCATGCTCTGGAATCGAGTGCCAGCTGGTGGTCATGGTCGTTTCTTCCCTTCCATATACCTCTCCTAATTCTTCCAGCAATATCTTTCCATGCTTTATCACCAACATACGCCTTGTACATTCCCAAGACTCTCTTCACCCGCTTCTGTCTTCCAGTCAATCCCATTCCAGCTCTTATCATATCTGTTACTGATTGCGTTCTCTGGTAATTTCCACCCCCTCCAACTCCTGTTTTTGATACCCAATATGTGGGTACCATAGTATACCACTATATTCAAGCAATGTTCTGACCAATTTTGTAACCCAATTGCTTTACTTCTCTGGTATGTCCCATCTTCACTCTCTCGAACGAGTGCAAGATTTTGAAACCTTCTGGTAGCATGGTCTGAGAAGTCAATGCCTATATTAGAATTCATCTGGAGTAGGCTAATTGTGAAATCAACAGAAACGGAGATTGGAAGAGCGGAACCAACAATCACTCCCGGTTCCTCTGAAATTACTGCTAAGTCGTCATGCACGTTGTATAACACAGTAGCAAATCGTACCACAAAACTCTGCTAAATTAAAATGCTGGATATCTGAATAAGTCGCCAACAACATTCTGTTTCGGAAATTATTTGAAGAAGGAATTCGGGTTGGAAATAGATGGACCAAGCTATTGATTGCTAACTTGTTATCGTTCTTATTTGTTTCCAACAGCATGAGTGGTCTGATCCGTCTGTGGATCAAGGTTACACACGCTTCAGCGACTTTATCTGGAGTGTCGAAGTATCAATGTCAATATCAAGATAGTAATGAGCAGGGAATACCGTGGGAACCGACTGAATCCTTTAAGAAGATAATATCATATAGCGAAAGACATCCAGTCACTCTTGCCATATCGATCCTAACTGTTCGTAATAATTAAATGTTTCCGTAAATTCTTTTTGTTTATAAAGAACCGTCCATCATTTAAACGTCATGCAAAAAGTTTCTCAGTTTTAGAACTTCAGACAATTCCCTTACAATAACATTTTAAAAAAATGCAGTTTCGAATATAGCATGATTTCACCCATTTTTTGAAAGCGGCTCCTAAATACTGAAATACTGTATCTTACATATAATAAATGGAAATAAGTTACTTTACTTCACCATAAAAAAAACCACGGATTTTTTCTGATCTTGTCACCCTTACAACTTTTCTTCCGAGAATTATACGGAAACACTATCAAACAAATGGATTAAAAATATTCACTGTAAATATGATATACCCGTTTTCCGTGTGTTTCTGTGTATTGAGAATAGTATGTCGTTACTCAGCTTAAAACTTAAAATCCCAGCTACTTCGTCTCGAAAAATATTACCATGTTTGGAACTTTATCAAAACGCTGAGTACGTTTTGTCATGCGTAAATCAAATTCCAGTGAAATATAACGGAATGTAATAATGTTTTTGAAGCTTAACATTATATTATTTAAATTTCTCACTACTGTCTGCGTATAGTAATCCAAATTCTGCGAAGTATATGGGAATAGTAAATTCAGTTTACTTTAATCCTACGGGATAGCTTCGGCCAAAATTAATAAGCAGTTGAAATTCCCTCTTGTACGATTGGGTGGAAGAAACTATCATAGTAGGCACTCTGAACTGTAGATGTAAGTACTGGCTGAAGGGCCAAAATTGCGCCAAAGGACTAAAGTATTCCGTAGTTACTAAACATCAACAACCGAAACGAAATATCAAACACGAACAGGACAACTAATGACACATTAAAAAAATGACCTCAACGTCTATTTGGAAATACACCTGGCATTAATGATTCATTACAAATGTAGGCAAGTATGTGGTTCATCCTAACTGAATATTTTTTCAGTACTTTACTTGAATTGCTGTTATGGATTTAAGAATTTCTCATAGCCTTTTGGATAGGTTTCCTCAATTTTTGATCACGTTCTCACATGGGACGAATCGTGTGGTATATTGCAATACTGAAACAAAGAGGTCGAGTATCGAATGACATGCAAAAGGCGAAAAGCCCCAGTAAAGGCGAAAGTCCATTGTGTGCTAGCAAGATTATTTACATCATCGTCTCCTGGAATGTTGAAAATGTTGTATATGTGAATGTTCTGCTTGCACAATGAACTGAAAACACGACATGCTTCTGTTAACTATCGCGCAAACTTAGAGACCCTTTCCAAAATATTTGCAATTCACAGCGTTGTCCTAAACTGTTACTGCTAGAAAGTGATATTATAGGAACTGCTTTTGATCATTCCCTTACAGTCTAGATATGTAATGATGTATCATTTGTTTCGACGATGACGTACAAGGCTTCGTCCACAATTGTCCACGTACACTTCCAGAAACTTATAAACCATCAGTGTGATTGTAAAAAACCGAGAAGACAAAATTTGTTTGTTATTTGTATATATTAATAAAGTGAAGAGTTTTAAAATGAATCTTTCATAGTTAATCGCCCCTTACATTTCCCGCGATACTACAACTGTTACAGAAATGAGACAAATGTTTTTTAATACCAACAACCAGACAGCAGTAGAACTGTAAGCAAGGATTCCGTGAATGTTATTGCCTGTCAGAAACTTGATTCGTGAAGGAAAGAAAAAAGAATAATAACGATAGTAATAAAAAATTTGTAACAACTGTAATTAAAATGAAGCACAACAATTTTCCAATACATGTATTGTAAAGATTCAGGTACTTGTCCATGGCAGATTCAGTGCGTATAGAGCTTAAAAAAGATATAACAATTATAATTAAGTACTTCAAATTAGGCAGGACAATTTTCCACCACATGCATTGTACAGATTCGGCTGTGTGTCCTTGGCAGGTATAGTGCGATTAGAGCGGAATGTTTTGGTGCCAGAAGTCCATCCTTTCCTGATCCTTGTTCTGCAACAACGTGAACTCTGTCGTGATGTACAGGTAGTTAGGAGCAGTGAGGGAGAATGGTTCCCAAACTATAGACTCTCCTTCAGGGGACGGCGTCCTGAAAGAGAAAAAAAGAATAATTATTGAAATTTGGTTCATAGTAATATAGTAATATTCTAATTAAGTTGATATGAATAGATGCTCACAAACTATTTTAGACGAAATCATATTTATTATTTCTATAAGGTATTTTTTTGTCACAAGCCTGTATCTTCCTTCATACTTACCCGAAATCAATGAATGAGGTGTCATTTTAAAGCTTATGGTCTCTACTTTGGTCACATCATATTTTAAGAAATGAAGTTTTCGGAATTCGACCCTTAAAGGCCAAAATATCAATTTTTCTAAAATGCTGTTTTCTGTGTTTCAAATAATTTATTTCCTTGGATACCTATCTGAAATCGTTTAATGAAGTATCATTTTAAAGATTAAAATCTCCGCTTTAGTGAAGTGATATATTAAAAGAGAAATTTTTCGGAATTCAGCACTTAAAGGGAAAAAGGATCAATATTTTTTGCAATTCGTTTTTGTGTCACGAGCGATTTATCTCCCTTAATATCTAACCGGTATAGATAAATGAGGTATCATATTAATGACCAAAGTCTCCGCCGTGGTAACGCTATATTTTAAGAGAGGAATTTTTCGTAATTCGACCCTTAAAGGACAAAAAAGATAATTTTTCTAAAATACGTTTTTTGTATCTCAAGCCATTAATCTCCCTGGATCTCTAACCAAAATTGATAAATGAAGTAGAATTATATGGAGTAATGTCTCAGCTTTGTGAAATTATATTTTAGGAAAGAATGTTTTGGAATTCAGCCCTTAAAGGGAAAAAGTATAAATTTTTCTAAAACGCATTTTTGTGTCACGAGCGATTTATCTCCCTTAATATCTAACCGATATAGATAAATGAGGTATCATATTAAAGAATAAGGTCTCCCCCATGGTAACATTAAATTTTAAGAATGTAGTTTTTCGTAATTCGACCCTTAAACGGTAAAAATATCAATATTTCTAAAGTACGTTTTATGTCTTTCGAGCCTTTTATCTCCTGGGTTTCTAACCAAAATGGAGTAGGAGTATGAAGAGCAACGACTCAGCTTTGGTGACATCATATTCAACCTCACTTTTCATCACATTTTTTCGCGAAATTTTCGCACGGGTCGTCTAGTAGGAGATTAATGCCTTTTTGTAATTTCATTCAGCCTTCCTCCGCCATCGCTTCACCTCACTTTTGTGATTTTCAAATTTGGCATATTTTTCTAACTATAGGTTGTCACATTTCCCGTGGTGGGTAGGGGGTGATTTCAAAGAAGAATTCATTTTCAAAGGAGACCTAGTCGTACATAAGTGGACTAATGTGTTCAGCAACCCAACTCTTTCTCGCAATCCAAAGATAAATTTAAAGCTGAACGAAACATACTGAGATTCCGTTTATATGTTCGAGGGTAAGGCCGCGTTTACACGATGCGAGTTGATTGGATCGACAGTTGGCTGGAGCGTCGTTGGTGGGGGAAAGAGAGTGAACTAGCATGCTAATAATAATTCGAGCAGTCCACTGTGTTCTTCACTTTGATCTTCTTGAAAGTACGTCTGTATTACAAGAAGGAATTGACATCGTAGCTAATTTGTTGATTATAATGTTGAATGATATAAATAATAACAAAATAAAACGCAGAAAATGGTTAAAAGAATGGATATATAAAAGAAACGCTTTAAATGCACTAGCGCCTTTTTTTAACGAAGTTGAAAGTTAAAATGTAGAGAGTTACATCATTTAAGACTAACTGTATCTCAATTTGAAGAGTGCTGTGAAATATTTTTGCCGATACATAAAAAATGAGACCGTAATATGAAGCAATTTTTTGATAGCAGAGTCCCTAAAATCCTTGTTCTTTAATTTTCATTCTTAAAATTTCACAGAATTTCCTCATTTTCGTTCTAAGGATTTTAATGCCTCTGCTTCCCTCCGCTTATGCGACTTGTCAGTTGTCGCCATCTTGTTTGTTGAAATCGCACGCGAAAAGTTGGTTGTGAAACGAGTCGACTATCATAGTCAATTGTCTGTCATGTACCTATTGACACGATGGGAGTGACTATTCAGTGATGCGCGCGCACCCTAGACAGTACATTCCTTTCAGCCAACTAGTATCGTGTAAACGCAGCCTAAGGGACTCTACATACTGCAATCTAGGTAAAAGGCAATGCAGTCATTCACCAATGCCGGATCTAGTAAGGGGGCAAACGGGGTGCTTACCCCGGGTGGCAACGTCAGGGGGCGGTACAGCCATGTTAGAAAGGGAGGTAAATGGTACCGCCCAGAACAGCAACCATGAGGGGGCGGCAAAATCAAAGGGTAGCTCTATTCTTCAACAGGGAGCAAATTCATGTTTGAAGGAGCGGCAATATCAAGTTTTTGCTCCGGCTCGGGAAATTCGTAAATCTGCCATAAAGAGGAATAAAAGATAAAATATTTGAAATCCCACTGTGCAAGCTGACTCTCCTCTACTTCTTCTTCTTCTTCTTCTTCTCTTTTTTTTTTTTTTTTTTTTTTTTTTTTTTTTTTTTTTTTTTTTTTTTAGTTCGTTGGAGGTCATTGGGACAAGAGATGGACTCATGATCGATGACTTATGATTCTTTGAACGCGTTTCACATGGCCTGGTGGGTAAGCGGTAACACTTGCGCCTTGCCTTCTTGCCTTCTTGAGGACGCGGGTTCAAATACCCGTTCGCCCATCCAGATTTTGATTTTACGTGGTTTCCCGAAGTCACTCCTGGTGAATGAGGTTATGATCTCTTCGTATAAAAGGATATAGCAGAATTCCTTCCCATTCCTTGGCTTCCTTCCTCTCCTGGTTCTAATGACCTCGACATCGACAATCCTTAAGTCCGAAGCTAAAAAGTATCAGTAATACAACCAAAGTATTTCTTGGATAGTTAACTTGTTTTGTTTTTCAGATTATCTATTAACCAAAATCGGCAGCATTTACACCAGTTTACGGTAAACAGCAACGAAATGGGTACCACGTTCATTTAAAGTTTATTTTCCCGAACTGGGGGGCATGCCCCCGTTAGAGGGTTGTGGAGACATATTAAAGGGGTGGTGTGGGGTGGAAGGTAGCTTCGCAGCACATTTGGACGATACCCTAGTTCTCGGAAGAACTGCACCATTTCTTAGAGTTGAAAAACCCTTATCATAACATTACATACTTAGTTAGTTTCTTCTGAGATGTCATTGTTAGTACTCAGAAGTAGGCAATTACCTTTTTAGTAATAAAATTTTGGCAGGGGGGGAGTAGGTGGGAACGAGGTAGCTGTTCTTCTGACGGAAAGGACATGTGAGTACTGACGGTACGGTGGTGTGATAAGGAAAAGTTTGGAAACCCATAATTTAAAGAAAGCAGTCGATTTAACTGCAAAATAACCATACAAAAAAAATTAAAGTTCAAAAAATAAATACACTTTGTGGTTTCAATGTAGGTTAAAAATAACTTTTTTTGGATTAATCTTACAATGAGAACAAAGTCCCTGATTAAAAAAATAACTTTAATGTAAAAAGCTCGTGGAGTGATAGATAACAGTAATCTTAATTTTTTTTATCGATATCTGTTCGTAAAGGTACTCGTAATATGTAAAGAGCACACCACGCTTTCTTTTACATTAAATATAATTTTTTAATCAGTATTTTTATTCTTATTTTAAGATTATTCAAAAAAGTTATATCGAATTGTGGGTCATAGTTGCACTGTTGAACAAAATTTTTATATTTAAAGATTATTTTTAACCTTTTAGATCACATTACTACAAACGCGTGTGCTTTAGCTTTTTTAAACTGTAATTTTATTTTTAACTTTTTAGTTCACATTTCTACTAAAGCGTTTTTTTAGTTTTTTGAAACTATAATCTCATTTTTGTGCAAAATTACAAACAATTCGGACATCTGGAAGTGGGTTAAAATTCAATGGCAATATTCCATTACATTCAACAATTTTTCCATTGTTACTGTCAAAGTAAAGAGAATATCATGACATAGCTATGAAATTACTGTGTTGTCATCGGTTCTCAATACATATGCAAGATTTAAAACAATTCGGACATCTGGAGCCAGGTTAAAAGTCATTTGCAGTACTCCATAACATTTAACAATTTATCTATTGTTACTGTCAAATTAATGGTAATAGCAGGATTTTGCTATGAAATGATTGTATTGTCATTGGTTCTTAATGCTTGTGTAATATTTCAAACAACTCGGAAATCTTGAAGTGGGTGGATATTGAAACGAGAGATTCCATTACATTCATACATACACACTGGTGAAGCTAGTACTGGATGAATTTGTATTACAAAATATTTTATCGGACTTGGTGACCTGGTTCTAAACTTAACTCAAAATGCTGGAGGAATTGAAACCGAGGCCCACACGTTGCACAAAATCACGAAAAGAATTTATCAGTTCTAATTTATTATTCGTGCTGAGCTACTTACCCGTACTTGACGAAATTGGCCCAGATACGGACCATGTCTGTTCGCAGAAGTCCCTCCTCAGATGTGGGGTCAAAGTCCTGAGGATTCTCCGTCTCTCTTCTGAACAGGATCACTGCCTCCTGGGCGTGTGGAGTTCCTGCAGCAATCATGAATCTTCAGTACAGCACGGATCACATTACAAATTTAAGGACTTATTGACCCATGTTGCGAACTATTTACTCAAGTTTGTAATGTAATATAATGGCGTCATATAAAAATTATGATGAAGGTTCTAAATTTACCGTCATCATACACTTCATAGTTAACCAATTGATTTTATTTTTAAACAAATTAGGTTTCGAGATTAATAGAGATATATATTTCTCAGGACTTAAGGCAAATTCCCTTGTGATGGTACAGCCTTCTCTTAATAAATCGTTCAGAAAAATACTGCGGTATCTATAACAGGTTGTATTTCACCTTTAATAACAAAATATGAAAGAAACTCATGAATAACCAGTTTGCTGGCATGTTATAAGTGATAGTTGATGTTATATTAAGGATCTAACCATTAACAAGACAGCCAAGTTCCTTATACTACGTGCTATGAAAGTCAGTCACTAACTTAAATTCAAATTTTAATTAACAAAGAGCTTAAGAACGAACAAAGGTAAATTAATTTGCTTCTAAATATTGTCTCTTCTCTTTCTGTATCTTAGTACGCTTACATTTTAAAAGTCGTTGATCGGATTTCCTTGAATACATTTGTTTGGATTTGTAAGTTTGCCGGTAGTGTTTTAATGCGTTTACTATGTATGTATAATAACTGCGTAGTAGGGCTAATGTTTTGCACTGAAATAACTCAATAAACAAGTGTATAATGGACGCTTTCTTGGTACGCGTTACCTTTTTTTAAAAAAAAAAAGAGAGAGAAAAAAAAACCCTGAAATCTGGATGACCTAACCGAGTATCGAGCCAACGTCCTTCCGAAAAGTGCGGCCAAATGTTACCGTTTAGAATTAGTCTCTGTAAGAAAACAAACTTCCTAACTTTGATAGTGATATCCATAACTTTCCACTATCGATCACTACGTCTTGAATATTAATTTTACGTGAATTTTACAATACCATAGGTGGTGTTCCCCATGTTGACTCCACGGTAGTCGAATAGGTAATAGTAGACTGGCTGATCAGAGAGGTTCGACACGATCCGCACCAGTGAGTCTGTAGGCTCTGCGAAGTGAAGGTCTGTTGTCATCTGCAGAAAGAAGAAGGAACACAAACGGTGTATTTGGACAAAAGGGGCAAGTAAGTTTACGGTTTGAATAAGGTTTTTATTTGTAAAAAATATGGCTTTCGGCAACTAAGCCATTTAGCCAGCTCAATGTGCTAATGATATGTCATCCAGTGAATTAGTTTTCTCCAGTGCGTTATGATTCCGAAGTATAGACACCACAGGACGGACAGGACAATCACACAGACGCACAACACTTAAACATCCATGCCCGTGGCCGGATTCGAACCGGCGACCTTCGGCACGCGGAGCTAGTGCTCTAGCCCCTACGCTACCGAGGCCGGCTTGAATATGGTTATTAAAGTATTCCACCGCCCCCTTGGCTGGGGTCGTTGTGGCCCCATGATTGTGTACGGTGTAAGAATCCTGTCTGACTGACAGGGAAGCTGAGAGTTAGAGTTACAGTAGGTTCGTTGTGGAGTGTTACTGTGGTGGTTCTCTAGAAGAGAATTTAACTAACCTCGTGACATTCTTGTGGCTGCAGATTATCTTCTATCTTGTTGCTCGGGATCCGGAATTCTTGAGTCTTGTTGTCTAGTTGATAAGATATTTATGGCCAGGATTAATTTGACACCAGTGAATAATTAGGTTCAGATAAGGGAATGCTGGTACGTGTTAGATGACAAGCTGAGATCCTATCCTAATATGAATAACAGGCATCTAACTGTTATGAGGTCTCATTTATTAGTCACTGAAAGCCGTGAACATACACGATAGCATGACTGCGAGGATCCTCCCGACAGAGCATATTTGAAAGGCTAATTGCATTTGACTGAATAATAACGCGTGGATTAATGGATTATTGCATGATTGGATAATTGTAAGGCAAGCTAAGTGGCTGATGGTATGCCGCCCCCATGGTTTTGCAGAACCTATATGGTGAAGAGACTTGAGCGAATAGAGTCGGTTTTACTACCAGAAAGATGATGGAAACTACCTGCGGAAATCAGCTATCTAGTCGTCGATGACTGCCCGTAAAGTGAGAGCTAATAATTATTTTTTACCTCGAAGGTTGTTGGTTGGATTGTCGGTAGCAACTGTGTCGTGTTTCGGTGAATCAGATTACCTCGAATTATATGCAAATTATTTTTTTAAAATCTGAAATTGGATATTGGACTATAATTTATTCTCTTAAAGAAAACGGCGAATCTTCAAAAGTACTGAACCAAATAGCGCTAATCACACTTTTTTTTTTTACTTGTGGCTTTACGCCTTGTCGACGTCGAGGTCATTAGAGGCGGAATGGGACTGGGGCAAGGAACTGGTAGGAATTCAGCCGTGGCCTTTTTGAAGGAAGCATCCCGGCATTCGCCTGGGGTGACTTGGGGAAACCATGGAAATCCCAAATCTGGATTCCCGGATGGGGATTCGAACCAGCGTCCTCCCGAATGCAAGGCCAGAGCGCTAACCGCTCTCCCACCACTCTCGGTGCTAATCACACTACCTCCTAATATATATATATGACAATTCGCCTCCTAGACAAATTGTCGTATTAGGTGTACAACAGGTATATTGACGATACGTTGAGTTGTGGAAAGATTTTGTTGGAAGTATTTTACTGTGATACATGCAATAAAGAAAATAAATAAAAAAAGACGAAAGTTGGCACTCGATTTCAGGCACAAGGATGTGGGAAAATTCTCGTTGGTAGGTAAGGGAGTTAGGGATTGGAATAAATTAGCATTGGAAATGACGAATAATTTGCCGAAAATGTTGAAAAATTTTAAAATTGAAATTCATAGATGGCAAAAGTAGACCGCCCCAGAAAGGTGGGTACCTAGAGAAAATCTCATCACAACTTGAGCTCCATCGCAAATAAATTAAATTAAATCTTACAATCAACGGCAATTCTTTTTGTATGAATTGCGAATCTGAACAAGACCAGCCTGATGGCTCAGTGGTTTAGGCGTCTGACTGCAGTGGGAAAGGTCCATGGTTCGAATCCCTGTTCCAGCGGGGATTTTCATAGGCTCTTAACCCGATACTCACCTCTGCCACAGCTTGCTGCTATATGAAATTCGCCAGAATGCTTCCGAGGTTCGGATCGTTTGTTAAACTCTACATGGTTAGATTAGGTTATGCGGAAAAGAACTGGGCACCCTGTCTCCCTCCAACTATACCTCCTTCGGGGGTCCAACCAACATTCGTGTTAAATACCAAGTTTAGCTTTATTTTAGATTGAACAACTGCTATGGAAAACTGAGATTTGAGTACAGTTTCAGTTAACAATGATAATATCATCACTTCATTGGTGACCTGCCATGATAGAAATTTTATCTGAACAGAATTGGTTATCAACTACAATTATCATTAATCCTTTACTGAATAAATCTGAATTATTTGCATCATCAGTCCATGTTCTGCATTACTAAAATTTCGCGTGACCGAAGATATCACTGGGGCATGCTCTCATGTTCCCCGGTGTCTGGTGTAACCGTTGTTTAAGTTTTGCTACGGGGTTAGCGATGACGGGTGCTCGAATTTCCCCATTCTCAATTTTTCGAATATGCATCCGTTTCAGGAGGTTGTCAGACTACATTAGTTCTCTTCACTATCCCGTCGTTTTTAAGTAGGATTCTTTTACCCCTTATCCGTCTTCAGTCGGTGACCATTCACGACCATCCTCTAAAACTCACGAAAATGCCACAAATTATCTCGAACTATTTTAAGTAAAACTCAATCACTTAGAGATAGTTGTTTACCAGTTACCTTCGTATGTACACTTTCTTTTTAATAAGATCAGCAATCGGTGTTATAATTTTTATCTCCCATAAGATTCTACCACATAAGGTACTTACCATACGACAATTGATAACTGCTTCTTACTCAGTTCTAAAGTATTTTTCTATTACGATCACACTTCTAATGTTTCTTAAATATTCCCTAACTATCCCTAACAAATTATTTCATTTGCCTACACTCGTATGTTGCGCAATGGTTAATAACATGTTTTCCATGAATACAACTCCCTAATAGTTCGTAACACTCTTCAGCATATGTTGCACAGTGATGATTAACTCCGAAATCTACATATATTTTTTGCATATTAACCTTAGAAGATTTGGAAAAATGACTTCAAACAGCGGACTACTTGTGCGATTTGAGATATTACTGAATATAACAGTTTTGTTACATTGTTATCACATCCTGTCTCACTTAAACACCCAATTTTGCCTTCGACGAGCAAACCTATCTACTTGAAAGACCTCATTTCTCAATATCTCTCTGCCTTCAATGAAATACAATTACTACAGAGCGACACATTTACTTAAATTCAGCACAACCGTGTACACGCTCTTTCGCTATTGCAAAAAATTCTCCATTGGGTGCAGCATTGTGGTCGTGTCTATTACAGGTGATTCTTGAATTGATGACCTTTTCCCTCCTCGCTCTGATTTGAATGTTGCAGCATGCGCTCAAACCACTAACTCTAAAAAGCCTGAAATGGGCCCTTATTTCTCTTAATAAAACCCCAGAAGTGTCCCATGGTTAAGAGGGAGGAAAATCAAACCTCTGGTATGACTTCGGTAGACTTACTACCGGCCACAGAAGCACAATACGGTAATGCTATCCTAATGTCACCAGTTCATGGGGAAAGAGTGAGGTGAAAGTGTAAGGTTTTTTATTTTGCGTACCTGCTTTGAGTAGCACTCGGTAGCAATAAAGGATGAGTTCACCAAGCATGATTTAGGGAAAGTGATGCATGGGGCCATTGGTAATGTAACTGACTGAACTGAAGACTGGTCACGAAGTTTGACAGCGAAGTTGCGCCAGATGCCACCGGAATTCTCTGCACCGTGCTACCGACACAGTGGGGTGGATGTACTGTCAGGGACGCCCATTTAGTAGGGTTCGTAAGCGCATGGGAGTAACACCATACCAAAAGTAGACACATTCTGTCTTATATTCTATTTCGAGCCAACTATGAGCTTAGTCGAATATTACACTGCTGGGAAGCGGGGATCTTCATCCCAGTTCGTAGTGGTGTCACCTCCACGAGGCTTCCCGTGGGCATCGTTGTCGATTGAAGGCGCTTCTCTGTCGGAATAATTAAGGATGGAACTTCCATTGTCAACTCTCGGTATGGTAGCATAGCCTTCTATGGGTTATTGGTGAGTCAGGATAGGTATTTTGAAGAGCGTAAGCACAGTAGTTGGTAAAGCCTCACTAGTTTAAACGGCAATACCAGTACTCCATGTGTGTACTCACGTCTACGAGCGCCTGTGCATCATCCCAGGTGACGTCCTGCTGCCCGCCGAAGTAGAACTCTCGTATCTTCGTGACGGCTTCGGTGCGCTCCACTGGTGTGGGCAGGTGGATGTGAGGACCAATAGCAGCCTCAAAGTTGTCATTCAACTGCTGCAGCATAGCGGCATCCGACAGGTAACCATCGACTGCAGGACAACAGTGGAAAAAAGAGTTGTCAATGTGACATCTCACTATTTTCGATCGAAGCAGAACACGACGAGGTATTAAATAAATGCATAAATTTTTGAAGTTTACTGGTAGAATGTAAATTTCGAATCATCGTTCCTAATTTAAAGTTCTCCACATTTTACAAACCTCTAGTTGACTGACAATATATAGCAACCGTATAGGCATTTAGTAGGATTATTTTTGGAATCTGTGAAGAACTAAACCGTTTATTATCAGGAACTTCCCGGATGTCATGTACAATCCCTCGACCAAACCACAAGGGTCCATGGTTGTCCAGTCATCCAATAACTGCGAAAAGTATTAAGAAAAAAACTTCTGAACCTAAAAGCTTAATTTTTTGATGATGGATTCAAAATGAAGGTTTAATTTTTTGCTGGGAATGATGTGCTTACTATATATGGGCAATGAGTGCTAATAACACTTTATGCCTTTTAATTCAAGTTTCAAAAATGTGAAGCTTCTTTGAAATATCCTTCACTTCTCGAAACGTATCTTATCTCTGTAGTTGTTTTCCTACAAAGTTTTCAAACATTAGTGTAGTCAAGAAATTATGAAGTCCATTAGTAAGATTCTTTAGTTACTTAGGACGTGAAGGTAAAAACTGCCCATTTTTGGGCTCTTGAAGTCAGTATAGCAGAAAGTACGGAGAATGAATTTTGCATTCCCGTCAAAGACCTCTTAGCTCTTTGGTATCTGATTTAATAGACTGAGCGTGGTGGGTAAGCGATTAACGCTCTGGCCTCGCTTTCGGGAGGACACAGCTTTGAATACCCACCGGAGCATCTAGACTTGAGTTTTCTATGGTTTCCCAGTGCCTGGATGCTTCCTTCAAAAAGCCATGGCCAATTCCTTCCCTTTCCTTGCCTCCAGTCCCACCTCGCTTCTAATTACCTCGACATAGACAAGGCGTAAATCCATAATTTAAAAAAAAACCAATGATTTAATAGGCAGGGTGCAGAAGTTCAAATTCCAGAAAAGTCCTTGACCCCATCGGATTTTGAAGTCTAGTTACTCATAGTCGTTGTGATGACCATGCAACGAGTGACGCAGATTATCTGGGACTGAAATAAAATTACGTTGGAAAGTTGGCGGGGTTTGTGTGGTGCAGCCCATGCATAGGAACCCGTATGTCATTCCACATACGCAGCTGCACTTCACAAACACCTGTTGTACATAATCACTTCCGAGAGGCAACAGGTGCGCATCCCCCAACTGCCTCATACGAGTAGTCGATTGGATGCTCGTGGATGCTGTGGCCTATATTCCCTCTGAAGAACATAAACGAAGGTATGTAGTAAATACCAAACCATTATCAAATTTAAACTCCGATTTCCCATTTGTTTTTTTGTTTTCAATATTTAAAAAAAATGATTTACAAGCTATTGTCCGTTTGAATGTTTTATAAACTCACTGATTGAGGGCGAGAATTAATCTTTTACGTTCCACTTAAAAAAAAAAAAACATCTATTTGATTACATTTTATATTTGGATTAGCCTTAAAAACCCGTCATTTCTGACGGGTTGAAAGCAGTGTTCTAGCAAGTCATGTCTTCTTAGTTGCTTTACTAAAAACAATTGTTATGAAATAAATCTTAATGTAATTCTTCATGACTTGCGCTGTAGTAAAATGTTTCAGTTACCATCCTGGTCCAGCTTGCATTTCAACCTAACCACAAACTCCACTAAAAATGCCGCTAGAAAATGAATGTTTCAATCATACGCGAGTTAATACATTCACTGTGTTGTGGCAATAATACATCGCGATGTAAGCGTGATTCGAAATATTCACGGGTTCTTACAAAATTCTTTTTTGTTAACTGTGATCCAGACCGATATTACAACAAGTGAATGTCTGACACAGTTGCATGTGGCGGAAATAATGACCTCAATAATATGGCGTCAGTGATGCAAAGGAAAATAAAAATAAATCTTAACAACTCACATTATGCCATTTAATATTAGTTTTAATTATAGTCTATGCTGTAAAGATTGCGATCGGTGGGGACTACTTTCGTTCAAACCAAGTAATGATTTCAGTTACAGGGCACTCATGAAAGCAATTTAAATTATTTAAAAAAAATTAAATTACTCATGCCATCTGCTGTAACGTCAAATGCCAGTTGTAATTCTGACCGAGGCTAAATAACAATCTAATCAAAACTGACGCTACCATTGCTAATCGAAAATTAAAGCTTTCTATCTTACATATCAATGGGCAACGAATTTTTAAATCTAACGAATATTAAATAAATATAAGCAAATAATATTTAATATGTTGATTTAAATGAAATACATACTTTTATTTCAGTGTTCCGACAATACATTTGTTCGCGGTTGCTTAGCTAACGGAACTGTTATTAAAGAACGGGCATAACAACATCTATGGTCGTTGTAAGCAGAGGCGAGAAGCTTGACGTCATACCGTGACAGAACATGGTGACCAAGACTGGCATTTTATAATCACAGATGATCTGTAGCTGAAAATGTTGAACGTTTTGCTACATCAGTTACTGGTTTGACTTTGGAATGATTAATGTAATTTAATTCAGTGGTGGGTCAGTAGATGAAGTGGTTTGGATCAACGCATCAAGTAACGTGTGGAAATCTGGCATGTGCAGTTTGTTCCATCAACGAACCAAAGGCCTCTGATAGTCACCCGGATAGCGTACCGATAACCAGAGGTATGTGTTTTACCACTGGCTCGGAAATCTAATTACGGATACAGACTTGAGGACAGATTTTGCTTGGTCATATTCACATTTTCTGGTTAAGTTGAAAGGATGAACTTACGGATCATGAATATGACTCCTTCACCCGAGGTGCCGCCCGTGAGGACTGGGACGTGGTTGAAGCGACCGCTCTTCAGACGTTCAGCTGGATCCTCCGTGATGACGGCGCCCTCTAGGTCTGGCTCTATGACTGGCGCCCACGCCATCTTCGACAGCTGCAGCGACTCCTGTAAACGGTATAGAGCTTTGTAAGTTATCAGTTTATCTTTTTGCCACCTGCAGCGCCACCATGCAAAATATGGTATTGTTTACTCCCGGTTGAGCACTGTGCGTTTGTTTTCGTTTGCGATGCATTCTGTCTACATGAAGTTAGCTATGAAGGAGCTGAATGAGCTACTTTTTAATGACCGAGTATGTAATATGTGTATGTGCACTAAGAAAGACCCGAAAAGAGGTAAAAATTCACAACATCACTGTCAATTAAGACTGAGAAATACCGTTTAATTTGAATCTTTTGCTGGTGTTTTCTCCTCGGTTTTTGAACCGCTTGAAATCATTTTAAAACTTCTAAATGTCTGATTTTAGGCCAGTGTTTTTATCACTGTTTTTAGAAAGTTTTTTGAGTAGTATTTACAGCTTATGCAGGAGAGAAGACCTTTGAAACAGTTTGAAGTCGAGCTTGTTCTCCTGTGTGCTAATTTCCCAAAGATTGGTTTAGATATAAAGATAATATTAGCAATTAGTTTTTTATTACTTTTTTTTTTGGTCTAAAAGATCGGTCCATGTTGCCTTTGGGTCGATTGACGGCAAATTTAGATTTGGAACCACTAGATATTTTAACTTCCGATTTCTTGACTTTCGTGTAAAATTTTGTTCACATTGTGAATTGAACAACATAAAAAAAAATCGGCTCAACACAATTACCTTGACCAACCTTTTTTTTTTTTTTTTTTTTTTTTTTTTTTTTTGTTACAGTTTAACGTCCCTTTATAACAAACGTGGTCTTTAGAGACGGGAAAGGATGGGGGCAAGGAATGGGAAGGAATTTGGCCATGGCCTTTTGAAGGAAGCATCCCGGCATTCACCTGGAGTGATTTGGGGAAACCATGGAAAACCCAAATCTGGATGCCCGGACGGGGATTCGAAACCGCCGTCCTCCCGAATGCGAGGCCAGAACGCTATCCGTTACACCACCACGCTCGGTACCAACCTTTTTGTCAGTTAAGTAGATGATCAGTGAATCTAAAGAATTTTTAAAGGTTAATTATGTCATATAACGTAGCAGAATAATGTAAAAAAAAAAAACAAGATTATGAAATCTAAGCATAACTACAACATAAATAATTGATTTCTAGAAGAGGCGCATAAGAGGTTGATACAATCATTTTATATTCTTAATTGAAGCGTGAAGATCAAGTAACCACTTACCACAGACTGAAGCGGTCCGCTCGCGGAAGCTTCAAATTTTATAAGCAAGCATTTGTCGGTGTGAGAGGAGAGAGTATTTCGCAGTGCAACCATCGCGGCACCCTTTGAGTGCAGGTGTTTGGAGATGGGAGAGGAGATAAGCGGACCACATTCCATGAGTGAGGACAGTTTGCCCCGTGCGAGCGGTGTGTGAAGTGAGACGATTGTGTGTGTGTGCGTGCATGGAGGGATAACTCCATTAATTGATAATAAGTTCAGACAAGTTTTGTTTCTTGTTTCATGGTAAAACCCTTGTTTTGAGGAGAAGACTGCAGCTGACCAGTGAGACGCCGTTCGAAAGAATAATAATCGAATGTGCTCCTAAGCAAGTGCTCGTCCAGTGTTAAACAAGTGCGACGATAAAATTTTGTTCTGTGTGTGTTGCGCGCAGAAATTGGAGAAGATCCGGACAGCGCCGACTTCAACATCAACGTCAACTGGATGGTAAATACACAATTTTATTCCGCCAGAACCAACCGAGGCAAAGTGTGACGCATGTACCCGAAAACGAAAACTTGTAGAAACTTGTGCTCTCTGATTTTGAGTTAGTCGGACTTTGTTCATGTTCTATCATTTAATTGTTCATTTAATCAATTTTTATTATATAGATTTAATTCTTTTTACATTTGTTAGTCAATGCAATCACCTTCTCATATTTTGATAACAATAAATGTAAGTGGTCAGTAGATAAATTAAAATAATTTTCGTTATAGTAAAACAAGTAATTGCATTTCTAAATGTTTATTGAAAATTCTGGAAGGATTCCTTCCATGGCGCCCAGGCAAAACTGAACAAGATATTTTATATATAAAATAAAACTTAATGATAGAGAGTAATAGCAACTGGTGGCAATCCTTACTCTGGGTACACTACAGGCTGTCAAGCGATTAATTAAATTATGATTCTGCGAAACGGCGATTACACACTCGGGTCCACTTTGAGGGCGTTTTTCAGTGCCGCAGTTGTACGTATAATCCAGTGCTTTTGCCGATCTTTATTTTCAGGAAAAATGTAATAACTGAATCCCTTATTAGCTGAAATTAAGGAACATCCGTACATAACACAATACCTTATTTCATTTTTATTTAGCCTTTTTAGCGACCACCATACATGAAAAAACAGTGCTAAAGTTCAACCGGAATTTTAGTACCTTTATCAAATTTCGGTGGCCGTGTTGAAGTTACAAAGCTCTATTAAAATCATCTCGTAACCATTGCATCATATATATATATATATATATATATATATATATATGTGTCTTATGGGCTTCGCATAACACAAGAATCTATTTTTCTCGTACTATTTAGTAAAGAGGTTGAATTCATATTATTAGACAATTCTACTATCAGTTTTTTCTAATTTGTTGTATTGAGGGAAAACGAATCTATACCTAATTAAAACATTATTGTGAGCAATGGTATGGAGATATGTTTGTTGCTGTTATTAACTGGACTACAATTTCATGTTCGTCCAACATAAAGGCTAAATACGTTTCTGTTGGAGGCCAATACAATCATTTAAAGTCAAAGTCTACTGTGTGAGTTTAATGATAATACGAAACTTTTAAACTATTAAGCTTGTGAGCCAACACTAAAATATTTTTGAAGCTCCATGATTTGGTTAGAAACTATAAGTAGAAACTATTAAATTTGGAAATTATGAGAACTGAATTATTTCTAAATAAGTCATAATGCCAACAGGCATAAGCATCAGCAACCGTTAATCAGCAGTAAAACAAAAAACTCTGTTGAGCCTAATATTATCGAGTATCCGATTATTATTTGTGTCTGTTACCGGACTCAATAGCGCGAGGCTAGCGAGCTGGCTTCGCGTTGCAGAGGTTGCCGGTTCGAGTCCGGCCCAGCGCGTGGAAGTGTTGTGTTCATCCTGTATTGTCCTTTCACTCTAGATTATCAACAACACTTAAAGAGACTAACACAACTGAGGAAAATAAAACACAGATGAAGCTAATTGAATGGCTAAAAAAGCAGAATGCCATTTTCGAAATGTAACCTCTTCCGGTGACTTTCGAGTATCTTCCAAGTTGATTTTGTTGTATTCATATAGAACGGATCCTACTTCTTGAGAGGTTTGCATTTATCAGAAAACTAGTGAATACATAGTTTTGAGAAGTTCATTAATCATTTTACAGTAGATACCTAAGGAGAAGTTGTTTGTACTGTAAAATTTCCATTTTTGTTACTTGGAGCTTAATAAAATAAAAACAGCGAATAAGAAATAAAATAAAATCTTGCAACAGTACTAACGCATTCGTATAAATGATATCCGCCGTAAGTACCTAGCGCCTCAATCAGCTGCAGGTTTGGTATTTTTCCTGACTGTGGCATGTTTCAACGTGGGCGTTTGTAGAAAGACAGTGAGATAAGCGTCATCAATAGCTGAGCCTGCGTTCGAGGATAAATATTCTAATAGTACCTCTTTTTCTCAGAAACAATGGGGAAGGCTAGTGCAGCAGGTCATTTCCGCTGAGAACTGCGATAAAAGTTGGTAGCTTGTCTCAGTACCACCAATTGTAACAATTAAATTCATTGTATATTCTATGAAAATCTTGCAGTTATTCGTAATTGAACAATTCAGGTTACCTTGCACTGTTCGTAATCTGTTTTCGTAGCTTGAAGAGACTTTCCCCAATCATTAAGATGACTCCTCATTGGCCTAACATGACTATTAGCACAAGTTCCCTTCCCACTGTCAATCGGCAAAGGACACAGGTCCTCTCTTAAGTTATTTTTGCTACCACTCATTGAACATAAGAACCCCTTATGCGATAAGCATAAAACGAAGTCAAAATTTCTGAATCAACACGGCATTTGGTGCCATAAATTATGCTTAACGGCATTGTATTATCTTCGAGTATTCATCTTATGAAACTCAATCTTCGATCGTAGATCAGTTCCTGAATTTTGAAGGATCTAAATCAGCTTTCTTCCGTTAAATAATTTTTAAGTAACGTAATTCAGTCTCTCCGAAGGGGTTTTTCATCTACCTTGGAGATGGAAATGTAAAAGGTAGAGTTTGTATAAAAATAATTAATTAGTGGTATAACACTCAACAACATAATATTCACCAGTGACTGCACACTCGGCCAACGAAATTGAAGTACTCCAGACATTGATTAGTGATCTAGTCAGCTGGCCTGAGTTTTAATCTTACAAAAACAATTGTTATATCAAGCAGAAAGACCCTCAAAGCGAATGTACATGTATAAGTAAGCAAAGTATCAGTGAGTAGATCTATGTTAACCATCTTGTAATTATGATCAATAAATTCATCCCATTCTGGCTTAATTCTGCGAGACATTGAATTAATTTTCAAAAGGGAAACATGAAAATCAGAACAATAAAATTTCTATTTTCAACATGGGAAGACAATTAATGAGCAACAGACTAAAGGCCATTTAAAAAGGTTAGAAACATCTTTCAGAAAGCAAACACCTTGATATGGTAGCGGGCTGGGGATATTTCTCTCAGAAAAGGAGATTAATGAGAAAGACCAATCGGAAGACCATCACATTAAAAGTATAAAGACGAAGTTATACCTAAAAAGGACCTATCTTTGCTCATGATTCTAAGACGCTACACACTAGATGATTGAAACAGTTGACGATTGTGTTGATACTTAGAGAGCGAAAGGTGATAACGACCACAACAAACCGCCCTAACGCCTCACAATAAATTTAAATTGATACACACACAAGCTAAAGAGCAACATGACGCCTCACAATAAATTTAGATTGATATACACACAAGCTAAAGA
Source organism: Vandiemenella viatica (assembly GCA_031002005.1). Taxonomy (NCBI): domain Eukaryota; kingdom Metazoa; phylum Arthropoda; class Insecta; order Orthoptera; family Morabidae; genus Vandiemenella; species Vandiemenella viatica. The sequence continues at coordinate 70,406,410 of JARYHS010012519.1, forward strand.
GCAACTTGAGGTTAGGGCATACAGGCAATAATAAATCTTCTAATACTGCCGTAGTTACAAATATATAATAATAATAATAATTCTTTGCTGAGGAGAAGCTACACTTTCACTCATTAAGCAAACCTCGTAGGTGATGACGTCGAGATCCTTGTCGATAAGGTCGCTGGCGTTTCTTGAGCGCAGGAAGTCGACCAGCTCCTGTGAATCGTTGGTTTGCAACCCGAACAGCTTTCCCAGTCTGAGCGCTTTGTCTCGAGCTCCCTGCAAGATGCCCCAAGGAGAAACAGCCTGGCCATTCTGGATGATCGCCTGCTGGAACAGACCTGCGAATAACCAGACAACTATCTTATCTCCTTTCATATCATGACGTGTATAAGACGCAATATAAGTTCCGCCGCAAAACAACAAAAATTTAGATTTATTCCCAAAACCAGCTTTTACATTTGGTAGACAACAGTACCTTTTTTGTGGCGGTTAATAACTTTTCTATAACAAATGACATATAGAACAATAGTAATACTGACGTCTTACTACAGCAGTTTAGTTCTGTATGAGCGTAATGTCTCACTTCACTTTATAATAAACTGATTTCAGGATAAAATTTGTTAACTCAATAATTAAATTTGAAGCGTATTCTGCGTTGTAGTAATTTTTATTTTAATTATCATTAGACTAGCGTTTAGCACGTTATAATCAAACATCCATAAGACTGTTTCGATAAAACTCATGATTTTATTTTACAATACTTTTATAAAATATACACTTACTAGAAACAATAATTTGTAATGCCAAGAAAATTGGAGCATTATTTCGAAATCTTTTTATACAGTTTACGAAATACGTTTTCCTTATTCAAATTCATTAGTGTAAAAATTTTGTGAGTTGTTCTGTAAAGAAAAAAAAAATTACTGAATGATACGTTGATTCAATTATATTACATTAGCAGCTGATGAAACTACTTTGATTATATGCTGTGGGCTATCATTAAGAAAACTATGTTCTCTTTTCAACCAGTTATCATCAGTTATATCCTTAATGCGCTCTCAACACACAGAAATTAACATGATTCTAGTTATGTTGTTTCATATGGGATTTGAATCCTAGATATCATTTTGGGAGAAGTAATAATAATTCCGTGTGGTCGTAATGACCTGGTGATAGGGTTTCTGTTGGCTGCGCATTGCGCCCCTTTAGTAGCCGCCTTAACCTAAACCATCAATCCCACTGGGTGCGGGGAACATACAGTTTAACGTGGAATCCGAACCACAGAAACGTTCTGGTGTACTTCACATTACGCAGCTAGCTGTGCCAGAGGTGATGGTCGGGTTCAGAACCCATGAAAATCCACGCCGAACCAGGAATTCGAAGCGGGGACCTTTCGATATCTAGTCAGACGCCTTCACCGATGATCCGCCAGACCACTCACGTGGGAGAAGTGAAAATCGATTCAGGTGACTAAATCACGTGAGATATACAGATATATAAAAAAAAAAAAAACCGTTAGGTACAGATTGTTCGCAGCATTGGTGATATTGTAGCAGGAGGATAGCTCTGACTGTTTTTACCATGATTAAGACCTTTTCCGAATATTATTCGATAAATTGTCTAGCCAAATGTTATAGAAAAACTAAGACCCTCAGCAATTCACGCGATGGGGAATGGGAGATGTGAACGAGTACATAAAACCATAGTTAAATCAATCAGTTGCTATCTAAATAAAGCTCCCGAATTCTACCATTCATTGTATCAGCATATAATAGTAAAATGCATGCCTCCACAAAACACACCCATTTCAAATATTGTATGGCAGAGTTACAGTCATGGAACTCAACAAAGATATTACTAATTCAGACGTCCGGAGTCTCGCGCATCGGTTAAAAATAATTTAGAAGGAGGTCCAGAAGAACAATGCGAAAGTATTTGAACAACAGTCGTCTCAATACAATAAAAAGGTAAAACCCCAAGAAATACCGGTTGGTAGTCTAGTTATGCTCAACAAACTTGAAATTGTAATTACCTGGCAGGGAACTGGTAGTTCATAAAAATCGTGTGAAGCCATATCCTAAGCATCAGCAAATTATTACACAATCCCCCACCACAGCAGTCACTCCACAACCAGCAATAGATGCTAAAAGTAACAACATTGAAACACTCAAATTAAAGATAAACGCCGAATTCACCAGTCCAAATGACCACTATAGTATTCGTAGTCAACCTATGATTCAAGTGGATGAGGGGCCTGTTAACAAACACACATATGACTTAAGAAAGAGAAAAATGAGCCTATAAAATTGTGGGAATAATATTTAGGTAAAACCTTGAATCTTATATGGGATTTGCTATCACTGAGTTGTGAACTTCACAGTAGGGAGCTTAAGTGAACCTCTTAGTTGTAAATTAAGATTTTGTATTATGTTAACATGTTCTGTTAAGCCAGATTGGTACCAGCTACCCTCTGGTATTGTTACATGTTAGGTTAATATTAGTGATGTGCCGGATATCCGTATCCGTATCCGTATTCGCGGATATCCGAGGGGAAAAAAAGATCTGTATCCGTATCCGTTACTTTTTCAGCGGATCTTTAACGGATCTTCTGTAAAGAATTTCACTAAGTACGTATATAAAATTTTAAAGATATCTAGCTATGAAATACTATTAACTTCAAATTTCTTAAAATCTCATAACTGGCACATTTATATTGCAAAAATTAATTATTTAAACATATATTTTGCTACAATGAAGTCTTCACGGGTGTACCGCCGGATTGTGTTGTGAAAACACTATATTTCGACGACTAGCTCCGACGTCTTCTTCAGGTGTGGAGACATCTGCACTAGTCGGCTTACCCATAGATACCCTATCCGTGAAGATGGCGGAGCTAGTCTTCGAAATATCGTGTTTACACAACACAATCCCGCGGTATACCCGTGAAGACTTCATTGCAGTCGTACGCCGGAAAAGTCTTCGTTCTTATATTTATTTTACTAGTTTACCAAAGGTAACTGGTAACTTACCACTGTAGTAAGTTTTAAGGATATTATTTTAACTATCTTATAGTGAGATCAGGCCTCTATTCTTTGTGATTTACTAGCTGAAATTATGTTTAAGGTACTGCTAAAATGTTTACATCAGATAAAATAATCACTTTTACAGAAACTTAAAAAAATAAGTGTTATATTTAACATTAAGTTTGGTAAATTGTACTTCAAAAAGAGTAAATTCGCAGTTTTGTCACCCAAAAGTCTATTAGGATGAGCATCATAAATTATTCCTACTACACTGAAAAACTGCTCACTTGGAACGCTTGTTACATATGTGCGACCCGTTTATTTACTACTAGCTGGTACCCACGACTTCGTTCGTGATTGTAAAGAATTCATATTGACAGCTATAGACATCTAACCACCCTAGTGCACGATTGGAGACTCGATACTATTACCAAACACAAGTACCAGTCTTCTGCGCTATGTAGTTCCGGCAGCAAGGTAAAGTTTACGGATACACACAAGTCTTTGGATGAAACACGAAAATATTCATGATCGACCAATTTCAAACACCATATCTCACACACTCCCACAGTTACCGAATTTCGGCCAACGTTGTGATCGATGGGAGACTCTGTGTTACTACCACACAAAAACGCCAGTGATCTGCGATTGATAGTTTTCACTTAAAAGTGATACACCGTGACACATGCGTCTTTGGCAGAAATATGAAATTGCCTCAGGTCGACCATTTTCATCCCCCATATTTTCCACACCCCCATAGCTACAGACATCTAACAACCATAGTGCACGACAACAGACACGATTCTACTACCACACATAAACACCAATGCTCTATGCTATGTAGTCGTGGTAGAAAAGTCAAATCTGCGGAGACTCATGCCTTTCGTCGAAATACGAAAATATCCTTGGTCGACCACTTACAACCACCATATCTACCACAGTACCACAGTTTCTGAAATTCGGCCGCTGTTGTGATCGAAAGGTGACTCTTTGCTACTACTACACACAAACGCCAGTTATCTGTGATCTATAGTTTTCGCTGAAAAGTGATACACCATGACACTTTTGTCTTTGGCAGATGTATGAAACTGCCACAGGTCGACCACTTTCAACCTTCATTTCTCCCACACCCCCGTAGCTACCGACATCTAACAACCATAGTGCACTACATGAGATACGATTCTACTACCAAACACAAACACCAATGCTCTATGCTATGTAGTTGTGGCATAAAAGTAACATATGCGGAGACAGTCGAAATGCGAAAATATCCTTGGTCGGCCACTTACAACCACCATATCTACCACAGTACCACAGTTTCTGAAATTCGGCCGCTGTTGTAATCGAAAGGTGACTCTGTGCTACTACTACACACAAACGCCAGTTATCTGTGATCTATAGTTTTCGCTGAAAAGTGATACACCATGACACTTTTGTCTTTGGCAGAAGTATGAAATTGCCACAGGTCGACCACTTTCAACCCCCATATCTCCCACATCCCCATAGCTACCGTCATCTAACAACCATAGTGCACGACAGGAAAGACGATTCTACTGCCACACACAAACACCAAAGGTCTATGTTATGTAGTTGTGGCAGGAAAGAGAAGTATACGGAGATACGAATTTTTGGTCGAAATATGAAAACGCCCTGCACTGACCAACTTTAATCAATATATCTCCCACATCCCCACATCTATTGGCATTCGGCCAACGTTGTGCACTACAGGAAACTCGATGCTACTTCCACCCACAAACATCAGTGATCTGTGATAGGCAGTGGTGGCTGAACAGTGAAATATAGGAAAAAACACGTCTATTTATATATATATATATAAGATAAGATTATTGTTAACAGCTTTTTTTTAACAATCAGGTGCAGCTGATGTGCTGCACAATCAATATTATCTATGTCAGACAAAGTGCAGGAACTTTTCATGTTGGATTCTCCATCTCTTACCACGCAGTGCACATTTTGTTCGGGATTCCCCACCCTTCAAACATATTTTCAAATACTTCCGAAATGTAATCTCCCGTTAGTCGTTCTTCAAGTATCTCCGCTTTTAAAATGATATTTTGCCTTATAAAATCTTATGTAATGTTCTGGATACCAATGAAAACACCTTACCAAAAAGTCTACCAGATATAGGATGTGAAGGAAACTCTCTCAAAATCCTTCAACACGTCTTTATTTTCGATCCTAAAGTTCGCTGCAGATAAATTCCGTAAAAAGTTCCTGCCTTTTAGAACATAATTTGCAATAACATTATCCAGCAATCGTTGGAACCCAAAATCTTCTACGTGTTGAGAAGGTAATCCAGATAAAGCTATCATTTCGGCAATTAAATAGTTTTAAATAATTTTTATTATCCTACATTTTGACTTTTTATACGTATTCGTTAAAAATGTTTTTCTGAATTCTCTTTTTACCGTTTTTAAAGATGTTCCCTGCTGAATGTGTTCGCCGGCAATCTTCTTACGGAGTCTTCTTTTAAGAATAACTCATATTTTTGTGGGTGTTTCGACTGAAGATGAATTTTTAAGAAAGTTGTACATTCATTCCTTCACAGAGTTTGTATTTAGCAGATTCTTCATTTACTATAGTAAAATATTTCCATATTACACTACTGTACTTTTTTTGTATAATTTTTTTTATTTTAATTTAACTTACAACTTCCCAAAAAACAGAAACGTATATAATCTACGCAATCCTATGTCATCCTAAAATATAAACATAAACACGCACAGTACCAGGTCAAAACACTTCGCGTAAGCTGGACGCTGGTGGATAATATATCGTAGTTGACTACTTTTCCACTGTCGGTCCAAGTTGAGAATGTTGAGATCCGTATCCGTATCCGTATTCGCGGATCTAGACACTAATGATCCGTATCTGTATCCGTATCCGCGGATATACATTTTTAAACGATCCGGCACATCACTATTAAGTATATGAACAATTGGTGGCGTGATATGGTGTTCTACAGGCACTGGAAGGAGCAGGCTTTGCAGCTGTCCTTGATGCCCGTGTGGGCTTACTGCTGACTTGTGAAGACCCACGGCGCTGTCAGCAAGCCTGCTCAAGCTAGCATCATAAAGTTGGGACTCTATCCTAAGTATCGTAGCATAGGATAACTGTTTAATTTCTAAGGTGAAATAGACTTAAGGGATAGAAAGAGGGCATTCTCATGACACTCATAAGTTTATTATACGAGTAGGATTAATATTGTACCTTTATTATTCATTGGAACATTTGCTCAAGTGTAGTTCAACTTTTGATGATTGGGATCTATTAACTTAGCTTAAGTAAAGAACTCGATAGAAATGTTTTCTTTTATTATCAGTGTACTCCTTCTCACCCCACTTAGAATCTTTCTCTTGGTACAGTCATGGAAAGTCACCCCATTACATAATGGTATTATCTTTGAAAAAGGATCTAGTGTTGTTCGTACCGACCTGTCCTGGACTCTCATATTGGATTACAATATGATCCTATTGCAAGACCAAAATCAACAACTGCAAATGTCTTTTGAGCTGCTGATGGAACACCTTTGCTCAAATGAATTAGTGCATACTCTCACTCCCTCATGGTAGCTTACACCGCTATGCGTCGCGAGTACAGTGAATTAAAGGACAGGCTGCCGAGAACGACTAATAGAAAAAGTCCTAAAAACTCTGTTCGGGACAGTAACCGTAAGCGATCTAAAGAAATTACACTCCCAAATCACCAAATTAGAGCATGTTAACAATAATTTGCAAATTAGTGCTACGCGTCAAATCCTTCTGATAAAAAATCTGGAAACTGCCATTGGGAATCAGTCCCGAGCCATATAAAAATTAGCAAGTGCCTCCATGGGGAGAATCACGTACAGGGGGTTTATGAACTGTCCATAAAACAAATACATAATGACCAACTTTTGCAGCACCTTGCATTAACGATTACTAGCATAAGAATGGAACCAGTGATACTTTGAATTGCACTTGCACAGGCAGCCAGTAATGCACTTAGTGACTTTTTAATTAACCCTAACCTCTACTTGCAATTCTTACAAGTGATTCAGAAACGCCTGAATGGAAACGTTCATATGATTTTCCCATGTACACATGAGTACTTGCCTGATTATTACCAAATTATTGATGTTAGTGTGGTTCTCATGGGCCAAAATCTTAGTATTCTTATTGAAATACCCCTGGCATCATCACCTCTTATCTTAGAACGGTATTCTCTTCATGTTTTTCGTGTATTATGGAATGAAACAATTAATAACATCAGATGGCAGGCCCACAGCACCCTGTTAATCAGGCAGGAGTACAGATCTTATGCCTTACTGCAAAAAGACGATCTTAGCAGATGCAAAATTGCCACTACACCAATATGTCCCTCACTCCCATTACATGACCGGGGCACGCCAAGCTGCGAAACAAGCATATTTTTCTCGGAAACTTTTCTTTATACTTGCCAACGAGAGATTTTAAGTAAACCGCATTTCATAAGGCTGAAAACTAACTGGATTTATACTATGACTCATCCCATTACGGTAACAATAACATGTCCAACTGACCCACTCAACTTTAGTATTAATAAGATAATCCTTTCAGGGTCAGGAATTTTAGAGAATGCAACTTATTGTACAATTGTTAGTGAGGATTTCCTCTTCCCATTATGCCAGGAGCAGATTTGCATGTTAATCTCACGTTTCCTGCCTACCACATACCCTCTTTTAAGGATAATAATTTATTATATTCAAAAACTCAATTTCTTCAACCAAACGGATCCTACACTACTCAAGAATGAGATAAATATTTAGAATCTTCAAACGATGCTATTAAATACAACCAGATGTTTGCGCAAATGGAGACACAATTACATGCATCCAGTAGACATCGCATGGTTGTTGCAACCACTAGTGTAACCAGTATTTTAGGAATTGATGTAATTATTTTTGTTCTAATTTACTTGTACCGTCGTCATTCCACAAGAGTTTCACAATACAGTTTAATCAACGTGATAGTGGTTTCATTACCTAAATCACATGAGAATACCGACATTTCGAAACCAACTGCAACTCATGCCTAACTCACCATGTACACCCCTATTTATTTGTTATCCTATAATATAATTTGTAATTGTGTTCTAATTCACTTGTTTGTTTACCAGATCTGGCCAACCTACCCACCAAGAATTAGTACTTACGATTTCCTTATGTTGAAATGACGTTGTAAGTCGGGTGGGTGAGGTCCGCTTTCGCGACCTGATAATTAATTGGAAGGGATGCCTAGCTGGAGAGCTTAAAATTATTAACTTTATTCAAAGTTGAATTCATGAAACGAGGCACAGGCCGGGCTGTTGACCACGCGCCGGTTGTTTGCGACCGCGGAATTCACTGACGATTATTGGCAATTTCCAACCTTCGCTGACGCGAATCCGAGGTTGCGAGAACGGTCTGCGCGGTTCGCGAGCTCTCTTGGCTTGGAAACATCGTAGGATTCACATCGGCTCTCGCACGGTTCCCCAGCTGCCTAACTTTTAACTTTTGTCGTCTGCCTGGGGAAATTGCCATTACTTGAAAGCGAAGTGGACCCGCTCCTCGGCCATATCTTCTGTAACATTGTGGCCAATAAATAGAAGTTAAATGTTCGCGACGCTAATTCTTTTCTGCAAGATTTCCCCGCATTACAACCAGTTCTGTTGTAGATTAAATCGGAGTGGTGTCAGAAAGTTTCTAAGTAATAACAACAGAAGATTGTAAGGAGCGGCAGAAGAATCCCGGGAACGGCAGGGGACGTCGTGGTAACGATTTGCTGCAGGTTGATGGAACCCTTCCCCACTTTTCATGTCATTCGGCCTCCTTGACAATACGTCTTTGGTAGAAATATGAATTTGACACACGTTGATCACTTTCAACCACCATATCTCCCACCCTCCCATAGCTACTGACATCTAACCACCATAGTGCACGAAAGGAGACATGATACTACTACCATACACAAACATCAATAGTCTGTGCTATGTAGTTGTGGCAGCAGAGTGACATATACGAAGACACATGTCTTTGGTCGAAATACGAAAATATCCCTGATCGACACTTTCAACCACCATATCTCTCACACTCCCACAGTTACCGAAATTCTGTCAACGTTGTGATGGGTGACTCCGTGCTATCACCATACACAAAACGCCAGTGATCTGCACTAGATAGTTGACTGAAAAGTGATACACCATGACACACATATCTTTGGTAAAAAGTATGAAAGTGCCGCAGGTTGACCACTTTCAACCATTTCTCCCACACCTACATAGCTACCGACATGTAACCACCATATTGCACGATGGGGGAAAATGCCCTGCATCGACCACTTGTAACCATCATATCTCCGACATCCCCACAACCATCGGCGTTCGGCCAACGTTGTGCATGGCAGGAAACTCCATGCTGCTTCCACACACAAACACCAGTGATCTGAGCTAGGTAATGATGTGTAAGGGAACCAAGATAATAAAGCAGGATTTAATTTTATTTGAGGATTGGTACGTAAATTTGTCATCGTATATGCAAGTTACAACTCGCTCGGAAGCGGCTGCTTACAGCTAAGGCGGACGTGTATCACGCTATGGTCACGAGGTGACGCCGCGGATTCAGCGCTTTTGTGGTTGGTACAAAGCGAGCCTGCACACTCGAGAGGTTCTTCATTCTTTACGAAACAGCGCGCAGAAAACATGTAGTTACATACAGAAGGTAAGACACGCAGCAGCCTCGGTTGGTTCTCCAAGTCAGATAGTTTGTCTCCAAGTCAATTAGTTTGGTTTCCGAGTTAATCAGTTTGTCTCCAAAAGGGTTTAGTCTTTGTTATAGTAATTTCTAAAGTATTCGGTTGGTTTGAAGTTGGATAATATGTCGTAAAGTAGCTCAAACTGCCCCGGTGTAACTTATTTGGTTGATTAGGCTTCCATTTATACATGTTGGTAGAAGATGCCGCCAGTTATAAGAATTATTCAGTCGTCGTTGTATTTCAGTGAATGTTGTGTATGTGTGAGAGAGAGCGGCCTGTTTGTGTTAATGGTTGTAAAGTAATAAGTGATTAGTAGGAAGCATTTGTTAAAGTAAAGGCAGTAATTACGTGATAACATTGAGCAGTAAATTCAGTTTAATAAAGCAAAGACGTGTCATTTTCTCTTCAGGTCAGTTAGTTGGAATCGGACTAAAATGTATGTTAGGTTTTTTATATTAAATGGTTTGTAACTTATCCGCATCATGTTTGGTCTCAATAACACTCGTAGACTAAGAATCCATAGCCCCACAGATCCTGATATGATATTGTATTGTGTTTCAGAATAATATTGTTAATTTGATACTATAAAGAAGAGTGAACGAAGTTTTATTTCCATGAGGTAAGCAAGTATAAAATCAATCGCAGTCTGATAATCTCTGCGTAATCAAAGATTGTCTGGTGTCAGAATCCTGATAAATTGCTAGAATTAACATCTCCTAGCTAATTTCCTCCCCCCCCCCCGTTTTTCGGTTACAAGTGAAATTAAAGTTAGATGAAGTTCGTTAATAATGTTGGGTAGTTAATATAAGCAACCACTCGTGCCACACACCCCAACCCCTCACAGATGGCTGAAAAGTGAAATATAGGGAAACACATGTCTATTTATGTATATATAAGATAAGATTTCTGAAGCGATTATCCATGTGCAATACATCGCATCATTCATATCCATGCTTGTACAACGGGAGCGCCCATCACTACCGGTAGATGTTGGCCCATATTTTACATAACTATGTACACTCGACTCTTATCCTGCTAATGCAGTTATCAGTAGACTCTTACAGCATTCTTCTATTAATTTCAAGAGGCTTCACATCTCCCGAATATAGAGTCCTCAATGCACCTATACGCTGTTTCAAAAAACTTAATTATGCTATCTACATGGTGATGTCGTCATCTTCTATACAAATTGAAATCTTGTACAGATGTTGGAGTTTCCTTATTATCAGCTTTCTACTCTCCCGTATAAACTACTTTTTGTGGGTGATTGTGTTGGCACTCACCTGCGGAGCTGGACGCTATCAGGTGATGAGAGGAGGACGCGCCTCCTGCACTATCGCCACCCATGGTTACCCTCGCAGGATCCCCACCGAAGGCTGCGATGTTGTTCTGAACCCACCGCAAAGCCAGCTGCTGATCCTTCAGACCTGCGTTCCCAGGAACCACATCGTCCTCCGTGCTCAGAAAACCTGCCAGATATAAGGAAAGACGTTACGGGAAACTATAACAATCACTGAAGACCGGAGTATGTAGCTCAAGATAGAAGAATCGTTAAAGTGATAGTACTATCATTTTCCTTATTTTTTTTAATCCTGTTTTTAGTTAAATGCATCTAACAAAGAGATAAAAAATCATTTTACAATATATGTAACCTCCCTTGAGCGGTCTGCTAGTTCAGTGGTTAAGGCGCTTGCTTTCAAAACGTTTGCGGCTCCAATCCCGGTAGGCGAAAGCATTTTGAGAGTTGTATTTGATGAACGTTCCTTAGTTCGGATTCCAGGTTACAGTGTAGGTCCGCTGCAGGGTTAACAACCCTAGTTGTAGCACAAAGTGTACACATCCAAAGCAAAATTCAAGCTAAACTAAGGCTTAAAGTGATCTTAGTTGGGCCAAACGAACAAATATAGATAACCTCCTTAACTGGAGTGTAGGATCCTGAACGTACTAATACTTGAGATTAGAAGAACGTGAAGATAATGGAAGAAAACTATATATGGAATAAACATTCAGCTCTGCCGATGCCACAAACCAAAATAGCTTCTGCGATCGTTGGCATGCCATCTGTTAAATATCTCACGATTTACTCAACGATTCAAATGAATTGGCGAAAAATGAAGATATTTTCTACGGGCGTTCTGTTCATGGTGAAGGATTAGTTAATTGATGTTAAATTGTGTAAATTAATGTTACAATGGAGAGCCCATACTGGTACGTAAGTGAGTGTTTATCTCATCATTGATTTTGATCTGACAGATGGAAAAAAATCTTGAAATATTCCATGGTGGCTATTGGCAAAAAACAATGAACTCTTGTGACTGAAGAAAGGAAGGTATTATAACGCTTATAATTAATGATAGTTGGACAACATGAATATTTTATACAGGAATATGATACAATAATCTAGCATAAAACTAATCTCAAATACTAGATGTGACGGGGGTGAGGATTTAAGCGTCAAGCTTAATTGTAGGTGAAGGAAGGAACAACTGCTCAGATTCTCTTAAATCGGGCAAATAGTTTCAGAGTTTGCTAGCATTATGGAGTAATCTTAAAGGCGATGGCATAAATAATTGACACTGAGAATGAATGATAAGAAAGCTAGTTCCTCTTTGGCAGGCAATAACCGCATCATGATGAAAGATTCAAAATTAATTTTCAATAGCTGCCATAATTATGATCACAGGAATCTACTGTCGATTTGGCTAACGTAACAAAACTATGATTTTATTGTCAGGGTGGACGCGTAGATCTGTCAGTAGAGCCACAGGCAATGGAGTGAATTCTCAACGCCGAGAAAAACTTCCTTCTTATGTAAAACTTCGTTCTTATATAATGGACGGAATGATCACATCCATTTTAATTTGATATTCAAGTGGAAAGCGAATTCTACCTCTATCAATAACATTTTAATATCGTTAGAGTCTTTTTTTGCCGTGTTCTAAGTGCAGTTAGTTCCTTGTACCACATCCGAATATGGATCCAAAATTTACTTACCTAAGGAGCCAACTCGGTAGTTCATTGTAACCAGAATAATGTCCTCGACGATCAGGAAGTCCGGTCCGAAAGATTCCGGGTTGCCGGTACCGCCGACGAATCCGCCTCCAGGTATCCAGACGAGCACGGGCAGCAGTGTCTGGTCAGCGCCAGCTTCCAGCGGGGTGTACACGTTCAGGTACAGGCAGTCCTCATCGCCGTATCCCATCTGCATGCAGCGCGGAGCGACTTCCACCGCATCTCTTACGCCCTCCCAGCTGCCGACTGCCACTGGAGGCTGACAAAACACGTACCTCAGCAAACACTGGCGATCTTAAGGTGGTCTCCCACGTACCGTGAATTTGCCGGCAGCAACAGTCTAGATGTCAACAGCGGGCCGTGCGAAGGGAGCCGCTTCTACTTACAGGGATGGCGCTCCTTTAACCGTTGGCCACTCAGTAAACATCAAACGCCCGGGTACCTGAAACGACACTAGGCAAAGTGGGGGAGGTGGCAGCGAGGTGGCGAGGTCTAGACTGTGACGCGTGCTGATCCGTACAGTTCAGCTGCACGGCGCGGCCTACAAAACCACGGGCCGTGGGAAGCCTCCATTAGACCTAATAGATTTCGTTTCTGTGAGCGATAAAACATATATCACAATAATTATGGTCAAGTATTATACGAATTATCTTCTCAGAGAATCAGAGATGACTAATTGTCAACGCCCTTAGGGAAATTCGGATTAAAATTGTGTTATAACTCAAAATGTATATACCAAAACAAGATGTAATTTTTTTTAATGGAATCTATATCTATCTATTATATAACTAGCTTCGAGCCCGTCAAAAATGACGGTTTGGACGCAATATTCTGGCAGTTCATTTTTTTTTGCAGTTGGTTAATTATACGGAACTGATATTACATAATGCTAATGACCTTGATTTTGCAATGTTCTACATATTTCATTTGCCGATTACATAGCCATATAGTAGTAACTTCTACTGAATTAATGACGCCGGAAGTAAAGAACCAATGAAATTAAATCAGATTAGGAATCCCAAAAACTTTTGCTATCTATGTAATATCAGTTTTATTACTGGCCCATGCACAATTCAGCACGATAAATATGGACAACTTTCACCCACATTAATTAATATCTTTAGTAATATGGCGCTTATGAAAGCAGTTTAATTGGTATGTAAAACTCATATCAGAGTGAATTATGCTGTAACAAAATGTTCCAGTTGCGATTCTGGTAAACTTAACCACAACCTCCACTAATATTGCGTTCGGAAATCATAGCTTCTATTACCCTCATATGAATAATGATGGGTATCACCTATGGTGGTAGTAGGAATTCATTCTGAAAAAGCTTGTAAGAAAAATAAACATTTTTAATTATACCTTTCGTTATATGAATACGTTACTCTGGTTAGATTATCAGAGAACTTGGTTAGGATCTGACATAAATAAATGCATTTTACGTTAGATGACGGAGACTATAATTTCGAAAACGAATAACTGTTATTTATTTGACTGATACATGTCGCGATTACGTATGTACGATTCTCTGAAATTTTAATAAGCTTCATTGTTTGTTATCGTGTGCCAAAAAATTCTAAGTTTACGGTTTAACCTGTTGCTTACAACTGAGGCAGATAAAATAGCGTAAATAATGAAAACCCTTCTCCTTACATTAATTTCTGCATCTGGTTGTCGTAGATAAATAAAAATCAATATGTAAATATAATCGAACGTACTAATTGTAACTTTGTGACATATAATTGCCTGGCATTAATTTTTTTCCCGCTGCTCTCAGTATTTCTAATATCAGCTCACTGCTATTTTGCGGCAATAATATCGTTGTTGAATTGCGAGTGTCACATCGTGTATATAGTAAATAGTCATATCTTTGATGATTTAAATCTGATAACAAAGTTATCTTAAATCTCATTTAATAGCTAACACATGTATCAAAAACTAAGGGTAGGGCTATCATATATAATGGTAGTAGGAATTTATTATGGAAAAGTTTATAAGGAGAAACGAATAAGTTATCCAGATGATATCTTTAGTTATATGAATACGTTACTCTCCTTAGATTATCAGAGTATTTTGTTAGGATTTAAAAAAAAAAAAAATTCATTTCACTTTAGATGACGGGGACTATAATTTTGAAAACGAATAACTGTTATTTATGTGACTAAAACATTTCGCATTATGTACGTTTCTCCTAGTTTTTAATTAACTTCATTGCTTCTTACCTTCTGCCAAAAAAATTCTTAGGTAATGTTTTAACCTAGTCCTCACAACTGATACACATAAAATAGCGTAAATATTTAATCCCCTTCTCCTTACATGAATTTCTGCGTGAAACTGATACGGATAAAATGGCGTAAATATTGAATCTCCTTCTCCTTGTATGAATTTCTGCGTCTAGCTGCATTTTACTGACCACTTTCGTTATTGGTCTTTATCCATGTTTGCTGTATTTGATTTATTAGGTTATTTTAAGTGGACATCAGATCAAATGTGTCACCGAATCGATTATTCTGGCAACTTATTTCTGCCTAGTTGCTCAACTGTTTCATAATATGGAATGTGTATTAAATTCTCTGGTCGTCACAGATACTATGACCAATGTTTACATTATGGGTGTTTTCCCAGTCTCAATAATAAACAACGTGATGCTTTCGAAGCAAACAGGAATTTTTTTAAAAAAATTTGCAGAGTAAACGTTAAAGGTCAAATACAAGTCAAGTTTGTATTTAAGCAAGTTCGAGTGTATGATCTCTGAAACAGTTACATGATAACGCGATCGTTCCTGTCCGTGTTTAATACCGAGCGTGGTGGTGTAACGGCTAGCGTCCTGGCCTCGCATTCGGGAGGACGGCGGTTCGAATCCCCGTCCGGGCATCCAGATTTCGGTTTTCCATGGTTTCCCAAATCACTCCAGGCAAATGCCGGGATGCTTCCTGCAAATGGCCATGGCTGAATTCCTTCCCATTCCTTGCCCCCATCCATTCCCGTCTCTAAAGACCTCGCTGTTAGAGGGACATTAAGCAGTTTAAAAAAAAAAAAAAGTTAATGCTTCTGAGTTCCTCAAACTCAAGAGATTTTATTCATCCTAAGCGTGAAAAACAGGTCAAGCTTATATTTGGCCAGATCAGATCAACCTGTCATAATCTTTCATTGTAAAAACTGGATCAATTCTAGACCCGTGACGATACGCAAAAAACCAATCACGGGCTTACACTAGTACTAATATAAATCTAAATCAAGCTGCGCGTGTCTCATTATTTGAACTGGAACTGGGAAATAACTACCGCAGCACTTTGAATGTTGTCTTAAAATTTTTTGTGCAAATGGTTCGGATTAAGATCTGTGGTAATAGCTTATGACTTGTACGTACCAGGATACAGAGGAAATAATTAAATACATTCTGGAAACGTAACTATGATACACGGGTCACAACACTGTAATTGAGATATTCACCCCTTTCAGAAACATTGGAAAAAAAAACTTTTTTTAGGTTTATGTTTCACTTCTTGACTTCGACTGTTTGTATAATCTGTTCTCCGAAATTAAAAACATTAAAATTAGCGGATTATGTTAATCAAACGTATCATGCGTAAGTAATATATAATTTATTGGAAGCACAGTCACCGAGATTATCAACATCTTTGGCAGTTACAAAATTTGTGTAACAATGTTAATTATAAAATGATAATATGTAATATTTCTCCCCTACATATCACATGGATGCGGAAATCAGTTCTTTATCGAAGAAAGATACCTACAACAAACATCAACAGACAAATGATCGTATTTCATATGTGCAAATATTGTATAATAATATCTCCCAACGTAGGTGTGCACAAATTTTGGCTGCTGTTCTATCCTCAGATAGTAGAATAAACTATTCTTTTTATTAATTAACACTCATAACCCTGTTGGCGATTGTAGCTTTCATCGCCATAAAGTTAGAACTTCTTACGTGTTTTTTATTTTTTTTGACGATAGCAACATGGAACCAGTGAAATTAAAAAGTAAGTAGGATATTTAAAACCTTATGCTACATCGCGTAAATTATAAAACTAAATCTATCGTACCTTAACGTACGTTTAACAAAACGTGTCAGATGTCATTGTGGTCCAGGCTGCATTCGTTAATTTTATCCTTCGAAATTTGTAGCTTGTGTAACATATGCATTAATACATTCATTGTATCGCCGTTGCTGAAACAATTAGTAATAAGGCGTCGTTGAAAAAAAAATAATCAAAAGTAATTCTTGGCTGCATTTCAAACTTCTCAATGTTTCCGTACGATTACAATTTGTTCATTCGCAGTTCCAGGATCGAAACTTGGTGCACTGTAAATACTTATATGCAACTGAAATAATGATAATGTCTCTCTAAGTTAATATTTGTTAATATAATAAAATCGGTAAGGAAATTCTACACGTACCAAAGCACACGCGCACGAAACAGCGGGAAAATGTTTGGTAAATTATTCATCATTTATCTTAGTAACATATCCCACCTGCGAAAGAAAATTTTCCTCAGTTCTTGTGCCTGAAATCGAGTGTCAGCTTATGGTTATCGTCCTATTTTCCTTTCCATGCATTACTTTTAATTCTTATACCAACATCTTTCCAGACCTCATCACCAATATATGCCTAGTACACTCCCATTATTCTGTTCACCCTCCTCCTATCTTCTAATGAATCCAATTCAGCTCTTTGATCATATCAGTTACTAATTCTGTTCTGCGGTAATATGCAGAGACAAATCTAGCAGCCCTTCTTTGCATTCGCTCCAACTGCTGTATTTGGTACCAAAATGTGGGTCCCATACTACACCACCATATTCAAGCAATGATCTGACCAAAGTTTTGTAACCAAATTCCTTTATTCTTCCCGTACATACCCTTATCACTCTCTCCAACAAATGTAGAATTTTAATACCTTTTCCTACTACCTGTCCAATGTGTCCTGCCCGGATGAGACTGTACAAAACTACTTTCACTCACAAATCAAATTACTTATGTCAATACAATTAATACATTCATAATCAATCAAAGAAAAATAAAATATTATTACTAATAATAATATTAATATTCATAAAATTATCACAGATATTTAGGCCACAGAGAAAATTCCAAAAGAATGGAAATGTGCATTAATACATCCCTTACATAAAAAGGGTGACAAGACGGATCCCAACAATTACAGAGATATCTCCTTGCTGCCAGTAATTTATAAAATCCACTCCAAAGCCCTACTGAACAGGCTAGAACCTCAGGTAGATCCACAAATAGGTGAATACCAGGCAGGCTTTAGAAAAGGAAGATCATGCATAGAACAAATCTGGAATCTGAGAACACTCCTGAAGATAAGACAAACAAACAATACCGTAGTAACATTTGTGGATTTCAGGAAGGCATATGACTCCATAGACAGACAGACGCTCTTTGACATAATGAAAGAATACAGCGTAGACAAGAAGACAAGGGCTCTGATACAACAAACACTCACGGATACCACGTCTAAAGTGAAATTTATGGGAGAAACATCAGAACCATTCAAAATTTGCACGGGTGTCAGGCAAGGAGATGTATTATCACCGATTTTATTCAACATGGTATTGGACAAAGTTATAAAACAATGGTAAACGCAGGTCAAAGGAATACAGCTAGGAAGAACACGACATACCAAAACAATCATCAGATGCCTGGCATTTGCGGATGACCTGGAAATTCTCAGCAACAATAGACAGGAAGCACAAGAAGCATTGGAACAGCTACATCAAATTGCCGCCAAAACAGGGCTACAAATTTCGTATGAAAAAACGCAGTACATGGAGAAACAAAACAACAATTTACAAACAATATACACAAAATTTGGAAACATAAAAAGAGTTGAGAAATTCAAATATCTAGGGGAATACATACAAATAGGAGGATCTAACAAGCTATCGAATTCAGAAAGATCAGAAAAGCTTCAGAAGGCTTATAGACTCACATGGTCATATTATAACAAAAGAAATATATCAAGACAGGCCAAACTCAAACATTACAAAACAGTGGTACTGCCAGAAGCATTATATGCATCAGAAAAAATCACGATTGGGGCTTCAGGCATAACAGAAGCGGAAAAAGTTGAACGCAAAATCCTTAGACAATTTTTTGGAGCAATATATAAAGACGGTATACCAACGAAAGAACTATACGAACATACAGATCCAGTGGCGTAGCTAGCGTGGGTGACACCCGGGGCGGATATCGATGGTGTCACCCCTCGAAAATTTAAATTCAAAATTAAGTAAAATATAATATCTTGTAAGTGTAAAATATCATATTAATAAAATATAATTAAAAACACATTTATTGTTATTAAAAATTATAGTTAATAAAATTGTAATATTAACTTCATTTAAAAAAAAAACAATAAACTAAAAACAATCTTCTCTTTTTAGCTTTAACAGCTGCAAACTCGTAAATCACATCTTCAAAATTATCAATTTTAGTTACTTCAATAGTCAATATGGCAAGATTTTAGCCACGTGTTGCTCACCGGTGATCGAAAGTGGTTTTAGAGAGGCCTCTGAAGATCGGGTCTCAGTCCGACACTCGGCTGTCATTGGATTGGTTTATGTTTTGACGGTGCGGATCAGTATCGGCCTGCTAGATGTGGAGAAGCGCATCGAGAGAGTTCGGAAATTTACCTTCCCTTACGACTAAATGTTGTTTTCATGTTATTATTTGCCTTAAAAAAAAAAAAAAGTATTTTTTTTTTCATCCATGTTCATCAGATGTTCGTAAAATGTAGGAAGAGTCCTAGCATCTTCGCATTAAAAAAATCAGAGCTTTGCCAGAGTTGAAGACCAATTTTACGACCCGCAAAAATTTCAGCCGAAATCCGCATTTGTAACCGAACCTCCCATACCCGAATCGCACGCGGTAACCAGACGCAAGACTAATCTAGAAGTACTGAAAAATATGTATTCAAACACATAAAAGTGGATTCGTGTCTTTTGATAACAAAAATGTATGGTATAGAAAAAGAATATGTTTATTTTATTATGTTTGAAAACTTATTTTTCATCACACCTATAGTCGGACTGGTGACTCAAATGATTACTGCGTGCGATTTGAAAACTGTAGGTCCTGGTTCAAATTCCGGTCTCGACTGTAATTTTTGCGGGCCTTAAAATTGAATTTTACCAATGGCAAAGCTTTTATCTTTTAATGCGAAGGACGCTCGGTGGTTTGAATTTCACTTTAATCTGTAGGTCTTCTTTTGAAGTTAGGTGACTACGATATAGGTGCACTGCGAGTTTCCAAACAAGAAACTCTGTGACTAGAACATTGAGATAACATGAAATTATTATTTTTACTATACAAAATTTTACGACTTATATTTAAATTAAAATATGTTATAATCTCGTTCTTAACAAACAAAACGTATTGAGCGAATCGAAAAAAACCTCAGATAAAACAAACACGTCAAGTGCGAGTGATTGGACAGTTCATTGAGATTGCGTTGATATTGTTAATACTGCGCTGGGATACTATTTTTGTACGTAAAATATCAAGCAGTTAGGTGATTACGTGAGTCAGATAAAAAAGTATTTTAATGTACATTCGTACCAAAACTGTGAAGAATTAAGTACAGTACTCTATAATAAAGTAGGGTGTCAAACCTACCTGTCATTCCCAACACTGATTCCCTGAAACAATCACTTGTAAACGTTAAAGGAGACTAAAGACCGGGTAGGAACACGGGCGAGCTATGGAAAAGTTTGGACGCGAGGGGGCAAGCCGTCACTCGGCTGGCTGTCGTTGCGGTTACGGTACAGGCCAGTACTGTATTGGCAAAGTGCAGTTCGACCTTTACACTTAGCAACTGATACACAAACTGGTGCAAATTAAAATCCCAGCACCGAGACGGTGTTGTGATAAACGAATGAAATTTGGCCCCAAATATGCCCGCATGAAGAATGATTTAACATTAAAAGTTTTACATGTAATAATGTGAGAATTACGGTGCTATATATTATGTAAATTGCAATTTTTTTTTTTTTTTTTTTTTTTTTTTTTTTTTTTTTTTTTTTTTTTTTTTTTTTTAAGCGTATAAGTGGCGAACAGTGTGGTGTCACATGACACGTGGTTGCCCACAAGTTTTTGTTGTCTAAGTATGCCAAGGCGAAGAGTGACAACTCTCTACACCCAAATATCTAACAGTGAGAGAGGTCGGAGAATTGACGTGTTTTGAAAGGGTGCATCATATCGTGAAATCTCCAGAACGATTTGCCGCAGTGCAATGTCAGTATACGGACTTGTTACACAGTGATGAAAAAAAGCTCTAATACTCCTAGAGCAGTCACAGGTCCATACAGATGGATAACAGCACGTGAAGACTGCCAAATGGTGTGAGTGACTGTTGCTGGCAGATGTTTTGACTGCAGGCCAGATCCAAGTAGTGGTTACACATAGTCACACCCCGCCTCCGCCCCTCCCCGGATGATTGGAAACTAATTGCTTGAAGCTGGGTTACACTCTCTGGACCCTGTGCATTGTGTCCCATTAATCTAATTTCATTGCAATCATCATCTACCCTGGTATAATGCGAAACACAAATGGACATGTGAATGGCGTACATTTGTGTTTAGAGACGAGTCTCGATTCTGTCTGTGGCAAAGTGATAATCGACGACATGTTCGCAGGCGTAGTGGAGGAACGGCTATCTGCTGTGATTTCAGAACCTCGCGCAAGTGCCGTCACCGGTGTCATGTTTTGGTGGCAATCAGTTTCGATAGCATGACTGAGTCGGCAGTTGTTGAAGGCAATGACAGCCCATCACTATGTGGACGGGGTACTGCATCTTATTGTGATACCCTACATGTTTAACATCCGAATCCTATTTTCCAACAAGACACTGCCCATCCTCATACTGCGGCCGTCGTCACACAAGCCTTCCAAGGAGTTTCGATCACAATATGGACAGCACGGTTCCTAGATTTGTCCCAAATAGAGCATTTCTAGGATACCAGAAGTAGACACATTAGATCACATGGTCACCAAGCACAAACTGTGCAACAACTGACTGCAAAAGACATGCACGCGTAGTGAGACATACACCAAGCAGACATCCGAACACTTGTTGTGTCAATGCCGGCAAGGATCCACGAATGTATTGGTGCTCAAGTTGGGCGCATTTCTCACTGACAACTGTAAAAGGTAATAATAACTTAGCCTGATCCATTTCCATTTGTTATTATTTCTTTTAGGTATGGCCCTGGATATATTTTCAAAGTTTCCTAAAATTCTACCATTCATGTACGCGTGTTGTGATTTTAATTTCCGCCAGTGTAACTATAGGGCGACCATAAGATTTCGCTATAAATTTAAAAAAGTCGAAAACTACCCATTTGTTATTGAAACGTTAACATAGGCTGTATTTAAATGACTTCACAACCTCGGTATTTGGAGGACCAAGGAATATTGAGAGGAAAGTTAACAGAAGTGGCTTGAACCAAGTAGAAGCAATTCCAGACCCAGATGGGGTCCCATTGGAGCAAACCCAGGATCCGGGTCCCACAAGCTGTGAGACCCTGGGGGATACTGTATAGTCAGAGAAGCAACTCTAAATTAAGTTCCTTCATAAAAATAGAGGAATAAATAAAATATAAAATCATAATTAAACGTAATTTAAAATAAAAAGTACAAGGGTCAGGTAATAAATGAACATGCCTTTGAGATATCTGCCGCCTTTACGGAAAGTACTTATTAAGTGATGTATTTTACTACCCGCCTAAGAAATAAGTAGCTACAGACTCCTAAATATGATATGTATCGAAGAACATCTCCATGTGTAAATTTTAGATTTCTAGCATCGCTCGGTAACGTATAAATTAAGATGTAAACGGTTCGAATGTTCGTTCAGTTTATGATTAAAGCTCATTTTTTGTTCAGGAACAGAAGTTCGACATCCCTGTCGATTTAAGGAACCCATAAGAATGTAGGTACGTGTATTCGACAAAGAGGTTACCCATAATAGAAATCTTCTTCTGTAAATTAATGATGGAAAATTCTTAGAGAATCATACACTTATTTATTTGATCCTGATCATATTTGTATATTCTCAATCAGTAGAAAGCAAATCAAACTTACATGAACCTAGAGTTAAAGTGCTTAGGGAGCACCCATAAATTACGTGAGGTGAAATAGGGGGGGGGGGGTCCAGCGAAATCTCACCAATTCTCACGTGAAATTTTTTAAAATTGTGTTGGACTGTAGAGCTAAAAAAAAAAAAGTGTTTTCAAATGACGCGGATGTCGATTTTAGGGGGGTATTTCGTCGAAAAGTGTGGGTGTAACCGGCTTTGGGAGGGTGAGACCTAAAAAAAAGGTCTCAAAAAGTAGCGAGGGCTATCCGTAGGGGAAGGGTGGGGTCTGACGGGACCAGATCTCACGAAGTCTCACCAGAGGTGGGGGGGGGGGGGGAGGAGGGTCCGAAAATCCGGAAAAAACACCTCACGTAATTTATGGATGTCCCCTTACTAATGTTACGATTTCGCTAGCAAGATATGCGGTTCCGACTGTTTTAAACACATGCCCTACAAAAACTGATTACCGACAGACGATAACACTTGGATTCGTCCGGATTGACTTGAAACCTGACCGTATTGCTAGTTTAATGCAGTTTCCGAATCATTTTATTTGCATAAATTCGAATATGATACGATTTCATGTCGAGTATAGGTGCACTGTCGACAAAAGGAAGATACGCAGAGTGTATATCGGATAACACGAAATGTACTCAATTCGAATCTGTCAGATGATAAATTCAAAAATTACTAGAAAATACTTCAAGTCACTTGTGAATCTTATCTAGAAAGCTAATAGAATCCCAAAATAGCAAAATAATTTTGAAGCCTAGACTACGCGTATTCCAGCATACGCTTGGTTGCTTTTTTTTTATTTACTAAGGAAAATCTAACATTTTTCTTGAAATAATTTCGAGGAATTACAATTTAACTGCCTAATTACCATGATTTTAACAATTTTAGATATATCCTTTAATTTTAAAACTTCCTCTCTTAATACAAGAAAACTTACATTATATCCACCGCCGCTCGTATCAAACCAAACAACTGTTACGGACGGCAAGCACAACGATTTCCTGTGATTGTTGGAGCAACAGAGCGTTGCTCTATTGTTTAAGCGCGCGGTGTAGGCAATAATATTATTGTACTCTACTGTACTGGATCGTATTTGAAAAAGCGATAGATCAACTTAAAAAGAAATATTCAGAACATTAAAAGTAGACGTGTTTCGACACCAAAGGATAAAAGAAGTCTTTCAAAAAAAAATATATATATATATATATATACATATATATATTTTTGTATCACACTAATTTCGATTACTATTTTCGAAATGCGGGTGTCACCCCCAAACGGGTGACACCCGGGGCGGACCGCCCCCACCGCCCCCCCCTAGCTACGCCACTGTACAGATCGACTGACAGACATGATCAGAAGACGTAGATTACAATCGAATGAACAGCACTAGACTCACAAAGAGGATCTTTGATGTGGTAAATGGTTCACTCAGGAAAACCAATTGGTTCCAGGAAATAGAAGAGAACTTGAATCACGGAGGGATCAGCAAGGAAATGACACGGGAAAGGGTACAATTCAAGAACAAAATTATGAACACAAAATTTAAAATACAGAAGAAAACAGGAACAAAATGGACTGAACAAAGGAAACAGGAACACAGTGAGCGTATGAAGAGGTTTTGGGAAGAGAGGAGGAAGAAGACAAATACAAACAAAAACTGAATAATCATCAATAATTTGAGTTTAAACACTGTCCTCAAGGGCAACAATGATTAATAATAATAATAATATTAAAAATGATTGGTTTGTTGTGAGATTGGTACAAGACTCAGCTTTTAGCATAACTCTGAATCAAAACAAGAAGAGGCGCTGACTTAATAGCAGCTGTACATTAGTTTCCAAGTTTTATGTTCTAATCAGGTGGTATGAACACTAATTACTGCATAAATCCTGCTTAGAGATACCAGAATCTCTGGTATTTTCTCCAAAAAATATGAAATCAATGTTTTTTTAAATCAATATGAAATAGCGGATTACAATTATAGAAACACAACATTTTGAGTACTCACTGCGAAGCGCAGGATTCCCACAGGTGGCTCTGCATACGGGATGCCGACGAAGGCGCGGTAGCTGCCGCCTAGTACAGACTCGTTGACGTATCCCCTCAACACTCCCTGCTCCACAGTCACCAACAGCTCCTGCGACTGAACAGCACAAAACACACTGTAACCTCACAGCCAATACATCCCACCAGCTACAACATAAGGCAAAGAGAAATGTTTTTACCCAATCTTTCTGTTTATTATTCACGCCAAAATCGGTTCTTGAACTGAACACATAATGCCGTAAGACACCAAGTTTTAAATCACAATTTTTATTAAGTTTTTTACCGAGAAAGTTTGCTCCAATAGAGAGTTTTATATGAATCGGAGAGAAGTTTTTAGTATTATTTGTAAGTAACACCGCGGCACTCGACTTCAGGCACAAGGAAGTTGGAAGATTTTCTTTCGTAGGTAAGGGGGTCAGGGATTGGAAGAAGTTGCTAAGACAATTGATGAATAATTTACCAACTACGGTGAACATATTTAAAATTGAAATTTGTAGGTGGGTAAAGGAAAGGGGGAGAATGGATGTGAAGGGAAATTGCCCTCAATCGCAATTTAACTAAATGTTTTGGAACTAAAGCATGGACTTTACTAATACCAGATATAAAAAAATTGGAGGATTAGAATTCTGACGAAAGTGAAGGATGTTGATACTTAGGTGTCCAGAACCAGTACAAAATGTACAAGTTTTAGAAATGAGGGCTGAGGGAAGAAGTTTGTGGGAGAGTCTATCAGAAAGACGGGACAGGGTGGTGGGTCACACGTTAAGACATTAGGTTTGATTAATTTAATAGTGAAGGGAACAGTCCAATTAAAGGATAAAATAGCTGTATACTTGGACTGTGAGAGGTATGTTGGGAATACAAGGTTATCTCAAAATAGGAAGAAATGGACGATTTCATCATACCAGTCAGAAGATTGATGAGCGAGAAAAGGGGAGAATAGAAGTAACGATGACACAGTCGTAGAAAGAAGCAATGTTTGCAAAAAAAGTCGACATGGTAGGTGTCACGGTCAGTCATTTCTTTCCAGAAAACATTTCGAAACGGTGCATCACATCGATGTCAGATAAATGAAAATGAATTTCTCAGGCGACTATTGACATCAAACAAACCGAACGTGGTGAGTGAGCGGTTACGCCCTGTCCCTGCATTCGGGAGTACGCCGGGTCAAAACCCCGTTCGGGCATCCAGATTTAGATTTTCCGTGGTTTCCCAGATCACTCCAGGCGAATGCCAGGATGCTTGTTTCAAAAGCCATGGTAAAATTCCTTCCAGTTCCTTGTCCCCTGTCCTTTCCCACCTCTAGTGACATCAATGTCGACGAGGCGTAAAGCGGTAAGTCAAAAAAACTACATCAAACAAAAAAATTGACCTGCCTCTGTGATTCAGAAACGGAAGAGCAGGGGCCAAACAGTAGAAACAGCTACTTATACGTCCCACCCCGATCCGTACCCTCTCAAAAAAAGGCACGGATGCAAAAGAAAGCCGCTAAGACGTGATTGTACATTATATGCCACTGCGAACAAATTCATCCCTGCTAAGGGTTCAGTAGGTCACGAATATTTATTACTGTAGTCTCCTAGGTTGCTTACTTTAGCAACTGAAGATGTAAATGACATCGAAAAAAAGTGAATTTGTCCGCAGACTACACATCAAAATTTGATGTATGCTGCATATATTATAGTTCTGGCACCAGTTGAATTCTCTCCCTTTTAGGAAATAAAGCGGCTTTGGCAACGAAGATAACATTTTTCTCTGCTGGAAGACCTACGCAAGATATGAAAGCCAGCTTTCAGAATTAGTAACGCCATCTTTAAAAATCATCCCGATTTTTTCGGGTGAAGTCCAACAGTAATTAACAATGACATATATTCAAAGAAGAATTACTTCAAGTATCAGAGTTATATCGATTTAGGTATCAGCTATAACTTGTTGACACTCCCTCATATATTTTCAGATATTTTAACTCTCAAATTTTAAAATGTGATCAAATCTTGTTTTGAAATTTTTTTAAATTTTCTGTAACCACTGTAAACCGTATAGTCTTAAAGACTAATACAGTATAACGCAATTAGCACTCTATACCACGTTGTTAGGTGTCTCGTGAATTAATTAATATAATAAATAACTAGTTCACGATCCAGTTTCAAATTTTAACTTGTTTTATTGCTAGTAAGACATCGGACTTCAAGATACAGTTGACATATAAACGCCAACGATTACATTCGACACTTCTTCCAAAGACAGTACTACCAAGACTGTGCCTTCTACACTGTCCTTGGCCGACGTAAACTGTTTCCTAAATACTGTCTCTGAGACTCTGTTGGTCGCTTTGTATAAGTTCCATCGAAAGTTCTAGAACACTACAAAGGCTTCCGACATATATTTCTGGAACTTTAATAATACTTAAAAATTAAAACCATATTAAAAACACACAAAATCCATACATAATCATTTAAAATTATTACGAAATTCTCAGAAATGAAAATTAAAGATATTTGAATATAAAATTATCCACATAAATCTTTTTAAACTGTCGGAAATCGTCCTTTAAACATCCTAGCTCACCCAAATACTTGGAATTACAAACATTTAAACAATTCGCTTGCATAGTTCTGTCCTTAAACATATTAAATGGTAATTACATAATTTATTTTCATAAAACAAAGTCTATTTACACTGATTTACAGTAAATTTCAAGACAAACATACAAGAATCATATTCGGCCAAACTCTAGCTTGCTACCAACGCTTCATTAAATACAGTTACATTTAAAGTTTATATTTGAAGGCTATTACAACGTCTCTCACTCGTAGGAAGTTCAGTGCATCAACTGCGATACCTAAGCTGTTATACCACAGTTCTGAATTTCGCTATTTTTTCTATCATCATTCTTAATTAAAATGAAAAACAATAATTATTAGAAATTTTTCCAGTCGTTTTATTACTCAGAGTGGCTAACTAATGTGACTTGGGACATATGTAGTGTTCGGAGTGGCGGTACAAGCTCAGCGAATCATAGTTTTGAGTTTGGGATGAAGGGGAACTTATTGCGTTCTTTAAAAGTACTCAAAATTTTAAGCAACAAAATTCAAAAGTAATAAACTAGCGAAATTAATTTGAGACTGAAAAATATTCGAAAATTATGATTTTTATTTACTGCATAATTTATTCTACTGTTAAAAAAATTAGCATTATTTGTTCATTGAGTATCTTAGTATTGGTTACATTTTATATACGAAACGTAATTGTAATTAATGAATTGTATGTTTGTATCGCATACAAATCCACACGATTTCATCGGATTTTACATTTCCCTCAATTCATCTTCTCACATATGCAGGTAATATTGCCACCTGACAGTTTGACTCTATACAGTTTTTACCACTTTCCATTTCCCTAAACTATCTGTAGGTCAAGTTATAATGATAAGCAAAATTACTGGTTCAAATGAGCAGCCAAAAAAATTCAATAACTTGAAATAAACTCCCTGTTGTTATACAAGCTTACTGAAATGGTATTAAATTAATTCAAAATAGTTTATTTTAATTTAATTTTTTTTACTATGCCAAATTCATGTCATAAGTCAGATCAAGTTATTTCAAATCTACAAGGTCTGAATGTTGAATTAGTTTAACAAAATGCTAATGCGGATGTAAACGCTATATTCATATGAGGAAGCAATCACAGTTAAATAAAAATCACATAGATATCTATATCAGCAATTGTTACCAGTTGCTACTAATTAATTATCTAAATTTGAGTGCGATGAGTCTGTATATATATATATATATACGAAATGGAAACCGAATACCAGTCTTGATGGTATTTGCATTCATTTTGCTCTGGTCAAATAAAAAAATACTCACCGAGCACAAGGCTGCTAAGATAAGAAGTGTGGGAACAGTGAGACTTATGCTGAAAGCGACCATTGTGCCAGAGCTAACCAATGACCAACCACTAATCGAAATGCTGGACGGGTTTCTGGCACTTTACTGTCTACCTCCTTGTATTTAAATGGTTTATACCGGGGATATTTACGCCAGCTCTTGATTTTTGCACCTTTGGTTTCATTTTTCTGAGTTCCCAGTCATTAAATGCAGATAATAAAATTAATCATTAATTTGTAACTCGCAAACAAAATAATTGATTTTATCTAAAGTGTTGACACAGAAGAATGAACAGATACGTGTTATACGTTATCTTAAACTCAAGACAAAGGTATTTTACTTTTTTCTCAGGCCTCTTAGCTTAATTCGTCAAATGGTCATGACAGAGGACTTTTTCGAGTACTTTGTAAGTGCAAAACATATCAGTCTATAGAACACACCCAACAAGAGTGCGGATAAATCAGTTGCTAATCACGGTAACAGTTGCTTCTTCTCGCTTAAATATATCGTTATATTAAGCACTAGCTTCGAGCCCGTCAAAAATGATGGTTTGAACGCAATATTCTGGCAGTACAATATTATTATTATTATTTTTTTTTTTTTTGTGGTTGGTTAAATAATGCTAATGAACTTAATTTTGAAATGTTCTACATATTTCATTTCTAGTTCACATAGAAATACAGTAGTAACTTCTACTGAATTAATGACGTCAGTTGCGATTCTGGTCAACTTAAACACAACCTCCACTAATATTGCATTCGAAAATCATAGTTACTATTTTTCTGGTAGTAGGGATTTATTCTGGAAGAGCTTGTAAGAAAAAAACGAATAACTATCATTTTAATGGTATTTTCGTGATATAAGTACCATACTGTGATTACATTATCCAAATATTTGACTACGATTTATTTAAATAAATGCATTTTACTTTAAATGATGGAAAGTATAATATTAGAAGTTGAAACTGTCATTTATTTGAGTGATATATTTCGCGATTTGTACATTTCGTGTAAACTTTCTCTGAGTTTTTAATAAACATCATTGTTTCTTATCTTCTGCCATAAAAATTCTTAGGTGATGTTTTAACCTAATTCTTGTAAATGATACATATAATATAACGTAAACAACGAATACCCTTCTCATTGCTTGAATTTCTGCATCTAGCTGATATAAATAAACAAAAATCAATATACAAGATTAAACTAACATACCAATTGTAACTATGTAACGTATCAATGCTATGCATTATTATGATTTTTTTTATCCCTGGTCTTCGTATGTTTGCGCAATTACTTCCACAGCAGACTATTAGGTTTTACCTGGAAACGCAGTTACATAATAGCACAGACAATGAGAAATTAAAGTTTCTTAAATATTACTTTGATTTGCGGATATGTTACTGAAAAGTACTTGTATTTCCACGTGTTTTCAGCCGAAATGTTTTTCCACATTTTTTAAGAATAAAATGCTACGAAAAGCAAACTTTATGACTATATTATGGCAATTAATTTCAAAGCAGTTATACATTATCTTTATTTCTAATATCTCTGGTCGCTATTTTTTGGCAAGAATGTCGTTGTTGAATTGCTATTTTTTTTTTTTTTTTTTTTTTTTTAGTTTTCAGTCTACTCCTTCTCCAACTTCTCTTTTCACTATGCCACAACTCTGGAAAAATTCCGATACAGTTGTTGACCTCAAAGGTAGTAAATTGAGTTTTACATGTCATATACATAGTCATATCCTTGATGATTTGAATGTACTTAAAAAGGTAAACTTAAATCTCATTTAATAGCTAACACGTGTATCAAAAAGTAAAGGTATCATCTATTATGAAAGTATGAATTTATTCTGGAAAATCTTGTAAGGAAAAAGAATAAGAATCATTTTTAACGATATTTTTTCGTGATATGAGTTCCTTACTCTGCTTAGATTATAAGAGTATTTGGTTAGAATTTTATTTAAATAAATGTATTTTGCTTTAAATGACAGAGACTATAATTTCGAAAACGGATAACTGTTATTTATTTGACTGATACATTTCGCGATTACGTATGCTTCGTGTTAACTTTCTCTGAGTTTTTAATAAACTTCATTGTTTCTCATCTTCTGCCACAAAAATTCTAAGGTTATGCTTTAACCTAGTTCTTATTACATAATAAGAAAGGGGGAAGAAAAATTTATTCCAAAGCAAAAAATAAAGAGAAGTAGAGATCCTATGTACTATAATAGGGAAGTGAGGAGGTTAAAGAGGTTGGTAAGAAAAGAACATAACAGAGTTAAGAGACAGCAGGGTAGTAGGGAATATTTAAAACAACTAAACAAGGACTTAATAACAGCAAAGAAAATGGCCAAAGATGGGTTTATGAAGAGTATTGTCAGTGCAGGGGGACCATTGACTGATGCATCTAGAAATTTCTATGGCTATATCAGGAAACTGAGGGGAAGGGAGGATGTAGAGACACTTATAGATAAGGATGGAGAAGAAGTTACTGACGATTTGAAAAAGGCAGAGATTTTAAGTAACTGGTTCAGAGAAAGCATTAGGGAAAATGAATCAGAAACAGGAGGGTCTAATTCGGAGAACGAGCTTAACAACACAATTAGAAATGACGATAGTAAAAAATTTGATATCCATCCTGAGGAAATCATGAAGGAAATAAGAAAGCTGAAAAAACATAAAGGGGCTGGTGAAGATAATATTACTACAGATATCTTAAAGATAGCCGGATGTGACATTGTACCTTATCTTGAAATATTATTTAAATTGAGTCTAGACACTTGCTGCTTACCACAGGACTGGAAAAGTGCAATAGTAGTACCGGTACATAAGGGAGGGGTGAGAAATAGAGTTGAGAATTACAGGCCAATCAGTTTGACATCAGTGGTAGGTAAATTAATGGAAAGATTGATATGCAACCACATCAGAAATATATGTGAGGAACGTAATTGGTTTTCAAGCAGGCAACATGGTTTCAGGCAAGGATATTCATGCGAATCTCAGTTGGTGGGATATATGCAAGATATTTCAGATGAAATGGACAAGGGAGGCCAAATTGATAGTGTAGCACTAGATCTGTCTAAGGCGTTTGACAGAGTAAGCCATAAAATGGTAGTAAATAAGGTAAAAACCATTGGAGTGGATAAGAAAGTCATTTGCTGGGTAGAAGAATTTTTAAAAGGTAGAAAACAGAAAGTTAGGGTAGGAAATGTAGTATCAAAAGAAGTGGAAGTAAAAATGGGTGTGCCACAGGGTAGCGTATTGGGACCATTGCTATTCATTATTCTAATGAATAATTGTGTTGCCTGTTTACTATCTGAAATTAGATTGTTTGCAGATGACATAATGCTGTATAAAAGAATCAAAACGATAGAGGATTGTAAACAGTTGCAGGGTGATCTGGACAGGATATCTAATTGGGTTAGTAAACATGGAATGAAGATAAATGCAAAGAAGAGTCAGCTTATTAGATACACAAATAAAAAACAAAAGGTTAATTATGAATATAAGGTGGGGAAAGAATTGCTTGCTGAAGACTTGAAATGCAAATATCTTGGAATTACTTTTGATAACAAACTTAACTGGGCAGGACACATAGGACAGGTGGTAGGAAAAGGTTTCAGAGTTCTGCACTTGTTGGAGAGAGTTATGAGGGGATGTACGAGAGAAGTCAAGGAATTGGGTTACAAAACTTTGATCAGACCATTGCTCGAATATGGTAGTGTAGTATGGGACCCTCATTTTACGTATCAAATACAGGAGTTGGAGAGGGTGCAAAGAAGGGCTGCTAGATTTGTTTCTGGAAATTATCGCAGAATGCAATCAGTGACGGATATGATAAAGGAGCTGGAATGGGATTCATTGCAAGACAGGAGGAGGATGAGGAGGGTCATGGGAGTGTACAGGGCATATACTGGTGATGAGGCATGGAAAGATATTGCAGTAGGTATGAAAAGTAGTGCATGGAAGGGAAAAGATGACCTTGACCACAAGCTGGCACTCGATTTCAGGCACAAGGGTGTGGGAAGATTCTCTTTTTTAGGTAAGGGTGTCAGGGATTGGAATGAGTTACCAAGAGAAACGATGAATAATTTACCGAAAACTTTGAAGGAATTTAAAGAAAAAATTTGTAGAGGGCAAATGTAGGTGGGTGCAGGATAGGGGGAAGATAGCTGTGTAGGGAAATTGCCACCGGAGCCTGTGCTCCATTGCAATTAAATTAAATTAAATAGCTAAAACATCGAATACCCTTTTTCTTACATGAATTTCTGCATCTAGTTGTTAATAAATAAAAGGAAACATGAAAGAACGATTGTAATATGGTGGCTGTTGATTCGTTAGTGAGACTGGCACGTTACCGTTCTCTAGCCAATAGCTGGTCGCGATAAATCATTTGTTTTCGTTTACAAAAGTGTTCTTCTTGGCCGAAGGAAATAGGAAAGTTATGATATAGTTCCTTGTGCAACATTGCCATATTTACTTCCTCTAACGTTTTCACATTTCTGCCTACTAGGAGTTCAGTATTAATTTTTGCATAAAAGAAATTATGTTTCATTGCTACACGTTATCAAAAGAACAGCGACATTAAAGAGATGGAAAATTATTTTTCTTCCCATTTGATGTATCAAATTTTTATTTAACTGATTGCATTTATTATAACAGTTTGATTTTTAACAGGTTATCAATAAATAATAATTTACGAAATTTTATAACTTTATAAAACTTTTCTTAGCTTATACGCGTACAATAGACGAAGCGCTTGTTTGTACAAGACAAAGCGGTTGACTGGTAACGTATTGGTGGTGGACTTGATGGTCGTATGTTCGAGTTCACATCCAGTGGAATACTTTTCCATTTTTTATTTCATTTTACAATGTTATAAAATACAAATCATATATGTAGAAACCATGAAGTTTTCACATACAGGTATTTATTATAATTTATCAAATTGCAATGCTGTAAAACACGTAAAGTAATTGTGTACAGAAACTACTAACAGCATGTAGAAAACGGGGGAAAAAAACGGCAATTTAAGAACTCTCTGCTTCAAACCCAGATTCTCAATGAACTATCTTTACTTGTACCAGTTATATAAAAATATATGTTTGTCCTAATCTTTTTGTAAAATTTTGAGGGACAATGGTCGTTTCATTTTTTACAGTACTAATATTTAGTTACTAGACGACCCGTGCAAAAATTTCGCGAAAAAAAAGCGATGAAAAGCTGAGTCATTACTCTTCATACTCCTACTTCATTTATCGATTTTGGTTAGAAATCCAGGGAGATAAAAGGCTGGAAAGACATAAAACGTATTTTAGAAATATTGATTTTTTTGCCCTTTAAGGGTCGGATTACGAAAACCTCCTTTCTTAAAATATAATTTTACCATGGCGGAGACCTTATTCTTTAATATGATACCACATTTATCTATATCGGTTAGATATTATGGGAGATAAATCGCTCGTGACACAAAAATGCGTTATAGAAAAATGTATACCTTTTCCCTTTAATGGTTGAATTCCAAAAACATCCATTCTTAAAATATGATTTCACAAAGCTGAGACATTACTCCTTACAATCCTACTTCATTTATCGATTTTGGTTAGATATCCAGGGAGATAAACAGCTCGAGATACAAAAAACGCATTTTAGAAAAATTAACATTTTTGCCCCTTAAGTGTCGAATTACGAAAAACTCCTTTCTTAAAATATAATGTTACCATGGGGGAGACCTTATTCTTTAGTATGATACCTCATTTATCTATATCGGTTAGATATTAAGGGAGGTAAATCGCTCGTGACACAAAAAAGCGTTATAGAAAAATGTATACTTTTTCCCTTTAAGGGCTGTATTCCAGAAACATTCTTTCCTAAAATATGATTTCACAAAGCTGAGATATTACTCCTTACAATCCTACTTCATTTATCGATTTTGGTTTGATATCCAGGGAGATAAATGGCTCGAGATAGAAAAAACGCATTTTAGAAAAATTAACATTTTTGCCCTTTAAGGGTCGAATTACAAAAAATTCCTTTCTTAAAATATAATGTTACCACGGCGGAGACTTTAGTATTTAATATGATATCTCATTTATCTATATTGGTTAGATATTAAGGGAGATGAATCGCTCGTGACACAAAAGTGAATTGCATAAATATTAATCCTTTTGCCCTTTAAGGGTCAAATTCCGAAAAATTTCTGACTTAATATATGATTTCACTAAAGCGGAGATCTTAATCTTTAACATGATACTTCATTATACGATTTCAGATAGGTATCCAGGGAGATAAATGACTTGTAACACAGAAAACAGCATTTTAGAAATATTCACATTTTCGCCCTTTAAGGGTCGAATTCCTAAAACTTTCTTTCTTATAATATGATGTGATCAAAGTAGAGACCATGCGCTTTAAAATGACACCTCATTCATTGATTTTGGTTAAGTATGAAGGAAGAAATAGGCTTGTGACAAAAAAATACCTTATAGAAATAATATATATGATATGCGATTTCATCTCATATTAGTACATGTTATATTTGTTTTCGTTGACGGTGCATAAACATTATAGCCCACCTACAAAACTAGAGAAATAATTCCAAGAATAAGTTATTTGTTTCTGAAAGATGACGTTAATTCTATTGCAAAATAGTTATTTTCATATAATAGTAGTTTGAAATAGGACAGACCACGTGATTCCGACGTGGCTAGAAGTTCGAGTAGCTACCTTTTACAAGGGGAGGCCGCCAATTCCAAAATACTGATTCGATTCATAATTTTTGTAATAAAATCTGATTGCCAGAGGTGTAATGCGCTTCTTCGCCGTTGTCAAGAAAATCCGCATTGAAATACAGGTATTCCGTTGCGTTTAAATGCTTCCTATGTTATGAACCCTTCAAGGCGACTGTGGCGCAACGAGCGAGCTCTCTGCCTCATAAGCCAGTCGTCGCAAGATCGAATCTCGCGAACGGCAACAACTTTTTTTTCTGAGATGATCATATGCTTCAGGTCAGTAAAACGTTACTTATGAAGGTCATTTCTCCAACCTGCACTACTCTCGCACAATCTTGTGACGTGTACTTTTACCAGCTTATTTAGTGCAGCAAGACCGTGAGATCAGCTCCAGACAAAACTGCATAAAAGTCCAGTTGATAGTCCACAACCAGTTGACTTCTCCGATGTTCCATATATTGTAAGGCACGTGTGGTTTCTATAGTACCTGACAGACCATAGAATATGTCTTCAAAGTTTAAATGTGATTGCAATAAATTTTTTAATACATAGTTTAGATTGGTGAATATCAATCAATAACTTCCATCCTATACTTAGCATACTACAGGAGACATTTAAGATCTGTATAAGAAACCTTCATAAACTGATTTAAGCGATTTGACCGAAATTGTTAGACATTTTATGACCAAGAAGTTTATCGGTTCTGAATAATTTTGCCTTTAACGTAACTTACATAGGCATATACAACGAATGCTGTAGAACAGTTTCTTCTGATAATAGAAGGTCTGAATAGTTGAATCAGTAACTGCAACACAAACTAGTTCCATTGTATCGAAACTTTGGGCTGCTTTTCTATATTAAAAATAAGCCCTGGAAGATGTACTTCTTTTCATGAAATCATTGAAACTTTTAGCAGTTG
Organism: Vandiemenella viatica; assembly: GCA_031002005.1. Taxonomy (NCBI): domain Eukaryota; kingdom Metazoa; phylum Arthropoda; class Insecta; order Orthoptera; family Morabidae; genus Vandiemenella; species Vandiemenella viatica. The sequence continues at coordinate 70,442,931 of JARYHS010012519.1, forward strand.
TGCTGGCACTGACATTTTGGATGTCCACTTTCAAGTATATTTGTCAGCAATGTTTTGTATGCCGTGGTCAATAAAATTCATGTTTTGGTTTTCAGAGTATTATTGAAATAATTTCAGGCTAACAGAGGTTCATATTTAAATACCGTGGCCGGATTCCTTTCCTATCCTTGGGAAATAATCTTTTCCGTGATACTTCAGAAATTATAAAATATATAAAACAAATCAAGAAAGCATTTGCCTAAATTTATCATTAGGTGCATTCTCTCCATTCTTTAATTTCTCGGTTGGTGTATGGTGTGATTTTAGCTATCCAAAGTACTGTCAACACAAAATCACTTATCTCTGTGGGTGAATTCGAACCGTCTACTACAGGAACCTCTCGAGAGCTAGCCACCATTCTTCCGGGTCGGCGGTGGCACCCACGGCGCCTACAGTGCCAGCGGCTTAGACCTAACAAGACGGACAGATGGGGCAATCACTATTATACACGAGTTGGCCAGCATTACGTTTCCTCGTTCCCAGTTTTCTGTGTATTCCTCCGAAGTCTCATAAACAACAGTACAAAATACGAAAACACTTCATAAATAATGATCTGCATTAGTATTAACTTTTAAAATTTTCGCACTTGTATAATTTCTTGTTTTAGTCTGGGTTACTAGATGAGTCGTAACTATTTTACCCTTTAAATCAGTGCGAGTTATTTACAGACTACTGAAGAAATGGCTAACCATAGTATTAACATCAGTATGGGGTTTAAAGTTGATCTACAGTAATAATTTGAAGCAGCAAAAAGTGTATAAATCGCGAAATGAACGAATGTTTTCACGTCCTTGGATATTTACCAATAGTTTTTTTCTGATAAGAACAGCCAACCAACGTTTCAACAGTCGTTTCAGTGTTAAAAGTAACACCCACAGAATATCGTAATAGTGAAAATCACCGTATTAGTTTTTTGTTCTTTGCCTGCTTACAAAAAAACCAAAAAGGTGACAAGACTTATATGAAATTGTGTCTTCACCTGCTGAAATCTCATCGTGATTTTATTTTGTTTCAAAGGAGTATTCAGTGCGTTTTAAGCAGCTTTCGATGTTAATGGTAGATGAAAATAAGTTTTTTGACTCTAAAATACTGTCAACTCAGACTGGGTTGACGACATCTCACCGATATGTTTATGTTTATTTGGTGGTCGCCCCCATAAACCCTCCACTACTCCTGTCTTTCAAGTAAAAAAACTCATATCTACAGGCTTCTGACCTAATCTTTGAGTAATTGGCTATTCTTTTAACTCTAATGACATGTCCTTGGTCAAAATTACCCAATTTGCCTCTCGGGCTACATGGTGTCTAACTTTGCCACTGCCAAAATTTCTATTTCATCATACTCATCTTCACCTCCTCTTATCTTCTGATCTTCAAATCTTCTAGACTTATAATCTTAAAATCTTCTGGTCTCCTAATCTTCTGGTTCTTCTAATCTTGAAATCTTCTGAGCTTCCAATCTTCAAATCTTCTATTATTTTAATTTTCTAATCTTCTATTCTTCTAATGTTCTCGCCTTCTGTCTTTCACCATTACAATTTATTCCACTCTCCTCCATCTACTTAGCAACACCCATCTTGTATCTTCACTCATCTTCCACCACCTACTATACTCTTCATTCTTCACACCTTCCAATGGTCCTCTAATACCACATACCACTCTTCTTTCTCTCGTCTTCTAAATATTTCACACATCAGCCAGCGTAGCTGTCTTCCAATGGTCAATACGCTTTCACCACCATCTTCTTCAAGCAATCTCGTCTACCGGATTCCCTTCATTTCGAACCTCATCCTCACGCTTTCTTCCAATAACACTACACATTCTAACAAATTTATTTCAAACGTCTCTTCCACCCTCAGTTATCTCACTTGGGGAGAATTGTAGTCCAAAGGTATCTAAGGCCCTCCTAAATTCCCGGCGCACAGCGCTGTATTTCAGTCAAAAAATACGTGTCTGGCGGATTCCTCCACGGCACATCCCTTGTGTTGCCAACCGAAAGCGTGCAATATATGCATTAAAATTTCCATGTCCAGTCACAAACTGCACCACATAATGATTTATATATATCCAATTCTCGTTAAACTCTCCAATCCACCCGCGGAAAATAACTCTTAGTTTCGGCTCCCTTCATGGATTGCGCCCAGCGCTCTTTCCAAAGCGTCAGCGATCTCTCCCTCTCTTCTGTCTTTAATTTCACAAGCCGAATATGTTCTTCATGCTTCCGTCGCCAAATTCTTGCCCGCTCTTCAACCAACAAATCACACGGAAAGACATCAGCGACAAAGGGCAAGGCCACGGTCGACATCATTCTATATGCAGATGTTAAAAGTAACAACGCAAACATAGCTCTGTTTTAGCCATGCACAAGACTATTGACCCACGCAGGACAACCGTAACTTAAAATGTGCTCAACCACTCCATGATACATGGTTGGGAGTGTCCAAAAATTTAGATCCCAAGAGGCCCAAACAACTCGCTGCAACTTTGCAACCAGGTTCGCCATCTTCTGCGACAGAGCCTCAAAATGTGGGCTGAAATTCATAATTTCTCCTACACAAATCCCCAAATATGTATGGGAGGTAACGTATTGGATCTTCTTGTCAAGCAACTTCACAGCTGGGGATCTTCGCGTGTCCAACCTTCTTATCCGCCCACCTCTTCCTCCTCGCACTCCAGGACCACTTTGCACGTATTCTGCCTTCAAAAACATCATCTCTGGGGTGAACTACAGCCGCATTGTTTTCCCCCTCTCCAACAAAATCTTCACCACCTCAATGGCCTTGCTCTCAATATCGTGTCTACTGTTTCCCATTATCAAAACCAGACCATCGTCTGAATATGCCAGACTTATCACTGCAGGCCCAAAAACCAAATCCTGAAATCCATTAAACTACCGTCACAATCTCCACTAATTCATCCATAGTTCCTCTACCTTAAACAAATCCAAAGTGCCTATTGTAAACTGCATTATTCTCATTAAGAAATTTGGTCAACAGACCATTTATTATTCGTTCCATAACTTTGCCAAATACTGGCAACAAAGTTATCGGCCGATATGACTTAACTCGGGTGGGATCCTTGTCCTGCCCCTTTGGTATCATTATCACTTCTCCAATATTCTACTTCCTTTGGAAGCGACCCCCTAACAGCATTTTATTTGCTAATATCTCAAGTATCCCACATATTTGCCCTGGGCTCTTTTAATTATCTCTTCCCCGATGCCTTCATGACCAGGATCCTTCCTGTTCCTGGTTGACCGTATAGCACTAACAATCCTTCCCACAGTGAACGGCTCTATATCCAAAGTTTCTGGGGCCGCAACAATTTCCATCCTAATGTCTCGGTGGCCAGATGAATCCTTTGATTCATCATCATCAGGCATAAGCTCAAGTAACAGCCACTCTATATTCTCCTGACTGTCCATAACATTTCCAACGACAGTACTAAGGGCACTGAACACCAACTCGCTCTTAAATTTTCCAGCTACCAACTTGTAGACTATGCCCCATGGGTCAGCAGACGAGTTTTCACTGACGAATTGCTGCCACGAGGCTCACTTAGCGACTCTTATTGCCAACGTGTAGGCATTCCGACAACGACAATATACTTCCCAATCTCTGAAAACTTTGTCCGCCGAAACCTCCGCAATAAGCTGTCTCTTTTGATCTTCTAAATCCTGTAACCACCAATGAACAGTTCTGCTCTGAATCGTCGTGGTGGGAATTGCCACACTGCAGGCCTCCGAAATCGCCGACTCAAGCCCTGCGACAATTTCATCAACCAACCCATCCAATTGTAAAGTTGACAAGTTCTGAGTTAACGCTCGGTCAAATTGGGCCCAATTAGCCTTCTGGAGACGAAATCTCGGAACCACCTGTTGCAGCATCCAAGGCGCCTCAACAACTTCACCCAGCACAACTTGCAATAAAATTAATCGACGATAACTGTGTACCTCATCTGACTCTTATACTTCTCAAGATGTTAAAAGTAGTCAATATAACATCTACATTTGTAGCTTGGCTTCTAGGACCAATATATGTTTCCAACTAACCTCCTTGATTATGTACAATCAAATCATGAGCCGTAATCAAATCCTCAACCATCTGACCTCGATCGTCCGTACCAGGACAGTGCCAAAGGACCGAGTGCGCGTTGATATCTGCACCAATCAGTATCCTAGCCCTGGACAGTGACTGTAAGATTCGCTCCAAATATTTCACTTGTATGTACGTTTCATAGTTGTACAGGCAGTATACGCTCACAACATATAACACTTCCTCTCCAACACCAATTTGTTAGCAACTTACGTACTCATTACTTAGATGCTCCAGAAACAACATCCTCAGGCCAGAATTTAAAATATAAAATGGAGCCTGAGGAATACCACTTCTTGTTGCACATATCAAAGCCCTACCAATAACCGGCTTTGTTTAGGATCCGTCATCGGGGGTACCCGAACAGAGTTCACTAACCCCCTCGAGAACCATGCCAGCAAACTACCTAGCCACCCAGCAGCCACCCCCACCACGGAATTAGGCTCTTCCAGAAATTACCCGCCATTACAGCAGGGACGGTGAGGCTAGGCGCCTTTCGCCACCTCTTATGGGTGCCCACGGGGAACCGCGTGAAGATGGTGCCCGCCATGAACCAGGCCGAAGACCCTTCCAAATCCTGGCCGTATAGCTAAAGCCTATCTATGTTTCCGACGCGAGACACATGGCTCCACCCTTACCCCGCAGGGCGGGGGAAAGCAGTAGCGACCGGGCACCGCACAGGAGTGCTCCTTCGCATGATCCACCACGCCAGCCAACCGAACTTATTGTCACTGATTACGCAGCTTCCCACACTAGGGTGCCCTCCTAGTGCGTTTCCCCCGCACCCGCCCGACACTTGTGTCCAGTGCTAGCACGGGTTCCCACGCACTCGTCCAAACTCCACAGAGCACCGTCGTAGCGCCCGATCTCGATGCAGAATCCCGAAGGTCCCCGCAGCGTTCACAGGGTGAATGCTGCCCCATCCCTGGTAAAACCAATGCACTACCACTTCACACTTATGTAGTGAACCTACTATGGCAGCATAAGAGACAGCTCCCACCAGCTGGGATGCTGACCCTGAGCCCCAGAGGCGGCGAACCGCAACCAAAAACAGCCCCAAGACCGTGGTACTGAACCCTACATTCAACTCCGGGGGTAATGCCGCGCTGCACAGCAGAGGCCCACTCTCAGGTGTTTGGTCTTCGTTCACCACGACACCCCCAACACTGGAGCAGCCAGGCCAAGGTTGCTCAACGTCTTGAGCTGTGACCAACATCGTAATGCGCCAAGATGCAGCTTGACCACCCAAAAGCCTTCCGTTCCATCTGAACCACCAGTCTCAAACCGCGAGTGACGGGACTGTGGACTCTAGGCATAAGTCCCGGCGGCGACAGAAGCGGTAACAATATGCCTCCTACATCTGCCCCCTAGAAGGACTCAATTCCGACGTCCAGCAATATCTCCTCTCTTGTTTTCGTTATAACTTTTTCTGTATATTTCTAAAATAGGTTTTAATGTAACAGTAAGAGAAGATGTCTTAATAGTACACCGCCAAATTAACTAACTTCAAAATTCTGCAATTATTTGTCAATATACTCACTTAAAACTATTTTTACCCAGAAGTTACACATTGCACATATTGATTTTATCATTAATATTTTTTTTTCTATCATCACTCTTTTGACTGGTTTGATGCAATCCTCCATCCCTTCCTAACTTGTGCTAACCTCTTCATCTCTACATATACCCTACAACCCACATCCCCAATTATCTGCTTCATATATTATAATCTCTGTCTTCCTCTACAGTTCTTACCTTCCACTGTTCCCTCCACCAACAAATTAACCAATCCAACAGGTCTCAAAATATGACCTACTAGGCTGTCTCTTCTTTCTGTAAGCTTCTTCCGCAAACTTCTTTCCTCACCCATCATTTGGAAAACTCGTTCAGTTCTTACTTTGTCTGTCCACTTAATTGTCATCATTCTTCTGTAATACCACATTTCAAATCCTTCAATTTTCCTTCTTTCAGGTATTCCTAAAGTTAATGTTTCGCTACCGTCAAGTGCTGTGCTCCACACATAGTTTTAAAAAGTTTTTTCTAATTCCTAGATCAATATTTGAGATTAAAAGATTTATCTTTTTCATGAAGGCTCTTTTTGCTAGTGTTATTCTGCTTTTAATATCAATCCTGCTTCGGCCTTCGGTTGTAATTTTGCTTCCCAAGTAACAGAACTCACTCACTTCTCCTATTTTATCCGATCCTATTTTTATATTTAATCTGCTAGTATTGGTATCATTTCTGCTACATTTCATCGCTTTTGTCTTACTTTGATTTATATTCAGTCCAAAATCTTCCTTCAGTATTTGGTTCATGCCATTCAATAACTTCTCAATATCCTCAGCCCTCTCTGCTAACAACACAATGTCATCAGCAAATCGTAGCATACTGATTTTTTCTCCCTGAAAACTTATGCCACATGGAAATTTTTCTTTTACTTTCTTCATTGCTTCTTCTACGTACAAGTTGAATATTAACGGGGATAGACTACAACCTTGTCTCACACCCTTTTTAACTGATGCATGTCTCTCGTGATTCTCTACTTTTATTACAGCCACTTGATTCTCATATAGTTTATAGAGTACTAGCCCGTACCCGCGACTTCGTACGCGTAGATTAAATTATTTTTTTTGCCAGAATTAAATATAGAAAGTTGTTGGTAACGAAGGATTGGTCCCAAACAATATCGAGTCGGAATAATATGACAGGAAAGCTATCACTATATCATTGTACCGTCAAACCTGTCTCTTGAAGAGAATCAATTTCCAACATATTTCTGTCAACATTGGATAAGGTCTCAAAATTTCGTGACTACAACTGTTAATCATACTAGAAAAAAATATCCTGCCCCCTTCATACAGATTTTCTTATCAAATTTCATCAATATCGATATAGCCATTTAGTCGTCAAAACGAAACAAAAAGACAGAGACCTACTTCCGTATTTATAATAATATTACTATGGTTCACACTCACACACTGACTGCGAACAACACCTGAGGCATCATTATAACGTAAAAAAGTGTACACCTACAACATTGCAAGACTACCTACGATTTGCCTCGCATTGCACCCCTAACTTTCTAATATCTACAGTTTAACATTCAATCCGAATTACCTACGGCCCAGACCTGACTCTTACGATGAAAAAATTTTTTAAAAATATTAGCCTCCACGGAGATTTTAACCGGAGACCAAGAGGTTCGTAAGCACTTTAACCACTGAGCTGCCAGTCCACTACACGGAAACACGGTACAGAGACGTCCATATCCAACGTGTCTGTCTATCGCCGTATTTCGAAGTTATGAAACAACATGTGTTTTTTATACAGATAATTTTTCAACCAAATGTAGACAGTATTTTCTCCTTGTTTCAAAGGATAAGTGTGCAAAGTTTCACCGAGATCGGATTAAAACTGTGGTTTTGTATGAAGAACAAACAAACAAACAAATATTCATCTTTAGATATAAAGATTATTCTTGTTTTACCAAAGAATAGATAGATGGTCCATAACACACTGGAAAGTTAAAGAAAAGTGAGCTAAATAATCGTAGTTGCGGTGACGAATATTCGAAGCCGAGCTGCACGCTTGACAGGCAAGCGCGGTACCGCTGCCTGGCGAATCGGCTAGAGAGCTACATGGGCTGAGCTCTGCTCGGCTGGAGTAGAGACGTGTCCGCTGGGGCGCTCGGAGTATTGCCGATTATCGTGGCATACTGCAGAGTATTGACACAATTCAAGTTACGAATATTTCGGCAACATTTATTTAATTTTAATTACGAATATCTCTGCTCCTAATTGCACTATTTGAACCACAACTTCGACTCAACGGGAAATTTTTCAATTATGAGACAACAGTAGATGTAATACCTGTTTTCTGTATAGAAACCGGGAAAACCCATGAGTCACGAGGTGGTGGGGGGGACCTCCCTCCCCTCCCTCCCCTCCATGACGTCACTTCCGGATGGCGGGAAATTCTAATCTAGTGCAGTGTTGCCACATTGACGGCATGACTACAGCATATTTCAAATTAAACCTATATAACTGTTATTTAGTCTTTATTCTAGCTGTTATTTCACTTATCTCCAACAATGCTACTCTCATATCAGCGATATTATTTCCGATTTTGTCCTATGGGATGTAGATATTCCAGCTGCACAAATGTTGCAATGTAGCATATACACACATCCTGCCACCAGGTGTCTCCACCGAACAGCCGATGCCACGAGAAACTTCATCTGCGCATGCGCCGGCCAGAGATATTCCACTTCGCCACGAAATCTTCTATCCTTGTCTTGCGGGGGAAAACCCTACCCTAAGGCGTATTTGCACAGGTGTTGACATGTACGTACTTGCTCGGCCGCCGAGACCCTGTTGCGACACGTGCGATAACTTGCATAACTGTCGCTAGAGGTCAGCACACGGCAGAAGACATTTGTCGCTAGATGGAGCGGGTGTAGCAATATGCGTGAAATATTTCGATGTTTGCGAAGCCACTCGCGTGTTTGACCGGGAGTCCGACAGGTTACGAAATGGCTCCAAGGGAAGCACATTATTCATTCGCCATTATGAAAGCATAGCTGGGTGTCTGGCTGGCGGACAAAGAAAGTAGGGCGTCCAACACAGCGTTCGTGTGATTGCAGAATTTTGTTCAGAGTCTCAGGCTTGCAGCGAATTTCGTGTGTATTTGTTCAGGTGTCCTGCTATCGATAAGGAATTCAGGTTGCGCCATATGCCCATTGCACTGCGAAACCGCCCCAGCAGGATACATAGAAATATTTCAGCATTCACTTCGGTTCAAGAAGAAATTATTACGAGATGAGAATAATTATTATATGTCAGTTTTCGTAGTACAAATCTAGGAAACATTTATGGTAGCCCAATCACTCGTGTTTTCAAAACGAAAATCGAAAATTTGTTTTCTTTCTGGGTGACCAGAAAAACTGCTTGAGTCTTTGTATTTAATTAAAAAAATAGATCATGTGAAAGTGTAACTTTTACGTTTAAAACGTGATAATGAACCATGGAATGTCTTGGCATAGGTCAAATTCACGTCTATACAATTCAGTTCTGATATTCGAAATTGGCAGAGGGTGCTTTGCACAAAAAATAACTCTGTGCGAATAACAAGAGGAAATAAGGGCCAGTACGGTGGGATTCCAATATAATTAATCGTTAATGATAACTCGGGAATTTCTGTCACACTGCCATTATTTTAATTTATTAAATTATATGCAATGAAACAAAGCGAGAATCCAACTAATGTTTTAAACTCAAAGAAGTGATTTCCTCATGGATGTGTCTGCAACCTCGATGAACTTTGTGTATTTCTATCCTATTGCTATGGCATTAACTTCCCTGCCCATTTTATCTGAAAAATGCCCACTAAATTAGATTCACATGAATATCATTGCCTAACGCAAAGTTGCAGATGTGAAATCCAGTTTCTTTACCTACAGACATTTCTGAAGTGATTACATGTTAATCTCTCCACTGATGTCAAACAAATCAGCCTGTAATTTTTTCAAGCTTATTTCTCAACCCTACAGACTCAGTCTTTGGACAAGAGCCCCACATGAAAATACTTGTGACAAAGCCTTTCCCACACCAAGGCTAGAAAAATCAAAGTTTCCAATTTGACCATGGAATACAACGAGGGAAGAAAGAATTCATATAAGCATCAGTATGACACCTTATTTCTCTAATATATCCACGCCTAGAGAGTATGTGTACCTGTTTTCATGAAATTATTTAGCGTTCTGGCCTCGCATTCGAGAGGACGGCGGTTCCAGGCATCCAGATTTAGGTTTTCCATGATTTCCACAAATCACTCCAGGTGAATGCCGGGATGCTTCCTTCAAAAGGGCCGAATTCCTTCCCATTCCTTGCTCCCCATCCTTTCCCCATCTCAAAAGGCCACGTTGTTAGAGAGACGTTAAAAAGTTTAAAAAAATGAAATTATTGTGATAAAGTATAGCAATACCACACATACGCTATTCCTTTCAAAATTCGTAGCTTCAAAAACCCATCAATGGTGAAATCCTTTATTTGAAACCGAGAGACATTCACCGACGAAGGTAGGGAAAACCATGGGAACGAGGGAAGAAAGAATTCATATTAGCATCAGTGCGACACCTTATTTCCCTAATATTATCTCTGCTGCCATTGGTATAAAATATTTAATCACACTCATAATTTTTGCCATCAAACTCAAACGTATATCATCTGTCTATCCAGACCAATCTATGTATCAATTCTGTTATGCTTTCGTAAGCAATCACAAATTGAGTGTCCTTAGCTGCACTTTGTCTAAAATTCCAATCAATCCCTTGTGACACATCAGTGATTGACTAGAAACAGAGAGATATACCCACCTTTAACTGTATTTTACAGCACAGCACGTATGTTCCAGGAACGAAATACGTCTGTTAATCTTACTAATTTCACCCCTGTCGAATCGAAGTACGCCAGTCCTATGTGATAAAAATCGAGTCACGCTAAGGCAGTGCTAAGCACTGAACATGCCTGAGACCATCGCCTGTGACCAAGGTGGAGATACTCCCTTATAGAAGAAATCCAGTGCCAGCTTCTACTGATATTCTATTCCTAATTCTTTCACCAAGATCCACCCCTAGCCTCATCGCCAACATACCCACAGCACTTCCTCAAACCTCCTTCTGTTTTCCAATGATTCCCATTCAAACCCCTGATCAGTTACAGACAGGGTTACCTTCTGTTCGTGCGTTAAAGTAAACCAAAAATTCAAAATTCTGCTAATCAGTAGCCAGGTACCAAAATGTTCATTTAAGGTGCTTCTACTGCAGTTTTCCAGGCAAATTCTCCCCTTTTCCAGGAAATTATTTTTCAATAAATCAGGACCCAGGAGAGTTCTCTATTCGGTTTAAAATGTTCCCATCTAACGCCAACCTTCGGATTCAGGACCAAGTCTGACATTTGTTTGTAATTGCATGCTTTGTTCAAGTAACCACGATAAAGTTACCATAATGCTCTTAGCTAACTGATAGTTTCTTGTTCATCAAACAGGCATCATAACCCACATTTTAATAGAAGATCCCCACACATCGACAAGTATCCAAAGGTGCAGACACTAGTTCTATTACGCCTAAGATAGTGCTCACACCTGAACTGTCGTAAATTGTTAGGTCAAAGTGGGTGTTTAGATATTTTTTCCACTCAGACCTCATCACCTAAAGCCTAGTGCGAGATTGTGGTCATGGTCAACTTAGGCTCCATACACCACTCAAAATTATTCCACCAATATCCATTCTAACAGCATTATACGCCACCTACAGCCCCTCAACACTCCTCCTATCTTCCAATGACATCCATACAACACCACACAAGCAATGGTCTGACTGTGGGTTTGTACCCAAGTCCTTCGCTTCTCTGGTACATCACCCCTCTCTGTTAAATGATTTTTATGTAGTGAGAATCAAAATTCACATGCCAACACAAACGGCAGTAAACTGTAAAGAGCACATCGAAATGGGAGATTGTCTAAGCCCTGAAACAATGGTTAGAAGCACACGTTGATAATTCTATAACCATATATTTTAGACTCAAATCCACAGAGGAATGACACACGCACACACTTGTACATGCATACAGTAATGTCGACAGAACTAACAGCAAGCATCACGGAAACGATGAAGTGGGGGCAGAATTGTCGTTACAACTGATTAACTGGACAGAACTATCGTTACAAAAATCATCAGACAGACGAGTTACTTACGCTTACATGCACAAAGAGAGACGCAGATACACATGTCCAAGACTACACAATTACCGGTACCAATCATGGAAACAAAAAAGTGGTGTATTACTCTCTTGCCTCATGACTGGCTGAAAAACAGAAGTCTCCTTACATATCATCAGCCTGGCGAGATAGAAGGTGTGCAAAAGATGGCATGTTTTCACCATAAACCTAAGTGTTTATACCATAAATAGTGTTCATCGCGCCCCAGTTGATTATATTTACCGTCAACACGTCTCTCCCACACCGCAACCCTTTCTACCATTCAGTAAAAAAGTGATGCAGGTACCATGAGTTGCAATAGACATTGACTATCAGATCTCACCCACAAATCCATATATCTCAATACACTAGCACAAACAAACATAAGTGGAGGGACAGCAAAATCATTCGTCCAGACAGACGTGTTTATAGAAGGTATTACCATATTTACACATACAGACACAGAGAGAGACGCACAAACACTCACATTTCCATGCCTTCAGCGAGCTAGACACAACATCCAGCCCCAATCATGGCGACGAAAAAGTGGGGTAGAACCCCCATGGCTCATAACTGACCAAAAAAAATCATCAGTAACATATGTTCCAGGCACCATACTCTTCACATCAACATCATCTCATTTATTTCACACTACAGACCTCACTACCATCCAGTATCATGTGTGCTAGGTACAAAACTGTTCACATCAGCACCAACACGTCTATCCCACACCTAAGCTTTTTCTGCCATTCAGTAACATGTGCTCCCCATGTACCACGAGTAGCAGTAGACACTTGGTCATCAGACAGATACCATAACTCCCATATTCATACTTACGATCAAAAACAATTTTTAAAAATCTTAGCCTCCACGGAAATTTGAACCGGAGACCACGACGTTCGTAAGTAAGCGATTTAGAGACTGAGCTGGTAATTCACTACACGGAAACATGGTACGGAGACGCCCATATCCAACGTGTCCGTCTATCGCCGTATTTCGAAGTTATGAGACAACATGTGTTATTTATACAGATAATTTTTCAACCAATGTAGACAGTATTTTCTCCTTGTTTCAAAGGATAAGTGTGCAAATTTTCATCGAGATCGGATGAAAATTGTGGATTTGTATGAAGAACAAACATACAAACAAACAAACATACGTTCATCTTTATATATAAAGAAAGATTCTTCTATTTCGATACTTTAGGCCTGACTTCTTTAAAATTTTGAACATCTTGTCCCACCTAACAGTATCAAAAGCTTTTTCTAAATCAACAAATGCCTTAAAAGTATCTTTGTTTTTCTTGATTCGCCCTTCAAGTATTAATCTCAAAGCCAGAATTGCTTCCCTTGTATTGCGATTTTTCTTAAACCCAAACTGATCTTCACCTGCTATGTCTTCTACTATCCTTTCCATTCATCTGTATATTATTCTGGACAGTAATTTTGAAGCATGTGATGTTAAACTGATGGTGCGATAATTCTCACATTTGTCGGCTTGTGCTTTCTTCGGAAGTGTGAAGATGATATTTTTATTAAAATCATTTGGAATTTCTCCAGTTTTATAACTTTTTGATATTCCTTCCTCTCCTAGGTATTTATCAAGTTCTGCAGGGATCTCATCAATTACAACTGCCTTATTTGCTTTCAAGTCATTCAGAGCTTTATTAAATTATGTCCTCAAAACAAGATCTCCTAAGGCATCAATGTTCCTTTTCCTTCCTTTTCCATTACTCTATTGTTCAAGTTTCATACAGTTTCTCAATGTATCCCTTCCACCGGTTAGCTCTATCGTTTGAGCTTAAAAGAGGTTTCCCATCCGCAGCTTTAATGTTCATACCTCTTTCCTTCATTTCTCCAAAATTCTGTTTGATCTTTCTATTTGCAACATCTACTTTACCTACGACTATTTCCTTTTCTACTTCTTCACACTTTTCTTGTAGCCATTTTTTTGTTGTTGCTATTTTGCATTTCCTGTTTATTTAATTTCTAAATTGCCTGTATTGCTCTCTTCCTACTTCAGCCTGAGCATTTTTGTACCTTCTCCTCTGATCCATCAGTTCCAAAATTTCTTCTGCGATCGAAGGTTTTTGGGCAGCTTGTTCCCTAAAGCCTAATGTTTCTTTACCAGCTTTCATTATTTCGGCCTTTAATGCATTTCATTCGTCCTCGGTTGAGATGCTTTCATAGTTACTTCCTAGGCCTAAGTTTACCATTTCTACAAATTCTTCTCCCGTACTAGATTGTTTCAGTGTATTCACTTCCAGTCTGTTCTGCTTATACTGCTTCCTTATTCGCTTAAATTTCAGCCTGCACTTCATTATTATCAAATTATGGTCAGAGTCTATGTCTGCTCCTGGGTACCCCTTACAGTCAAGAACTTGATTCCTGAATCTCTGTTTGACCATGATATAATCTAGCTGGTATCTGCCTGTATCCCCAGGACGTTTCCAGATGTATATCCATCTTGCATTGTTCTTAAACAGTGTGTTCGCCTCTACTAGCTTATATCTTTCACAAAATTCTAACAACCTGCTTCGTCGCTCATTTCATTTTCCTAGACCAAAACTTCCTACAGTATTCCCCTCTTTTCCTTCTCCCACTATCATAGTCCAATCATCCATGATTATTAGATTTTCCTCCCCCTTCACATATTGGATTAATTCTTCAATTTCAGTGTGCATTTTCTCTATTTCTTCATCATCTTCCTGTGACGTTGGCATGTACATTGTACACTTGCACTAACGTGGTAGGGACGGGGTTAGTTTCTAACCTCATCAAAATAATTCTGTCACTAAACTTTTCATAATAACTCACCCGTTTCCCTATTCTCTAACTCATTACAAATCCTACACCGGTGTCTCCATTGACAGCTTGTATGCTAATTATCCTGTGTTCCCAGACCAGAATTCCTGTGCGTCCTCCCATTTAATTTCGCTAATCCCAACAACATCTAACATAAGTCGTTCCATCTCCATTTTTAGGTTTTCTAATCTGCCTGCCCTATTCAGACTTCTAAAATTCCACGCTCCGTCTCATAGAATGTTTCTATCCATTTTGATGATTCCTCCCTGAGCAGTCCCCACCCGGAGATCTGATTGGGGGACTAATTTGCTTCCGGAATATTTTACTCAGGAAGAAGCCATCATGATATATGTAATTTGAGAGGATTACATGTCCTCTGGATACTCTTTTGGTATTTTATGCAGTGGTTTCCCGTTGCCTTCTGCATCACCATGCCGTTGATCATTTCTGATTCATCCGCCTTTAGCGGCCTTTTCCAACTCCAATGGCAAGAGGGTCCCCTGGACCATTCCCCGCTCTTCCGCCCTCCTTTCAGAGGCCCTTGGCAAGCAGTGGGTGATTCCTTATAACGGAAATCATTCAGTCGCCAGAACCTCGTCCTTGCAAACAGGGTGCACCACGTGAAGGAGAAGTTGACATTTGGTTGGAAAAGGCTAGTATAGTATTTCCCAAACCCTTATACCACATCATTAATATATATTTATTTTAAGTGACAAATGATCGGTAAAACGTTTTCTTTCTCTTGATCCTAGCGTTTGTTCAAAATTAACGTTTTGTTTGAAAAAGGTAACTTTTTATGTTCTTTATGGACACTAATTTTTCTTAAATGTTTTTTAAAACTAAAATTAAATAAATTAAATGTTTGAACTACTTTTTTATTATAAAAATGTAATACATATTTTCGTTTGAATACGGAATATGTTAAAATATATCACTTTTTTATGAGGTGGGTGAGACTCAGTTTCGAGTATTCACGTGAGTATACCACCAACACTGTATAGGACTATGTAAGCAGATGTGTTATCATAATGCATAATCGAAAGATCTAAGGCGACAGTTAATTATATGAGAAATTCTAGATGTAACGCTCCTAGGATGTGGAACGAGTGAATGGCTAGGTGTTAAAAAGATGTAGCTAGATGTGGCATCTAAAAATGGTTTCCATAAAACACGAAAGACGGGAAAATTCCTACCAAAAAATTAGTGGGGAGTGCTTGCGGTGTTAAAGACAAATCTGGAGGGTTTAAATAAAATCACTAAGGGATGCGAAAATTGTAGTAGAGCGGAGTAGCCCAGGAGAGGCGAAAATTAGCTAGAATTGAAGGGGTTAGATAATGTCGGCGGGGAAGGCGAGATCTGAAGAGGGTTGTGAGGAAATAGGGAAAGGTAAGTGCCAATGTTAGCAAGGAGTCAGTGGACTTAAATGTCCCTGTGCTGACGAAGGTATGTTATTAAAGATGAGAGGTAGAGTAAGTTAAGCAGTGTTATAGGAGATAAGAAGTATAGAGAGAAGTATGTTATATAAGATACAATAATTTGGAGAGTGTCGTCATTGGAATTATGGATGAGCTGTCGAAAAAAAGTAGCAACAGAGTGGACGTTACTAGTTAATTGGCGCAAGACGATTGGAGGTCGTCACAAGTAAATGGAGGGTAAAATAATGATATTGCAGAAGAATGCAGTATTGGGTAATGGAAGAGAAGTAAGAGAAAATCGCTGGGGGAATGGTGTTAAGGAGAGTATGGGGAGGTAGGTGCGAAGTCTCTTATAATAGGAGTATTAGTGAGGCAAGGAACTCCATAATATTATCCCGTACTAGGTAATGTACGAAGAACCCGGGAGGTTATAAAATAAAAGTAGGGGGGGTCAAAGAACTCCAAACTATTAAGCCGTGCACGGGGAAATATGGCACGAAGAACCAAATAAGGTTGAAGAAAAGGGTAATTCAAGGGACTCCATAATAAACGAAGACGTGAACCGGAGATGGTTACGCAAAACGAAGAAGAAGGAGGTGATAAACGTGAGAGTTTATGTCGGAATTATCGAACTGTGGAGAGTTCGGTTGGCGTTGCAGCTGGCGTTGCTGTCTGGAACATAAAACTAAATTAATTAAGAAGTCATAAGGAAAAAAATCGTAAGTACTAAAAGGGTGTATCAGAACAAACATCCCTTGTAGTTATCGGTAATTTAGAAGAAGAAGAGTTGAAAAAAATTATATACACATTCAATACAACTATCATTCAGCATAACGGCACAATTATATTGAATAAGCAGCAGAGATGGTAGTAAAGGGAATTTAATCTATGGGAATTAATTACAGTAGAGGGTAGAAAAAAAAGTAATTTTTATAAATTAAAATAAAGGAGCTAAACGGAAAGTACTTTGCTTGGTAGACACGAGAGGTACATTCTACACAGATAAAAGTCTGTACAGGAAATGACAAGAATAAGTTAGTTCCTAACTGTTAATTTGGCGTATCATTGAAGTAATATTGGTTCCATAATGAAAAGGTTGTTGGTGTTACGAAGGACGAGGCGAATGGCACCCTGATTGCGGAGTTTGCAAGGTTATTGGCAAAAATGTATGAATTCCAGCTCGAGTCCAACCAAACCTAGACGGTGTAAAGATTTGGCACGCTCCATCACTAGAAAGCTGCAGATGAAGGATTATATAAATTGTCTCAATGGCCAAACACCAAAATACCATCTGCAGCAAAGAATCACATCAACTCTGCACTTTGTAAATACTGTTCAAATTTCCAATCTAGATCTGTCTATAACGAACAATAAAATGTATATTTTCTCCGACGGGATAGAGACCCCACCGTGGGGGTACAAATCTGTACCTGAGTGTGTGTAGATAAAGTATGAGTGAAGAAGAAATATACCGTTTATCCGTGTATCTAGTTTGTAAATATGTATCTAGTTTGTAAATATGTATAGTGCACTACTTAGGACGCTGCAAATATGTAAATAGACTGCTGTAAATATTTTTTTTATATACATAGAAAAAACTTTGGTTCTTTATTTTGCAGTGCACTATTGATTAGAATCTTTAGCCCGAAAAAAAGATAAAAAAAAGTAGTTCAGAAAAACCTTTACTGTACGTAGTATGTATATTTTCCTGAGCACTGTGCTCATTATAATTCTGTAAATAAACGAACATTGTCTGCGGGGGTGCTGCTGTTGTGATGAATTCATAGAACACACGTTGTTTGTGTGCGGTTTTTGTTTGTAAAATAGACTAAGTGTACAGAAGAAATCATGATTGTACATTTTGATAGCTTCATGCTCATTTGCTTTGTATTAACGTAATAGAATTAAAAAAAATGTAAAATAGACTAACTGTACAGAAGAAATTATGCTGTATATAGATTGTAAGTTTGCTGAGCTACATGCTCATTAGCGTTGTATTAAGATAATTGAAAAAAAAAACAACACACAATTGTTAGAAAAATAAGTTTATTTATTAAGAAAAATGTACATATTTACATTTTAAATAAGTATTTTTTATGAATCCATGTGTTATGTTATTTATCAAAAACCATCCACTTCACCAAGGTCATATTTTTGCTTCTCTTTATCACTCGTTCAACCAAAAATGTACTTGTAAGTTTTGTTAGTTGTAATTCTTGTTGGTAAAATGCTCCTGCAATATCTTTATCGTGATAATCTTTAAGTAAATAAGTTACAGGATTTGTAAATTTCACTTTAGTGATGGTAAACTCATCAGTTGACCAGTTAAGCAAGTAACCTTTCTTAAACTTATCTTTAAATCTGTTGATTCTGACATGGTCTCCACCTTTGAAGTAATCTCAATAAGACTATACACTGTTCAAGGTATTGAGTTATCTTTAACATCACACGGTTTCTTTCGACATGGAAGACAGTCTGCATTTAAAGAAGATGGGTGTCATACACAGACACTGGATAGACCCAAAAAATATGTACACAGACACTAGTCAGAGAAATAGTCCAGATTTGTAATGATGTATCATTTGTTTGGATGATGACGTATAAGGCATCGTCCGCAATTGTCCACGTACACTTAAAGAAACTTATAAGCTGTCAGTGCAATAAAAGAAATGTGTAAACAAAAAGTTATTTTTTGTTACTATACAGTAATAAAATGAACAGTTTTAATATGCCTCGCTCGCATTTTTCGTGATACTACTACCTCTACTGAAATGAGATACAAAATTCTTTTGATACCAACAACAGTGGAACTGTAAGTACGGATTCAATGAATCTTATTGCCTGTCAGAAACTCGATTCTTGAAGGAGATCAAAAAGAATAATAAAGAGAGTAATAAACAAGTTGTAACGACTGTAATTAAGTAATTCAAATGAGGCACCACAATTTTCCAACACATGTATAGTACAGATCAGGTACGTGTCCTTGGCAGGTAGCGTGCGCTTAGAGTGGAATGTTTTGATGCCAGAAGTCCATCCTTTCCTGGTCCTTATTCTGCATCAACGTGAACTCTGTCGTGATGTACAGGTAGTTAGGAGCGGTGAGGGTGAACGGTTCCCAAACTATCGACTCTCCTTCCGGCGACGGCGTCCTGAAAGAGAAAAAAAGATTACAGTTCTCACCCAAACGCACTTAGGCACAGACATGATTTGAAATTTAACAGTTTTCATGGTTCTCTACATATAGAATGTCGCCTTTCCCTGGTGGAGTGGGGGAGGGGGTGATTTCAAAGAAGGGTTCAGGTTCAAAGGAGACATAGTCGTATATAAACTAATATGTTCAGTAGCCCAACTGTTTCTCGCAGTCCAAAGATAAATTTAAAGCTAAACGAATCATACTGAGATCCGTTTACAGTTTCGAGGGTAAAAGACTTGCAATCTATGTAAAAGGCATTGCAGCCATTCATCAAAGCCGGCTCTAGGAGGGAGGAAGGGGGCAAAGGGGCGCTTGCCCCAGGTGGCACTATCATGTTTGAAAGGGCGGTAAATGGTACTGCCCCGAACGGGAAAAATCAGGGGGAGGGGGAGTAAGTCTATTCTTCAACAGACGAAAAATTCATGGTTGAAGGGGTGGCAATCTGAAGTTTTTGCCCCGGTTTGGAAAATTCGTAAATCCGCCACCGTCATTCACTTCTGTTACATAAAGAGGAAGAGAAGATAACTTATCTGAATATCCCACCGTGCAAGTTAACTCTTTCTACTTTTTTTTAGCTTAGGACTTTAAGCCTCGTCGACGTCGAGGTCATTAGAGGCAGGAGAGAATTTGGAAAAATGAAGGGACTCATGACTGATGACACGATTTCTTAAATGCGTTTCGCATGGCCTAGTGGGTAAGCGATAACACTTGCGTCTTGCTTTCCGGAGGACTTGGGTTCAAATACCCTTCGGCCATCTAGACTTCGGTATTCCATGGTTTCCCGAATCCACTTGTGGCGAATGAGGATATGGTTTCTTCATATAAAAGTTAATAGCGGAATTCTTTCTCATTCCTTGTCTCAATTCTCTTCCTGGATCTAATGACACTGACACCGACGTGCCGTAAGTCGGATGTCTTGGATAGTGAAGTTGTTTTAATTTTGAAATTATCTGCGGGAGGACATCTTATCGGACATGGTGATCCAGGTCTAAACTTAAGTCAAAATGTTGGAAGAAGTTGAACAGAGGACCACACGTAACGTAACACCACGAAAAGGATTTATCAGTTCTAATTTATTATTCGAGCTGAACTACTTACCCGTACTTCACGAAATTGGCCCAGATGCGGACCATGTCTGTTCGCAGAAGTCCCTCTTCAGATGTGGGGTCAAAGTCCTGAGGATCCTCCGTCTCTCTTCTGAACAGGATCACTATCTCCCTGGCATGTGGAGTTCCTGCAGCAATCACGCATCTTCAGTACAGCATGGATCACATTACAAATTTAAGGAATTATTGACCTATATTGCGAACCATTTACTCAAGTTTGTTGTGTTATTGAATGGCATCAAATAAAATATATAATTATGGTAGTAAATTATACCGTCGTCATGCAGTTAGCTAACTGTAATTATTTTTTAAAAAAATTAGGTTTCGAGATTAATAGAGATATATATTTCTAAGGACTCAAACCAAAGTCCGTTGTGAACGTACAGCCTTCTCTTAATAAATCGTTCAGAAAGATCCTGTGGTATCTATAACAGGCTCTATTTCACCTTTAATAACAAAATATGAAAGAAACTTATGTTAAACTCGGTTTGCTGGCATGGTGTAAGTGATAGTTGCTGTTATATTCTGGATCTAACCGTTAACAACACAGTCAAGATTCTTATACAACACAGCCCAGTTAAGGGGCTTAGGGACACTACGTGTTATGAAAGTCAGTCACTAACTCAGACTCAAAGTTTAATTAACAAAGAGCTTAAGAACGATCAAAGTCCATTTAATTTGGCTTAAATATTGTCTTTCTTCTTTCTGTATCTTAGTACGCTTACATTTTAAAAGACACTGATTGATTTTCCTTGAATATATATATATTTTTTTTATTTGTGAGTTTGCTGGTAGTGTTTTAATAGGTTTATTATGCTAGGATAATAACTGCGTTGCACTTTTTTCACTGAAATAATTTGATAAACACGTGTGTGATGAACTTTTTTGTACACGCTACCTAAATTGTTAAAGGAACATTAGAGGGACGAACTTTATATATTCGGAAAAAAAAGGTCAAGCAACAATCCTGGCATTCGCCTAGAATGTCTTTTGTAAACCGAAAGCTAGATGACCCAACCGACCATCGAGCCAACGTCCTTCCGAAAACCGGGGCAAAATGATATCATTTAGAATTAGGCTCTGTAAGAAAAAAGACTTCCTAGCTTTGGTAACGATATCCATGACAGCTCTCCGCTATCTTGGCGCTACTACTGAACGCAGGTTTGCACCCTAGAGTGGCTAAAACGATCGCTATATCATGAAAGATCATTTTTGGTGAATTGTACAATACCATAGGTAGTGTTCCCCATGTTGGCTCCACGGTAGTCGAACAGGTAATAGTAGACTGGCTGATCGGAGAGGTTCGACACGATCCGCACCAGTGAGTCTGTAGGCTCTGCGAAGTGAAGGTCTGTTGTCATCTGCAGAAAGAAGAAGGAACACAAACGGTGTATTTAGTCAAAGGGGCAAGTAATTTTATGGTTTGAATAGGGTTATAAAAGTATAACCCCGCCCCCTTGACTTGGGTCGTTGTGGCACCATGATGGTGTACAGTGTAAGAGGCATCTATCACTGACAGGGGTAGCCGAGGGGTAGATTTAGGTTCATTGTGGCGTTCTTGCGGCTGCGGCATGTCTTCTAACTTGTTGGTCTGGATCCGTAGCTCTGACGTCTTGTGGGCTAATTGGTAACATGTTTTTGGTCAGGATTAATTTGACACCAGCTGCTAATTAGGTTTGGATATGGGAAGGCTGGTATGTGTGAGTTAACCAGCTGAGATCCTATCCTAATATGAATAACAAGCACCTAACCGTTATGACGTCCCATTTATTAGTCATTGACAGCCGTGAACATAACGATATCATGACTGCGAGAATCCTTCCGACAGAGCATATTTGAAAGGCTGATCTGATTGCACCTGATTGGATAATAACTCGTAGACTAATGGATTATTATGTGATTCGATAATTGTATGTCAAGATAAGTGGCTGATGGTACGTCGCCCCCATCAACTTGCAGGACCTACATGGTGAAGAGAGTAGGTTTTAGTGTCAGTAACCTATAGTAGCTGATGGAAGCTACTCGCGGAAAGTGAGCTATCTACTCGGCGATGACTACCCGCAGATTGAGAGCTGATAATTCGTTGTGCCATCAACTTGCAGGACCTATATGGTGAACAGACTTACTATTACTATTACTCCGCGATTCACTAAAAGTGTGTGGCGGAAGGTGAATTGCACCTATCCGGGAAGGTAATGGTTTGGAAGGGATATGCGGGATATGGCACTTGAGTGAAAATAGAAGGTTTTACTGTTAGTATCCATTGTAGCTGATTGAGGCTACACGCAGAAATGAGCTAACTACTTGTCGATAACTGCCCGCAGACTTAGAGTCAATAATTCGTTGTTACCTCGAAGGTGAACGTCAAAGAGTCAGTTCCAACCAATAATATCGATCGAGTCAGCATCTCAGCACCGTCATAACAAACAAATGTGGACTCAGCTCGGCGCGTGTGAAGACTGGACTGCTCGCTACTGAAATGACTTATTACGTCTAGTAAAATATTATAATTTCTTTTCCATTACGACGATTGACAGCAATGTGTGACACAGAGTTAGCTCGTTCCAGTCCTGGTGATAAAGAAATTTTCATCACTAGGATTTTGTGCGTGACTTTTAGCCACCAGACCGTATATCAGAGTGTGTATCCCAAACCTATAGCCAGTGACAGAGCGTGGTAGGTGAATGTTAACGCTCTGGCGTTGCATTATGGTGGAGGCAAGTTCGATTGCTGGCCCGGTCATACAGATTTGGGTTTTCCGTGGTTTCCAAAACCACTCCAAGCGAATGCCACGATGTTTTCTTGAAACTGTCTCTGTCCGAATTTCTTCCCGTTCTCGTCCTTAATCCTTTTACGCCTGTCATGACTTCAAAGTCGACGAGGCGCAGTGTGTATAGAGTGAAAGCATGCTGCTCTGTTGATGGTGATTCCTCCGTGGAATGAGAACTTTTACCAGTGCTGTTTTTCGGAAGAGTTGGCCCTAACAAGCTGCCACTAGTTTCACTCCCTCTCTTCTTTCATAATTTCACCAACAACACATTCACCACACTACGCTGAAATCATGAAAACATCATAGTCATCCACACGAAATAGCTACGCTTGCATACACTGTTATTAATGGGAGAGGTAAGATGTAACCTAAGATAGAGTGTATGTAGTGGCAAATTTATTCACGGGAAAATTCTAATCCTGCGTCACTGGATATTGATACTCATTAGTGTCGTCCAAATTGCCTTCTACTCACTCTCAATCTCGCTCGGTTATTCCTACGACAGGTCCTATTTACCTGGGTGAGCTTTGACTGCTGTAGCTTCCTCAGGCTCGGTGCTTAAACGAAGACTCGGTGGATAAACGAAGGCTCGGTGGACAAACGAAGGCTTGGCGGGCAATGGAAGGTTCGCCAATGCGTGAATAGCGCATAGTGTCTTCCTCACCCGTGCCTCGCAGCAGTGATGGTACAGGGTGCGGCAGCATAACTTCCTTTTTTCAAAACTTAATAAAACCCATTGTATGAATAAGAAAATTTTTATTTATTTTTTATAATATAGGCACATACATAAAGTTTTATTTTAATTAGTTTTGAAGATCAAATCAGGTAGCTGACGTCGCCCATTCTGCACACATTGAGTAAACCGATTTCTGGTGTTTATCATGACTCCTTCCAGCATAGCAGGCGTTATGGTGGCAATTTCTTCCTGGATGTTGGTCTTCAAATCTTGTGTGGTCCTTGGATGGTTCACATAAACACAGGATTTCAAAAAAAAACCATAGAAAAACTCACAAGGGGTCAAATCGGGCGAGCGGGCGGGCCACTCCAAATCGCCCGTAATTGAGATGAGGCGCTGTGGGGAGTGTTCCCTCAGTACAGCTATCGATGTTCTTGGAGTGTGTGGACAAGATTGTACTTCAAGAGCATTCTCAAATCTACAGTATATCAATGATTACAACCAATTTTGTGTATGTTCTTTCAGTTGAATCGCCGTAAACATGAAGTGGGACGTGGATGTGTTTGATAAATATATGTAGCGGAATTATTACACATTAAGAGGTCAGTACACAATGTAATGAAAACTATAAAATAAATACGTTATCTATTGTTACTGACGTACATAAAGTATACCCTGAATTCACAATTAATGTATTATGATTTATACAGAGATTTCAAAAATATTTGTTGTCTTGTAAAGGATTATACCTATTAATGTACAACGCTGAACTCACTTTAATAACATAACTGATATAGTCTTAATAACTTAAAGACATTCATATATTCAGAGAAATACTGTTCCACTTTTTATGGAATGTCGTAACATCGCTACAGAAATGTTGAATTGTGGTGCAATCTGCCGATTTTTACTTTTTCATTAACATTTGTGGCTGGTATTGAAGAATACGAATTTTTCAAAATAAACGTACACAATCTCATAAAATGATACAACAGCACGTAGTAACTAATAAGAAGAATACATATACTCTCCACTCATTAATTATTCAGTTACTTCATTCTTCGATTTAGCGATTTTAAGACTGCGATGCAATTCACGGCTGTTCCGATTGTGCCGGTCAAGTACCAGCGTCGCTACGTCACCACTAGTGTTGCAAACTGAAAAAAAAAATGGTTTTTTTTTCACATTTGTGAAAAAAAAAACATGAGAAAAAAACCTGGCACCTTTGTTTTTTTTTCTAAATTTGGTTTTTTTTCAGAAAACAATATATTTGATAAATTATAGTTTTATTTATGGAACTTACATTTTACATGTGTGTTTTAAACTTTACTAAATCATATAATATCTTCCATAATGATTCATAAATGTATATAGGTAACATAATTTTTTTTTCATCCTCTATGTCGGTACCACATTCACTAGTATCAGTACTACCAACACTAGTTCGGTCGGAGTCGGAATCTTCTGTTTCTTCTTCTGTCCCCTCTAGATCCATAACTTCAGAAATAGTTACATTTTCTTTTACTGGTTGTATTGCATGCAAAAGCTTTTGAGATTGCAATTTTAAATTGTGAGCAAATTACACACTATGAATGAAGACTGCGCCGATAGTTCTGTATTACGATCTTTTAAGTTTGAATTTGAAACTATTATCATACAAAATAGGAGCTTTATTTGTTGCAAGGAAATTATTCATAATTACTGACAATGACTCAGTATCACTATACGCTGCGAGTTTAACAACTATACGAATATAAGGAAAGCACAACAAGTAATAAAAAGAGGCAAAAAACCTTAGTTAAATTTCCTAAATTTTTGAAAAGATTCGTAGATCTACAGATAAATTTGTAGGGCCTGGCAGCACTAGTTCAAATAGCGAGTATCAATCCAAATAATGGGGAACGGGTATTCCTTCTCACGCAACCTATCCTCTTCGGGAAGTCCCCATTCGTAAAAGAAAACTTCAGTCAATGTTACCAATATTTTTGTATTTTTTTTCTACTGAATCAGAAAAATATAGTAGATTTAAAAGTATGATAAGTACTTAGTATAAACTCTAAAACAGACATATTAAACGATAAATGCCTTAAAATTTGAAATTTAGTAGTTATGAAAAAAACATGTTCCAGAAAAAAAACATGTTTTTTTTCACAGTTTTTTTCATGTTTTTTTTTTTTCACGCCAGAAAAAAACTGTTTTTTTTTTCACGCCAGAAAAAAACTTTTTTTTTTTTTTTTTTACAACACTAGTCACCACACTCCATACGAATAGCAGACCGAGTCTACTGTCAGGTTCGAGCTTTCGTCCAGGCACTGTCTGTAAACCGTATTTCCGGCATTTGGCCTGCAGAGGTCGTGCGGGCAGCGTCAAACCGAGGGAGCCTAGACAGCCTTTGTACGACTCTAATGCTCAGACAGTATACAGCCCTGTCTCCGTAAATAGATAAAGCGTATCAATGGTAATGAGCGTACTCCTAGCTCAGAAAGAAGTATTACATCTCATCATGGAATAAAATCACTTGTGTCTGTGTTCCTGTTCTGGAAGCGAGAAGTGACTGAGCAGTAGTGGGAAAGTGCCTTAAAGCTGCGTGGCTTAAGAAAGCTATTAGGATATAAAAGGACTTTAGGTAAGCCGTCTTCAGACTTAAATACTTATCTGCGCAATTTTAAAAAGTGTATTGGTTTTTACATTTCAGTTCAAAGCAAGGGATGAGTCACGACGACAAATACTTGTTCATTTTAAAAGTTGCGAATCTTGAAAGTTAAGTTTGATACCACTAAAAGTACAAAAAATTGCGGAATCGAAAAGGAACCAGAATCATCTCCGTTGTTGGACTCAAACCTACGAGATATTGTATGAAATTTTATCGTGATCCCGTAATCGCTTGACAACTGTAACTTGAACTTAAAAATTCGCTCAAGATATATCGACGAAGTCACCCGAGAAAAAATACGCGCATCTACTGTTTGAACTACACTGGGGCCACTTATTCTCTTTGAGGTATCGTACATAAAAGGCGATGCCACCGGCAAATGACGAGGGGTGAAATATGATTAAAAAAAATTCCGATCAACACTGACTACAAACAACTGCTTCTCCAATTGTACCAAGGCAGAGGTCTTTTAGACTACCCTGATAATGCAAACACAATTCTTTGTCAATTCCCACAAAAAAAATTCATAAAATTTATATAATCTATCGAATTATATATGCACAATTACAGTAAATGATATCACCCGAACTGTGAACTCACATCATAACAAGAGCTTCACATCAAACCACCCGATACCTCTTGCTTAGTTATAATTCCTTAAAATGCAATGCACAATTCCTGGCTCTGAAGGTGGAGGATTATTGGAATTCTTTGCGTTCCTGGTTCAAATGCCCTCTGATCGGTAGAAAAACATAGTCCCTAAATTAGCATCACAACCGATTTGCAATATTTTTAATGCTTGCGTTTTTATTAAATTCTTAACACCAGAGTTTAATTTATTATTGAATACATATTTTGTATGTCTGCATTGGATTAATCACTAGTTGATATTGGCCATACTACTCTTTCGGCGTTTCGGTGTAGGAGTGTAACTTTCTACATAATTAAAAACTGCGGCTTGCTTAATCTCATCAGCTTAGAGTGGGAGCATAATGGATTAAAGAAATGGAATCGTCTAAAATTATCAAGCTACAATACATTCAATATCTCGGTTTCTTGTAGTGGGCTGATTTAAATTGTTTATGTTAATAAATGTGTAATTTTTTTGTTTATTTAGTTTGTATGACCCTAAATTGTTTTATTGTTGATTTAACAACTGGTAGCAAAAGTTCAACAAAACAAATACTGCTAGCTGTTCGGCAATGTTTGAAATGAAATGTTCTTTCAACAACATGAGTTTATTAGACACGAAATCTTAGAAACACCTTGGCCGATCACGACCTTCATACTACAATTAATAATGCCTTCAAGAACGAACGCTTACACTTGACTTAACCTCGAAATCTAACATAATTTATTTTAAAGACCACCCATTGTGCACTTTCCACCTATGCCGAATTTTACAAATTAAACCAAAATTGCAAAATTAAATAATTTATCTTTGGGTTGTCGGTAGCAGTTGTGTCGTGTTTCGGTGAATCGAATGATCTCGAACTATATGAAAATCACAAAAAACTGAAATTGGAATATAATTTATTCTCTTAATGAAAACCGCGAATCTTCTTACAGTTTTGAACCAAATAGCGCTACCTACATTGCATCCTGATATGTATATATATATATATACTAGCCGATACTCGCGACTTCGTACGGGTGGACTTAGAATTTCATTACCAGAATTGAATATAGAAAGCTGTTACTAATTTAGGATTGGTCCCAACCAACACCGATGTAGCGGTGTATTTCTCGCTACGGGTTTGTCATGGATGGCAGAGTAGGCTAAGTGGCCGTGCGGTAACTTACTTGTCAGGATGTGTTACACGATGACACGGCTCTGGCGTTCTTCTCGTCTCGCTATCTAGCTGCTTGAGGAGTAAATAATGTTGAGGTGATTATTACTGAAACATTCTATTGGTACACCTCCTGGTTTATTGACACCTTATTTCCATACGATACATCTTCGCTGGTTTCCCTACAACAGAACTCCATAGCTTGCTACTGCTCCAAACGGACGAATGCTTTGGCTATCATGATGCGTAACTATTAACGACTTGCTTGGCGGCTTGCTCGGCGGTGGCGCGCAGCGGTAGATACTCCAACTGACATAGTGACAGTCGATCACTGTCCTAATGATGTCTGCCCGACATAGTGTCTGACTAGACTGCTCAACCAGACGGACGGGCTGCCAAGACTGACTTGACCTGGACTGACCTGACGGTCTAGCCCCGACTGACCTCTTACGACCCCTAGGCGTGTCCATATATCGCGACACCCAGAGTGACGTCGGCGTGACCGCTTTCCTAACACTCCGGCTAGGCAGTCACCTTCCATCGTGTTCTCGAAACATCCCGATGGCTGGTCACGTATTGCTGCCATTACTGGGTCAAGCTGTTTGCGTTAGCTACTTGAGACTACGCTTGCGACCTCTTTGCTGTATTGCAGCGGATTGTTTTGGCACAACCACTGACGCTATCGAAACCTACTTTCCTCGGCCGTTGTCCGCTACGCCGACCGCCTGACAGCTTGTCGCCGTAACTTTACTTCTCTAACAATTCAAATATTATAATTACAATTTTGCCTATTACATCACCCCCTCTATTACTTTGGCTTTGTCCCTAAAGCCATTTACTCTGATGTGCTATTCTCACTGTGCTATGGAATTCTCTTGCGGGGTTACAAATACAATACAACCATATAACATAGTTTCAAAAATGAATCTTCTGTTCGACGTCCAATCCTGTACAACAAAAGGTTAACATTAGTTTTAATACACTGTGCACTAACATCTAGTGTCACTGGTTTGTACATTATTGCTATCATTTCCGTTGGTGGCTGGCACTGCCATGAAAATTTGTGATGCTCTAGGTAATTGTGTGTTTACTTTAAATTTTGTTAGTTTTTTGGAATATCTCTTGTATATACATAATATAAGAATAATTATAATAGATATAATTGATGATAAACTAATGGATGTTACTAGAGTCTTATGCCTATTTTGAAGTTGTATTTGTGTTTCTATATTGGCCAACAAATGATTGTATTTTATTGCATCTCTAGCTTGTTGCAGATGTTTGCTTATTTCTGAAGTGAGTATTTCTGGGTTTGTTTGATTTAATTGAAGTAACTTTGGACTATGATATATCCGCTTATCGAAAGTGGGTAATACATAATTGGGAAAGGAAATATTGATTGAACTTATGACATTATGTACGACTGGTATGATAAAATTTTCACCCAGGAACTGGCATTGTGCTGCCTGTTCAATGATTCCTGAAGATGTTAGCTTAATTCTGTCAACTGTTTGATTTAGCTGTTCA
>JARYHS010012519.1:70473751-70596531 GCA_031002005.1 Vandiemenella viatica
ATTTCTATTTTAAACATGGGAAGACAAATAATGAGCAACAGACTAAAGGCCATTTAAAAAGGTTAGAAATATCTTTCAGAAAGCAGACACCTTGATATGGTAGCGGGCTGGGGATATTTCTCTCAGAAAAGGAGATAAATGAGAAAGACCAATCCAAAGACCATCACATTAAAAGTATAAAGATGAAGTAATACCTAAAAAGGACCTATCTTTGCCCATGATTCTAAGACGCTATACACTAGATGATTGAAACAGTTGACGATTGTGTTGATACTTAGAGAGCGAAAGGTGATAACGACCACAACAAACCGCCCTAACGCCTCACAATAAATTTAAATTGATATACACAAGCTAAAGAGCAACATGACGCCTCACAATAAATTTAGATTGATATACACACAAGCTAAAGAGCAACTTGAGGTTAGGGCATACAGGCAATAATAAATCTTCTAATACTGCCGTAGTTACAAAAAAAAAAAAAAAAAAAAAAAAAAAAAAACATTCCTTCAATGAGCAGAAGCTACAGTTTCACTCATTAAGCAAACCTCGTAGGTGATGACATCGAGATCCTTGTCGATGAGGTCGCTGGCGTTTCTTGAGCGGAGGAAGTCAACCAGCTCCTGAGAGTCGTTGGTTTGCAACCCGAACAGCTCTCCCAGTCTGAACGCTTTGTCACGAGCTCCCTGCAAGATGCCCCAAGGTACAACCGCTTGTCCGTTCTGGATGATCGCCTGCTGGAATAGACCTGCGAAGAACCAGACAACTCCTTACATATCAAGACGTGTATAAGACACAACATAAGTTCCGCCGCAACACAACAAATATTTAGATTGGTTCCCAAAACCAGCTTTTACATTTGGTAGACAACAATACCTTTTTTGTGGCGTTAATAACTTTTCTGTGACAAATGACATATAGAACAATAGTAATACTGACGTCTTACTACAGCAGTTTAGTTCTGTATGAGCGTAATGTCTCACTTCACATTATAATAAACTGATTTCAGGATAAAATTTGTTAACTCAATAATAAATTTCAAGCGTATTCTGCGTTGTAGTAATTTTTATTTTAATTACCATTAGACTAGCGTTTAGCACGTTATAATTAAACATCCATAACACTGTTTCGAAAAAACTCATGATTTCATTTTACAATACTTTTATAAAATATACACATACTAGCATCAATAATTTGTACAAGAAAATTGGAGCATTATTTCGAAATCTTTTTATACTGTTTACGAAATAGGTTTTCCTTATTAAAATTCATTAGTGTAAAAATTTCGTGAGTTGTTCTGTAAAGAAAAAATAATAATAATAATAAATTACTGAATGATACGTTGATTCAATTATATTACATTAGCAGCTGATGAAACTACTTTGATGATATGCTGTGGGCTATCATTAAGAAAACTATGTTCTCTTTTCAATCAGTTATCAACAGTGTTATATCCTTAATAAGCTCTTAACACACAGAAATTAACATGATGCTCGTTATGTTGTTTCATATGGGATTTGAATCCTAGATATCGTTTTGCGAGAAGTAATAATAATTCAGTGTGGTCGTAATGACCTGGTGATAAGGTTTCTGTTGGCTGCGCATTGCGGCCCTGTGGTAGCCACCTTAACCTACCCGGCAATCCTACTGGGTGAGGGGGGACATACGGTTTAACGTGGAATCCGAACCACAGAAACGTTCTGGTGTACTTCACATTACGCAGCTAGCTGTGCCAGAGGTGATGGTCGGGTTCAGAACCCATGAAAATCCCCGCCGAACCAGGAATTCGAAACGGGGACCTTTCGATCTCTAGTCAGTCGCCTTAACCGATGATCCACGAGACCGCTCACGTGGGAGAAGTGAAAATCGATTCAGGTGACTAAATCACGTGAAAATATACAGAATTTTTAAAATAAAAAAAAACATTAGATACAGATTGTTCGCAGCATTGGTGTTATTGTAGCAGGAGGATAGCTCTGACTGTTTTTACCATGATTAAGACCTTTTCCAAATATTATTCGAAAAATTGTCTAGCCAAATGTTATAGAAAAACTAAGATCCTCAGCAATTCTCGCGATGAGGAATGGGAGATGTGAACGAGTACACAAAACCATGGTTAAATGAATTAGTTGCTATCTAAATAAAGCTCCCAAATTCTACCATTCATTGTATCAGCATATAACAGTAAGATGCATACCTCCACAAATCACACCCCATTTCAAATATTATATGGCAGAGAAATGATTTTACCCTTTACAGTCTTGGAACTCAACAAAGATATTACTAATTCAGACGTCCGGAGTCTCGCGCATCGGTTAAAAATAATTTGGAAGGAGGTCCAGAAGAACAATGCGAAAGTATTTGAACAACAGTCGTCTCAATACAATAAAAAGGTAAAACCCCAAGAAATACCGGTTGGTAGTCTACTTATGCTCAACTAACTTGAAATTGTAATTACCTGGCAGGGAACTGGTAGTTCATAAAAATCGTGTGAAGCCATATCCTGGACATCAGCAAATTATTACACAATCCCCCACCACAGCAGTCACTCCACAACCAGCAATAGATGCTAAAAGTAACAACATTGAAACACTCAAATTAAAGATAAACGCCGAATTCACCAGTCCAAATGACCACTATAGTATTCATAGTCAACCTATGATTCAAGTGGATGAGGGGCCTGTTAACAAACACACATATGACTTAAGAAAGAGAAAAATGAGCCTATAAAATTGTGGGAATAATATTTCAGTAAAACCTTGAATCTTATATAGGATTTGCTATCACTGAGTTGTGAACTTCACAGTAGGGAGCTTAAGTGAACCTCTTAGTTGTAAATTAAGATTTTGTATTATGTTAACATGTTCTGTTAAGCCAGATTGGTACCAGCTACCCTCTGGTATTGTTACATGTTAGGTTAAGTATTAGTGATGTGCCGGATATCCGTATCCGTATCCGTATTCGCGGATATCCGAGGGGAAAAAAAGATCTGTATCCGTATCTGTTACTTTTTCAGCGGATCTTTAACGGATCTTCTGTAAAGAATTTCATTAAGTACGTATATAAAATTTTAAAGATATCTAGCTATGAAATACTATTAACTTCAAATTTCTTAAAATCTCATAACTGGCACATTTATATTGCAAAAATTAATTATTTAAACATATATTTTGCTACAATGAAGTCTTCACGGGTGTACCGCCGGATTGTGTTGTGAAAACACGATATTTCGACGACTAGCTCCGACGTCTGCTTCAGGTGTGGAGACATCTGCACTAGTCGGCTGACCCATAGATACCCTATCCGTGAAGATGGCGGAGCTAGTCTTCGAAATATCGTGTTTTCACAACACAATCCCGCGGTACACCCGTGAAGACTTCATTGCAGTCGTACGCCGGAAAAGTCTTCGTTCTTATATTTATTTTACTAGTTTACCAAAGGTAACTGGTAACTTACCACTAGTAGTGATAAAAGGCGGGTGTGAGCCCACTTTTTTAATTGATTTTAATTGAATTGCGTGGGGTCCTTAATTGATTTTAATTGAATTGCGTGGGGGCCTTAATTGATTTTAATTAATGTTAATTGATTTTAATTAATGTTAATTGATTTTAATTGATGTTAATTGAATTTAATTGAGGCTAATTGATTTTAATTGAGGCTAATTGATTTTAATTGATTTTCATTGAGGCTAATTGATTTTAATTGATTTTAATTGAGGCTAATTGATTTTAATTGAGGCTAATTGATTTTAATTGATTTGCGGGGAGCCTTAATTGATTTTAATTAATGTTAATTGACTCACGCCTTGGAGCGGAGGGGAGCCGAGGAACTAGGGGAGTTTAATTGAATGCGGGTTCGTAATTGAATGCGCACAGCTGCGCCACACCCGGAAGCCATCAATTATCGCTCCCCTCGCAGCTGCAGGATGCGGGTTCGTAATTGAATGCGCACAGCTGCACCACACCCGAATTATCGCTCCCCTCGCAGCTGCAGGATGCGGGTTCGTAATTGAATGCGCACAGCTGCACCACACCCGAATTATCGCTCCCCTCGCAGCTGCAGGATGCGGGTTCGTAATTGAATGCGCACAGCTGCGCCACACCCGGAGCCATTAATTATCGCTCCCCTCGCAGCTGCAGGGGAGTATTTAATAAATGTTTGCTTTCTGCACATACTACAGAACCTTTGTAAGGCCTTTGCTACATTATGTGGGACCCTCATCATGTGTATCAGATAAAGTAGTTAGAGGGTTAAAGTAGAACAGCTAGATTTGTTTGCGGCTGTCAACTTAGACCAAAACAATGTGTATGAATAAAGGAGCTGAGTTGTCTTTGGAAGACAGGAATGTGGATAAAGAGTCGTGGTATATGTAAGGTATACATCGATGTGACCTGGACTGATGCTGGGAGAAGAAATGAGAACAATGTTTCACCGAGCGTGGTGGGTTAAAGGTTAACGTTCTCGCCTCGCATTCGGGAGGACGCGGGTTGGAATCCCCGTCCGGGCATCCAGATTTGGGTTTTCCATGGTTTCCTTGTCCCCAGTCCCATCTCGCCTCTAATGACCTTAGCCGTCGACGAGGCGTAAAGCAATAAAAAAAAGCAATGTTTCAGGTACAAAGTGAAAAGTTTTTATACGTAAGGGAGTCGAGGAAAGGGAAAAACTTGTCGTGCGATAGTGAACAATTTATTTCAAACGGTGAAAGAATTTCTAGTAAAAATTCTAATGAGGACGAACGCTTGTAACGTGAGCTCCATTGAAAATTATTTTAGTACAAAACGCGCGGAGGCAATGTGTCGGGGCTTCGTCGTATGCGTAGGCGGACTGTTTCGTTAAATTTGCATCGTCTCTACGCGCTCTCGCTTTCTATGCAGTTTCAATTTGGGAAGTTTCCAGCAGGCTTAATTTGACATTACCCTCGGCTTCTGACTACATTCAACACAAATATTTCATTATGGCTAAGAATGCTTGTACCATTTGCAGCAAAAGTGCCTTCCAAAGCATTGCACCAAACGTAATTCTGAAGTCTAGAACGTGTTCATAAATGTATAGTTTACAGGGCACCATCTCACTCCAACTTTACGAGATGCGACAAGAAATATGTAGGCCAGTTTGTTTAAATTTTGCAAACTGTTAGATGTCACGCGGCCACGAACTCTTAATCTTTTATTATTAGGAAGCTGCCAACCGTCAAATGGGACGTCACAAAACGGTGGTCAGGGGATAGGCGCTGCTGCATGGGAAATATGTAGCCATACAAAAATTGCGCGACTTTCGGTGATGTATCATACTGTGGTGAGTAAGTCAATAGTCGTGGTGGTACTGAATACTTCAAAATGGTATCCCTGTGCCACCACATCCACCTGTTGCCTATATACAACGGTCATATTCGCCAGCTGCCTAGTTCAACCTGCTGTAATGATCTGAGTGCTTCTGTTTTCTGTCATAAATGTTAGTTATACCAAGCCGCTCACTATCGGACTTGTAACGAAACAGAAATTTCAAGTGGTCTACTCGAAAAAGTTACACAATATAATCGTGCTTATGCATGAAGAATGGAAAGTGCTGCTCCAGGCAGTGAATAGTTTCCGGATTATTTAACAGTGAGCTTTTAAAACGGTTTCACTTGGGGACAATTCTGTCTCTTCCCGAGCAGTGTTTGAGGGCGAAAATGACATAGGTTTTTAACGGCACTGTTCTTGGCATTGGTATTTCTTGACAATTCAACGTAAAAAAAATCTGATACACACTCAGCCTGAAGGGATCAGCACAATCAACGCTAAGAAGTCGTGGCGTCTTCAGATTTATAAAGAAAGCATTATAATGGGTTTGGTTTTTAAAACTTTTCTGTGGTACAATATCGTTTAAAGTGTGTGTGCGTCTTTCTTTGTCTTGAAAGTCTTAAAACTCCACGTTACTGTCAAATTCTGCGCACAATACAAAGTTTCTAAATCAATCGAAATATTGTTTAGCATTTAGTCTTATAGGTCATGCGACCAGTCTTAATTTTAGAACTAACAGTTTAAAAAGGAGTAAAAATTCGGAGGACGTGAACATGTTATGAATTTAAGACGTCACGTAAGAAATAATGAACAATCTCGTGTTTTATCATGCGTTAAAATATAAGGGCAAGCTGTCAACGAGAAACGCTCAAGACCAATTCGGTTTAAACGCCTATGAAAAAGTTAATGTAGTAGAAACAGCTTTTTTGAATTGCACGTGATGTTAACATTCCGCTTATAATACCACAATATAATTAAAATTGCTATTTTAATTTGAATCGTTAGTTTCTTTTATTTTCAATGTGGTACCAACTAAATGACATCGATATTGAAGATTCAGAATAATTATTTTAAAACTTACAGCATGAGGGAAATCGCACATTTCAGGGTTTTTTAAAATTCCTTTCTGGGATTAGTGCTGCGTCAGTGTTGCTACTGCCAACGTTTTCGGCGTACAACCCGGGTCTTCCGCAGGGCTATTTCGCGCTGATGCATCAGCTGCTGACGGCTGGTTACTCCACCTCGTTTGCTGCTCCAGAGATGTTGATGTTAGACTGCTTTTGTCCGCGGGTGCACACTTTTACATTTGACTTAAATCTTAGCCGCCGTGATTATTGAAGTTCCTCGAGTGTTTGAAAATTTCTAGATTCCATATTTTTTTCGTTCTAAAAAGCACTTCGATATTGCAATAATTTTTTTCTTCCATATAATTCTATGCCCTTCCAGGCGGTGATCTTCCACTGTAGATTTGGTTGTATGATCGAGTCTTGCGTGACAATGTTCTTCCGGTATAAAACAGCATTGAAACGACGATGAATCGCAGTAGGAATCACTTTGTCAGCAGTTAAAAATTCGATAACAGCACGATGTTTTAACTCGCGTTGACACAACACTAGAACACTTCTCCATAATTCCGGACAACAAATCCTTACTTCTCAGTACTTTCAAATAAAATGTAATGTCGCTTGGTATGTATGGTCTGGCGTCAGAGTTTTTCAGTCGTAACAGCCTTACCTAAGGACATGACTGAACACGTTTACCTCCACCACCACGGACTAGACCTGATTACTACCCAAATGGACTGCTAGTGCCAGTGTACAGAGATGGCCAGCCCGGTACTGTTATTTTCGTCTGTGTATCAGCTCAATGCTGGTGATTCTAAGCGTTTGACGATAGGTTTATCGTCCAAACACGACGTCAAAATCGTTGCTTCCTTCAAAAAGGCGATGGTCGAATACCTTCCCGTTCCTTGTCTCCAGTCACATCCCGCCTCTAATTACCTCGACTTCAACGAGGCGTAAAACCATAAGTAAAAAGAAAAAAAAATATCTTAAGCCCAGTACGTTTTCATTTACTTTAGAATTACCGTTAATATTTTCTATTGCAGAGACTAAATGCTGATCAGTGCAGAAATGATTACATTCGTCCACGTTTCAGACGATGCAGGTTTAATTTTTGAGACTGGTTGGCGAATTTTTAATGTTCTGCAGTGTCATACAGGTGATTCCATGTTCTTTCTTCAATGCATTCCACTCGTCTTCTTTTCAGAGTTATTGCTTGTATGCCGGTCTGAATATCTACCCTGATGTGTGAGTTTTTAAAGCAAAGTAATGAATCAGCAGTTGTTGGAGATGTAGGTTATATTGAATGCGTAGAGACGACTGGCTTATCACAACATCAGCAAAGTCAGTTCTGAACAAGGGAAGTTAGAGTAATATCTCCTCCACAAACCAGTCTAAAAACGTTACGAGACAAAGTTTTATATTCGTGCTGTAGTATCCCCCAAGATTACTACGAAAGATTTTACACAATTTCTAACAGTCTGAACGTTAGCTATATAACAGTGACGATGTTATTATTATTATCATCGAAAACGTGCATCGGATGTCGAAAGTCAAGAGGATCATAGAATACCGAGCCTGGTGGGTGAGCAGTAACGTTCGGATATATCGTTCGTGAGGATATGCAGCACCGTTTTAGAGTCAGATTTTCTTTCGTTTCCCAAAAATCACTCGAGGCTAGTGTCGGGATCGCCCCCGTGCAGTACTCCTTTCAGATTAATTTTTTTATATGCCGATATAACTACCGTGCCCGGTAGGTGAGGTTTTTTTTTTTTTTAGGATTGGGACTGTAATGTGGAGGTGGAGAGTTCAATTCCCGATCCGGCTGTTCATTAGAATCTGTTGTAGTACCACTTTAGACGCATATAGCCGTTTATCGCCTATAGTAGCTGCGACAGCGAAAAACACGGCTAGTGGTGTTTTTGTCCGTAGGAAGGGATGTTTTTTTTTTATTCCTAGCCATTTAAGGCAATTTTTTCTTGTATTTTTGACCGAGAGTCCTCGATAAGTTATTGACATTCAAAAGTAACAGAGTTTCGACTTGCCGCGCACTCTGCCTATGTCGCGGCTAACAAGTCTATGGTATTGCGTTTCGACGTGGGCAACGGCCAAGGCGCCGGTCACTGCGAGTTTCACGCTGATGAGGTTCCTCTAAAATGAATCACCGTTGGTTGTTAGGCTCAGTATTTGGGTAAAAAGATACTATTTTAACCCCAGCAACCGTTCGGCAGGCGACTGTGTGTTTGTCGCGTGGAACTACGATCTGGGGCATGCGGTGTTGAATAAGTCGGACACAACGTCCAAACTTGGATTAGCACGTTTCATTCTTCATAAGTCAGTGTAACTCTGGTGATGTGTCCTACTTTTTTGAGTACCACAACCGGTTCAAAATCATGCTTAGACGTTAACTCTATCGAAATTGTTATATGCAAGGGGCGGGATGCTTCATTCAAAAGGCCATGGAAAAGACGTAAATTGTATGAATTACATGTTTGCTCACGCTTTATTTTCATGACAATAACATGCAGAGTCTAAACACACATACGTTACCATCATTATAGACACGTCAGAGGAAGTGCACAGGGTGATAACTATACATACTAGCCTAGTGTTTGTACCAAAAGAGGTGAAACAACGTATATGCATGCAGAAACTGACTTAACGCAGGTACACGGAAGGCAGTCTGCGTTTAAAGACATTGGCTCTCGCTCTCTCTCACATACACGCATAACGTTACCATCATTATAGACACGTCAGAGGAAGTGCACAGTCGGAAAAAGATCATGAAAACAGGTAAAACATCACCACAATTATGTCACTTCACTATACGAAAGATGTCATCGGTTTACATGGTTAGAAGGTGTCCATCATGCCATACGATGTGTATTGAGTGCATCCACCAAAATAGAAAAAAAAAGTGCGACATGATGCGCTGTTCCATCATAAATGAAACTCATTCTGTTCACGGCCCGATATGACATCGGACAACTTGAGTAGTACATCAGATATACCTGTCGAAAGTCACACTAAAGTACTGAAGTTGAACTAAACAGAGCATGCAGAAGATGAGAACATCACAAGTTTCATTAAACAACTCGACCCTCCACAAGGCCGAAACTTAATGGGCTCAATACCAGATGAAACATAAATTATGTTAGATATCAGTTAGTATGTGCCACTTTCGATGAATTTCATTTAAAAAGTGCAAAAATAGATAAAAATTCGCGAATACTGGTCAAATATAGGAAAATATTGTTTAAAAAATTATGGCACTTTCTGAGACAGAACTTATGTTGAAGTCTGGTTAATACAGAATGTTAAAGTGTTTGTTATAGTTGGTTAGAGTAAATTCAGGTTAGGTTATTTCAACTCACCTTCTCATGGTGCCACTGATACATGGAAATCCAAAAGTGTTTGCTGAGGTGGCTTGGGCCCCACAGTAAGCAGCTGCTGCGTAGAAAAATACAAACGCGTTGTAGCCGGATAACCGTCGCGCAAAATATCGGTCTTTTTAGGCCGCGCAAAATACCGGTCTTCTTAGGCCGCGGTGGGGCCCAAGCCGCCTCAGCAAACACTTTTGGATTTCCATGTATCAGTGGCACCATGAGAAGGTGAGTTGAAATAACCTAACCTGAATTTACTCTAACCAACTATAACAAACACTTTAACATTCTGTATTAACCAGACTTCAACATAAGTTCTGTCTCAGAAAGTGCCATAATTTTTTAAACAATATTTTCCTATATTTGACCAGTATTCGCGAATTTTTATCTATTTTTGCACTTTTTAAATGAAATTCATCGAAAGTGGCACATACTAACTGATATCTAACATAATTTATGTTTCATCTGGTATTGAGCCCATTAAGTTTCGGCCTTGTGGAGGGTCGAGTTGTTTAATGAAACTTGTGATGTTCTCATCTTCTGCATGCTCTGTTTAGTTCAACTTCAGTACTTTAGTGTGACTTTCGACAGGTATATCTGATGTACTACTCAAGTTGTCCGATGTCATATCGGGCCGTGAACAGAATGAGTTTCATTTATGATGGAACAGCGCATCATGTCGCACGTTTTTTTTCTATTTTGGTGGATGCACTCAATACACATCGTATGGCATGATGGACACCTTCTAACCATGTAAACCGATGACATCTTTCGTATAGTGAAGTGACATAATTGTGGTGATGTTTTACCTGTTTTCATGATCTTTTTCCGACTGTGCACTTCCTCTGACGTGTCTATAATGATGGTAACGTTATGCGTGTATGTGAGAGAGAGCGAGAGCCAATGTCTTTAAACGCAGACTGCCTTCCGTGTACCTGCGTTAAGTCAGTTTCTGCATGCATATACGTTGTTTCACCTCTTTTGGTACAAACACTAGGCTAGTATGTATAGTTATCACCCTGTGCACTTCCTCTGACGTGTCTATAATGATGGTAACGTATGTGTGTTTAGACTCTGCATGTTATTGTCATGAAAATAAAGCGTGAGCAAACATGTAATTCATACAATTTACGTCTTTTCCATGGCCTTTTGAATGAAGCATCCCGCCCCTTGCATATAACAATTTCGATAGAGTTAACGTCTAAGCATGATTTTGAACCGGTTGTGGTACTCAAAAAAGTAGGACACATCACCAGAGTTACACTGACTTATGAAGAATGAAACGTGCTAATCCAAGTTTGGACGTTGTGTCCGACTTATTCAACACCGCATGCCCCAGATCGTAGTTCCACGCGACAAACACACAGTCGCCTGCCGAACGGTTGCTGGGGTTAAAATAGTATCTTTTTACCCAAATACTGAGCCTAACAACCAACGGTGATTCATTTTAGAGGAACCTCATCAGCGTGAAACTCGCAGTGACCGGCGCCTTGGCCGTTGCCCACGTCGAAACGCAATACCATAGACTTGTTAGCCGCGACATAGGCAGAGTGCGCGGCAAGTCGAAACTCTGTTACTTTTGAATGTCAATAACTTATCGAGGACTCTCGGTCAAAAATACAAGAAAAAATTGCCTTAAATGGCTAGGAATAATAAAAAAAACATCCCTTCCTACGGACAAAAACACCACTAGCCGTGTTTTTCGCTGTCGCAGCTACTATAGGCGATAAACGGCTATATGCGTCTAAAGTGGTACTACAACAGATTCTAATGAACAGCCGGATCGGGAATTGAACTCTCCACCTCCACATTACAGTCCCAATCCTAAAAAAAACTCACCTACCGGGCACGGTAGTTATATCGGCATATAAAAAATTAATCTGAAAGGAGTACTGCACGGGGGCGATCCCGACACTAGCCTCGAGTGATTTTTGGGAAACGAAAGAAAATCTGACTCTAAAACGGTGCTGCATATCCTCACGAACGATATATCCGAACGTTACTGCTCACCCACCAGGCTCGGTATTCTATGATCCTCTTGACTTTCGACATCCGATGCACGTTTTCGATGATAATAATAATAACATCGTCACTGTTATATAGCTAACGTTCAGACTGTTAGAAATTGTGTAAAATCTTTCGTAGTAATCTTGGGGGATACTACAGCACGAATATAAAACTTTGTCTCGTAACGTTTTTTAGACTGGTTTGTGGAGGAGATATTACTCTAACTTCCCTTGTTCAGAACTGACTTTGCTGATGTTGTGATAAGCCAGTCGTCTCTACGCATTCAATATAACCTACATCTCCAACAACTGCTGATTCATTACTTTGCTTTAAAAACTCACACATCAGGGTAGATATTCAGACCGGCATACAAGCAATAACTCTGAAAAGAAGACGAGTGGAATGCATTGAAGAAAGAACATGGAATCACCTGTATGACACTGCAGAACATTAAAAATTCGCCAACCAGTCTCAAAAATTAAACCTGCATCGTCTGAAACGTGGACGAATGTAATCATTTCTGCACTGATCAGCATTTAGTCTCTGCAATAGAAAATATTAACGGTAATTCTAAAGTAAATGAAAACGTACTGGGCTTAAGAATTTTTTTTTCTTTTTACTTATGGTTTTACGCCTCGTTGAAGTCGAGGTAATTAGAGGCGGGATGTGACTGGAGACAAGGAACGGGAAGGTATTCGACCATCGCCTTTTTGAAGGAAGCAACGATTTTGACGTCGTGTTTGGACGATAAACCTATCGTCAAACGCTTAGAATCACCAGCATTGAGCTGATACACAGACGAAAATAACAGTACCGGGCTGGCCATCTCTGTACACTGGCACTAGCAGTCCATTTGGGTAGTAATCAGGTCTAGTCCGTGGTGGTGGAGGTAAACGTGTTCAGTCATGTCCTTAGGTAAGGCTGTTACGACTGAAAAACTCTGACGCCAGACCATACATACCAAGCGACATTACATTTTATTTGAAAGTACTGAGAAGTAAGGATTTGTTGTCCGGAATTATGGAGAAGTGTTCTAGTGTTGTGTCAACGCGAGTTAAAACATCGTGCTGTTATCGAATTTTTAACTGCTGACAAAGTGATTCCTACTGCGATTCATCGTCGTTTCAATGCTGTTTTATACCGGAAGAACATTGTCACGCAAGACTCGATCATACAACCAAATCTACAGTGGAAGATCACCGCCTGGAAGGGCATAGAATTATATGGAAGAAAAAAATTATTGCAATATCGAAGTGCTTTTTAGAACGAAAAAATATGGAATCTAGAAATTTTCAAACACTCGAGGAACTTCAATAATCACGGCGGCTAAGATTTAAGTCAAATGTAAAAGTGTGCACCCGCGGACAAAAGCAGTCTAACATCAACATCTCTGGAGCAGCAAACGAGGTGGAGTAACCAGCCGTCAGCAGCTGATGCATCAGCGCGAAATAGCCCTGCGGAAGACCCGGGTTGTACGCCGAAAACGTTGGCAGTAGCAACACTGACGCAGCACTAATCCCAGAAAGGAATTTTAAAAAACCCTGAAATGTGCGATTT
Source organism: Vandiemenella viatica (assembly GCA_031002005.1). Taxonomy (NCBI): domain Eukaryota; kingdom Metazoa; phylum Arthropoda; class Insecta; order Orthoptera; family Morabidae; genus Vandiemenella; species Vandiemenella viatica. The sequence continues at coordinate 70,487,039 of JARYHS010012519.1, forward strand.
CCCTCATGCTGTAAGTTTTAAAATAATTATTCTGAATCTTCAATATCGATGTCATTTAGTTGGTACCACATTGAAAATAAAAGAAACTAACGATTCAAATTAAAATAGCAATTTTAATTATATTGTGGTATTATAAGCGGAATGTTAACATCACGTGCAATTCAAAAAGCTGTTTCTACTACATTAACTTTTTCATAGGCGTTTAAACCGAATTGGTCTTGAGCGTTTCTCGTTGACAGCTTGCCCTTATATTTTAACGCATGATAAAACACGAGATTGTTCATTATTTCTTACGTGACGTCTTAAATTCATAACATGTTCACGTCCTCCGAATTTTTACTCCTTTTTAAACTGTTAGTTCTAAAATTAAGACTGGTCGCATGACCTATAAGACTAAATGCTAAACAATATTTCGATTGATTTAGAAACTTTGTATTGTGCGCAGAATTTGACATAACGTGGAGTTTTAAGACTTTCAAGACAAAGAAAGACGCACACACACTTTAAACGATATTGTACCACAGAAAAGTTTTAAAAACCAAACCCATTATAATGCTTTCTTTATAAATCTGAAGACGCCACGACTTCTTAGCGTTGATTGTGCTGATCCCTTCAGGCTGAGTGTGTATCAGATTTTTTTACGTTGAATTGTCAAGAAATACCAATGCCAAGAACAGTGCCGTTAAAAACCTATGTCATTTTCGCCCTCAAACACTGCTCGGGAAGAGACAGAATTGTCCCCAAGTGAAACCGTTTTAAAAGCTCACTGTTAAATAATCCGGAAACTATTCACTGCCTGGAGCAGCACTTTCCATTCTTCATGCATAAGCACGATTATATTGTGTAACTTTTTCGAGTAGACCACTTGAAATTTCTGTTTCGTTACAAGTCCGATAGTGAGCGGCTTGGTATAACTAACATTTATGACAGAAAACAGAAGCACTTCAGAGTCATTACAGCAGGTTGAACTAGGCAGCTGGCGAATATGACCGTTGTATATAGGCAACAGGTGGATGTGGTGGCACAGGGATACCATTTTGAAGTATTCAGTACCACCACGACTATTGACTTACTCACCACAGTATGATACATCACCGAAAGTCGCGCAATTTTTGTATGGCTACATATTTCCCATGCAGCAGCGCCTATCCCCTGACCACCGTTTTGTGACGTCCCATTTGACGGTTGGCAGCTTCCTAATAATAAAAGATTAAGAGTTCGTGGCCGCGTGACATCTAACAGTTTGCAAAATTTAAACAAACTGGCCTACATATTTCTTGTCGCATCTCGTAAAGTTGGAGTGAGATGGTGCCCTGTAAACTATACATTACTTCAGAATTACGTTTGGTGCAATGCTTTGGAAGGCACTTTTGCTGCAAATGGTACAAGCATTCTTAGCCATAATGAAATATTTGTGTTGAATGTAGTCAGAAGCCGAGGGTAATGTCAAATTAAGCCTGCTGGAAACTTCCCAAATTGAAACTGCATAGAAAGCGAGAGCGCGTAGAGACGATGCAAATTTAACGAAACAGCCGCCACGCATACGACGAAGCCCCGACACATTGCCTCCGCGCGTTTTGTACTAAAATAATTTTCAATGGAGCTCACGTTACAAGCGTTCGTCCTCATTAGAATTTTTACTAGAAATTCTTTCACCGTTTGAAATAAATTGTTCACATCGCACGACAAGTTTTTCCCTTTCCTCGACTCCCTTACGTATAAAAACTTTTCACTTTGTACCTGAAACATTGCTTTTTTTTATTGCTTTACGCCTCGTCGACGGCTAAGGTCATTAGAGGCGAGATGGGACTGGGGACAAGGAAACCATGGAAAACCCAAATCTGGATGCCCGGACGGGGATTCCAACCCGCGTCCTCCCGAATGCGAGGCGAGAACGTTAACCTTTAACCCACCACGCTCGGTGAAACATTGTTCTCATTTCTTCTCCCAGCATCAGTCCAGGTCACATCGATGTATACCTTACATATACCACGACTCTTTATCCACATTCCTGTCTTCCAAAGACAACTCAGCTCCTTTATTCATACACATTGTTTTGGTCTAAGTTGACAGCCGCAAACAAATCTAGCTGTTCTACTTTAACCCTCTAACTACTTTATCTGATACACATGATGAGGGTCCCACATAATGTAGCAAAGGCCTTACAAAGGTTCTGTAGTATGTGCAGAAAGCAAACATTTATTAAATACTCCCCTGCAGCTGCGAGGGGAGCGATAATTAGGGTGTGGTGCAGCTGTGCGCATTCAATTACGAACCCGCATCCTGCAGCTGCGAGGGGAGCGATAATTCGGGTGTGGTGCAGCTGTGCGCATTCAATTACGAACCCGCATCCTGCAGCTGCGAGGGGAGCGATAATTGATGGCTTCCGGGTGTGGCGCAGCTGTGCGCATTCAATTACGAACCCGCATTCAATTAAACTCCCCTAGTTCCTCGGCTCCCCTCCGCTCCAAGGCGTGAGTCAATTAACATTAATTAAAATCAATTAAGGCTCCCCCGCAAATCAATTAAAATCAATTAGCCTCAATTAAAATCAATTAGCCTCAATTAAAATCAATTAAAATGAATTAGCCTCAATTAAAATCAATTAGCCTCAACTAAAATCAATTAACATCAATTAACATCAATTAAAATCAATTAACATAAATTAAAACCAATTAATATTAATTAAAATCAATTAAGGCCCCCACGCAATTCAATTAAAATCAATTAAGGACCCCACGCAATTCAATTAAAATCAATTAACATCAATTAAAAAAGTGGGCTCACACCCGCCTTTTATCACTACTACCACTGTAGTAAGTTTTAAGGATATTATTTTAACTATCTTTATAGTGAGATCAGGCCTCTATTCTTTGTGATTTACTAGCTGAAATTATGTTTAAGGTACTGCTAAAATGTTTACATCAGATAAAATAATCACTTTTACAGAAACTTAAAAAAATAAGTGTTATATTTAACATTAAGTTTGGTAAATTGTACTTCAAAACGAGTAAATTCGCAGTTTTGTCACCCAAAAGTCTATTATGATGAGCATCATAAATTATTCCTACTACACTGAAAAACTGCTCACTTGGAACGCTTGTTACATATGTGCGACCCGTTTATTTACTATTATTGTTAACAACTTTTTTTAACAATCAGGTGCAGCTGATGTGCTGCACAATCAATATTATCTATGTCAGACAAAGTGCAGGCACTTTTCATGTTGGATTCTCCATCTCTTACCACGCAGTGCCCTTTTTTTCGGGATTCCCCACCCTTCAAACATATTTTCAAATATTTCCGAAATGTAATCTCCCGTTAGGCGTTCTTCAAGTATCTCCGCTTTTAAAATGATATTTTGCCTTATAAAATCTTATGTAATGTTCTGGATACCAATGAAACACCTTACCAAAAAGTCTACCAGATATAGGATGTGAAGGAAACTCTCTCAAAATCCTTAAACACGTCTTTATTTTCGATCCTAAAGTTCGCTGCAGATAAATTCCGTAAAAAGTTCCTGCCTTTTAGAACATAATTTGCAATAACATTATCCAGCAATCGTTGGAACCCAAAATCTTCTACGTGTTGAGAAGGTAATCCAGATAAAGCTATCATTTCGGCAATTAAATAGTTTTAAATAATTTTTATTATCCTACATTTTGACTTTTTATACGTATTCGTTAAAAATGTTTTTCTGAATTCTCTTTTTACCGTTTTTAAAGATGTTCCCTGCTGAATGTGTTCGCCGGCAATCTTCTTACGGAGTCTTCTTTTAAGAATAACTCATATTTTTGTGGGTGTTTCGACTGAAGATGAATTTTTAAGAAAGTTGTACATTCATTCCTTCACAGAGTTTGTATTTAGCAGATTCTTCATTTACTATAGTAAAATATTTCCATATTACACTACTATACTTTTTTTGTATAATTTTTTTTATTTTAATTTAACTTACAACTTCCCAAAAAACAGAAACGTATATAATCTACGCAATCCTATGTCATCCTAAAATATAAACATAAACACGCACAGTACCAGGTCAAAACACTTCGCGTAAGCTGGACGCTGGTGGATAATATATCGTAGTTGACTACTTTTCCACTGTCGGTCCAAGTTGAGAATGTTGAGATCCGTATCCGTATCCGTATTCGCGGATCTAGACACTAATGATCCGTATCTGTATCCGTATCCGCGGATATACATTTTTAACGATCCGGCACATCACTATTAAGTATAAGAACAATTGGTGGCGTGATATGGTGTTCTACAGGCACTGGAAGGAGCAGGTTTTGCAGCTGTCCTTGATGCCCGTGTGGGTTTACTGCTGACTTGTGAAGACACACGGCGCTGTCAGCAAGCCAGCTCAAGCTAGCATCATAAAGTTGGGACTCTATCCTAAGTATCGTAGCATAGGATAACTGTTTAATTTCTAAGGTGAAATAGACTTAAGGGATAGTAAGAGGGCATTCTCATGACACTCATAAGTTTATTATATGAGTAGGATTAATATTGTACCTTTATTATTAATTGGAACATTTGCTCAAGTGTAGTTCAACTTTTGATGATTGGGATCTATTAACTGGGGGTACTATAGTCTTAGCTTAAGTAAAGAACTCGATAGAAATGTTTTCTTTTATTATCAGTGTACTCCTTCTCACCCCACTTAGAATCTTTCTCTTGGTACAGTCATGGAAAGTCACCCCATTACATAATGGTATTATCTTTGAAAAAGGATCTAGTGTTGTTCGTACCGACCTGTCCTGGACTCTCATATTGGATTACAATATGATCCTATTGCAAGACCAAAATCAACAACTGCAAATGTCCTTTGAGCTGCTGATGGAACACCTTTGCTCAAATGAATTAGTGCATACTCTCACTCCCTCATGGTAGCTTACACCGCTATGCGTCACGAGTACAGTGAATTACTGGCCAGGCTTCCGAGAACGACTAATAGAAAAAATTGCTGGATGTAGGAGGAAAGGTCCTAAAAACTCTGTTCGGGACAGTAACCGAAAGCGATATTAAGAAATTACACTCCCAAATCACCACATTAGAGCACGTTAACAATAATTTGCAAATTAGTGCTACGCGTCAAATCCTTCTGATAAAATATATGGAAACTGCCATTGGGAATCAGTCCCTAGCCATACAAAAATTAGCAAGTGCCTCCATGGGGAAAATCAGCTATTCTGAATGATCACGTACAGGGGGTTTATGAACTGTCCAAAACAAATACATAATGACCAACTTTTGCAGCACCTTGCATTAACGATTACTAGCATAAGAATGGAACCAGTGATACTTTGAATTGCACTTGCACAGGCAGCCAGTAATAAACTTAGTGACTTTTTAACTAACCCTAACCTCTATTTGAATTCTTACAAGTGATTCAGAAACGCCTGAATGGAAACGTTCATATGATTTTCCCATGTACACATGAGTACTTGCCTGATTATTACCAAATTATTGATGTTAGTGTGGTTCTCATGGGCCAAAATCTTAGGATTCTTATTAAAATACCCCTGGCATCATCACCTCTTATCTTAGAACGGTATTCTTTTCATGTTTTTCCTGTATTATGGAATGAAACAATTAATTATATCAGCTGGCAGGCCCACAGCACCCTGTTAATCAGTCAGGACCACAGATCATATGCCTTACTGCAAAAAGACGATGTTAGCAAATGCAAAATTGCCACTATACTAATATGTCCGTCACTCCCATTACATGACCGAGGCACAACGAGCTGCGAAACAAGCATATTTTTCTCGGACACTTTTGTTGATACTTGCCAACGAGAGATTTTAAGTAAACCACATTTCATAAGGCTGAAAACTAACTGGATTTATACTATGACTCATCCCATTACGGTAACAATAACAGGTTCAACTGACCCACTCAACTTTAGTACTAATAGGATAATCCTTTCAGGGTCAGGAATTTTAGATAATGCAACGTACTGTACAATTTTCAGTGAGGACTTCCTCTTCCCATTATGCCAGGAGCAGACTTGCATGTTAATCTCACGTTTCCTGCATACCACATACCCTCTTTTAAGGATAATAATTTATCATAGTCAAAAACTCCATATCTTGAACCAAACGGATCCTACACTACTCATGAATGAGATTCATAAATATTTACAATCCTCAAACGATGCTATTAAATACAACCAGGTGTTTGCGCAAATGGAGACAGTTACATGCATCCAGTAGACATCGCACGGTTGTTGCAACCACTAGTGTAACCAGTATTTTAGGAATTGATGTAATTATTTTTGTTCTAATTTACTTGTACCGTCGTCATTCGACAAGAGTGTCACAATACAGTTTACACAATGTGGTACTGGTTTCATTACCAAAATCAAATGAGAATACCGACATTTCGGAACCAACTGCAACCCATGCCTAACTCACCATGTACACCCCTATTTATTTGTTATCCAATAATATAATTTGTAATTGTGTTCTAATTCACTTGTTTGTTTACCAGGTCTGACCAACCTCACCCACCAAGAATTAGTTGAAATGACTTTGTAAGTCGGGTGGGTGAGGTCCACATTCGCGTCATGATAACTAAATGGAAAGGATGCCTACCTGGAGGGGAAAGTGTGAGAGCTTAAAATTATTAACTTTATTCAAAGTTGAATTCATGAAACGAGGTACAGGTTGGGCTGCAGACGGCGCGCCGGTTGTTTGCGACCGCGGAATTAGCTGATGCGAATCGCGAATTTCGAAACTTCGCTGACGCGAATCCGAGGTTGCGGGAACGGTCCGCGCGGTTCGCGAGCTCTCTTGGCTTGGAAACATATTCACATTGGCTCTCGCACGGTTCCCCCGCTGCCTAACTTTAACTTTGTCGTCTGCCTGGGAAAATAACATTACTTGAAAGCGAAATGGACCCGGTTCTCGACCATATCTTCAGTAACATTGTGGCTAATAAATAGTTAAATGTTCGCGGCGCTAATTCTTTTCTGCAAGATTTCCCCGCATTACAACCAGTTCTGTTGTAGATTAAATCGGAGTGGTGTCAGAAAGTTTCTAAGTAATAACAACAGAAGATTGTAAGGAGCGGCAGAAGAATCCCGGGAACGGCAGAGGACGTCGTGGTAACGATTTGCTGCAGGTTGACTGAACCCTTCCCCACTTTCCAAGTCATTCGGCCTCCTTGACAATACGTCTTTGGTAGAAATATGAATTTGACACACGTTGATCACTTTCAACCACCATATCTCCCACCATCCCATAGCTACTGACATCTAACCACCATAGTGCACGAAAGGAGACATGATACTAATGCCATACACAAACATCAATGGTCTACGCTATGTAGTTGTAGCAGCAGAGTGACATATACGAAGACACATATCTTTGGTCGAAATACAAAAATATCAATGATCGACACTTTCAACCACCATATCTCTCACACTCCCACAGTTACCGAAATTCGGTCAACGTTGTGATCGATGGGTGACTCTGTGCTACCACCATACACAAAACACCAGTGATCTGCACTAAATAGTTTTGACTGAAAAGTGATACACCATGACACATACGTCTTTGGTAAAAAATATGAAAGTGCCGCAGGTCGACCACATTCAACCATTTCTCCCACACCTACACAGCTACCGACATCTAACCATCATATTGCACGATGGGAGATTCGATGCTATTACCACACACAAACATCGATAGTCTATCCTATGTAGTTGTGGCGGGAAAGAGAAGTATAAGGATACACAAGTCTTTAGTCGAAATAAGAAAATGCCCTGCATCGACCACTTTTAACCATCATATCTCCCACATCTCCACAGCTATCGGCATTCGGCCAACGTTATGCACGGCAAGAAACTCCATGCTGCTTCCACACACAAAGACCAGTGATCTGTGCTAGGTGGTGGTGGCTGAAAAGTGAAATATAGGGAAACACATTCTATTTATATATATATATATTTATATAAGATTTCTGAAGCGATTATGCAAGTGCAATACATCTCGTCATTTACATCCATGCTATTACATCCGGAGCGTCCATCATTACCGATAGATGTTAGCCCATATTTTATATAACTATGTATGCTCGACTCTTATCCTGCTAATGCATTTGTCAGTAGACTCTTACAGCATTCTTTTATTAATTTCAAGAGGCTTCACATCTTCCGAACATAGAGTCCTCAATGCACCTCTACGCTGTTAAAGACACTGCCGTATTGAAAATGTTCCTATTTTACATGTTGTTGTCATCATGTTCTCTACAAATTGAAATCTTTACAGATATTGGATTTGTCCTTATTATCAGCTTTCTACTCTCCCGTATAAACGACTTTTTGTGGGTAATTGTGTTGTCACTCACCTGCGGAGCTGGACGCTATCAGGTGATGTGAGGAGGACGCGCCTCCTGCACTCTCCCCACCCATGGTCACCCTCGCAGGATCCCCACCGAAGGCTGCGATGTTGTTCTGAATCCACCGCAAAGCCAGCTGCTGATCCTTGAGACCTGCGTTCCCAGGAACCACCTCGTCCTCCGTGCTCAGAAAACCTGCCAGAAACAAGGAAAGACTCGTTACAGGAAACTATAACAGTCACTGAAGACATGTATATAGTTCAAGATAGAAGAACCGATAAAGTGATAGTACTATCATTTTTCTTATTTTTTTAAAATCCTGTATTTAGTAAAATGCATCTAACAAAGAGATAAAGAATCATTTTACAATATATGTAACCTCCCTTGAGCGGTCTGCTAGTTCAGTGGTTTAGACGCTTTCAAAACGTTCGCTGCTCCAATCCCGGTAGGCAAATGATTTGGAGAGTTATGTTTGATGAACGTTCCGTAATTCGGATTCCACGTTACACTGTAGGTTCCCTCTAGGGCTAACAGCACTGGTTGTAGCACGATGTGTACACATCCACAGCAGAATTCAAGCAAAACTAAGGCTTAAAGTGATCTTAGTTGGGCCAAACGAACATATATAGACAACCTCCTTAACTGGAGTGTAGGATCCTGAACGTACTAATAATTGAGATTTGAAGAACGTGAAGATTATGGAAGAAAACTATATGGAATAAAAATTCAGCTCTGCCGATGACACAAACAAAAATAGTTTCTGCGATCGTTGGCATGCCATCAGTTAAATGTCTCACGGTTTACTCAACGATTCAAATGAATTGGCGAAAAATGAAGATATTTTTATGTGCGTTCTATTCTTGGTGAAGTGATTAGTTAACTGATGTAAATTAATGTTACACTGGAGAACCCAAACTGGTTCGTAAGTGAGTGTTTGTCTCATCATTGGTTTTGATCTAACAGATGGAAAAAATCTTGAAATATTCCATGGTGGCCATTGTCAAAAAACAATGAACTCTTGTGACTGAAGAAAGGAGGGTATTATTAACGCTTATAATTAATGATAGCTGCACAACAATAATATTGTATACAGAAATATGATGCAATAATCTAGCACTAAAATAATCACAAATACAAGACGTGACGGGAGTGAGGATTTAAGCGTCAAGCTTAATTGTAGGTGAAGGAAGGAACAACTGCTCAGATTCTCTTAAATCGGGCAAATAGATTCAGAGTTTGCTAGCATTATGGAGTAATCTTAATGGCAAAGGCATAATTCATTGAGAATAAATGATAATAAAGCTAGTTCCTTTTTGGCAGTCAGTAACCGCATCATGATAAAAGATTCAACATTAATTTTCAATAGCTGACATAATTATGATCACAGGAATTTACTGTCGACTTGGTTAACGTAACAAAACTATGATTTTATTATCAAGGTGGACGCGTAGATCTGTCAGTAGAGCCACAGGCAATGGACGGAATTCTCAACGCCGAGAAAAACTTCGTTCTTATGTGAAACTTCGTTCTTGTGTAATGGACGGAATGATAACATCCATTTTAATTTGACCTTCAAGTGGAAAGCGAATTGTACGTCTATCAATAACATTTTAATATCGTTAGAGGCTTTTTTTTTTTTTTTTTTTTTTTGCCGTGTTCTAAGTGCAGTTAGTTTTTTGTACCACATCCGGATATGGATCCAAAATTTACTCACCCAAGGGGCCAACTCGGTAGTTCATTGTAACCAGAATAATGTCCTCGACGATCAGGAAGTCCGGTCCGAAAAGATCCGGGTTGCCGGTACCGCCGACGAATCCGCCTCCAGGTATCCAGACGAGCACGGGCAGCAACGGCTGGTCAGCGCCAGCTTCCAGCGGGGTGTACACGTTCAGGTACAGGCAGTCCTCATCGCCGTATCCCGTCTGCATACAGCGCGGAGCGACTTCCACCGCGTCTCTGACGCCCTCCCAGCTGCCGGCTGCCACTGGAGGCTGACAAAACACGTAACTCAGCAAACACTGGCGATCTCAAGATGGCTTCCCACCGACAGTGAATTTGCCGGTAGCTGTCAACGGTGGGCCGTGGGAGGGGAGTCGCTTCTACTGGTAGAGATGGCGCTCCTCTAACCTTTGCCCAGTCAGTAAATATTAATCGCCCGTGTACCTGAAGTGACACTAGGCAAAGTTGGGAAGGTGGCAACGAGGCAGCAATGGCTAGACTGTGACCTGTGCTGATCCGTACTGTTCAGCTGCACGGCGCGGCCTACGAAACCACGGGCCGTGGGAAGCCACCATTAGATTTATTTATTTATTTAAAGGTTTATTTAGCCTGGCAAGATTAGGGCTGTCAAGCCCTCTCTTACATCATACCAGGTGCATCTTTCGTTTCCGTGAGCCATCAAACATATATCACAATAATTATGGTAAGTATTATACGAATTATCTTCTCAGAGAATCAGAGATGACTAATTGTCAACGCCCTTAGGGAAATTCGGATTAAAATTGTGTTATAACTCAAAATGTATATACCAAAACAAGATGTAATTTTTTTTAATGGAATCTATATCTATCTATTATATAACTAGCTTCGAGCCCGTCAAAAATGACGGTTTGAACGCAATATTCTGGCAGTTCATTTTTTTTTTTTTTTGCAGTTGGTTAATTATACGGAACTGATATTACATAATGCTAATGACCTTGATTTTGCAATGTTCTACATATTTCATTTGCCGTTCACATAGCCATATAGTAGTAACTTCTACTGAATTAATGACGCCGGAAGTAAAGAACCAATGAAATTAAATCAGATTAGGAATCCCAAAAACTTTTGCTATCCATGTAATATCAGTTTTATTCCTGGTCCAGGCACAATTCAGCACGTTAAATATGAAACTTTCCACCCATTAATTAATATCTTTAGTAACATGGCGCTTATGAAAGCAGTTTAATTGGTTTGTAAAACTCATTTCAGAGTGAATTATGCTGTAACAAAATGTGTCAGTTGCGATTCTGGTAAACTTAACCACAACCTCCACTAATATTGCGTTCGAAAATCATAGCTTCTATTACCCTCATATGAATAATGATGGGTATCACCTATGGTGGTAGTAGGAATTCATTCTGAAAAAGCTTGTAAGAAAAAGAGAATCATTTTTAATTATACCTTTCGTTATATGAATACGTTACTCTGGTTAGATTATCAGAGCACTTGGTTAGGATCTGACATAAATAAATGCATTTTACGTTAGATGACGGAGACTATAATTTCGAAAACGAATAACTGTTATTTATTTGACTGATACATGTCGCGATTACGTATGTACGATTCTCTGAATTTTTAATAAGCTTCATTGTTTCTTATCGTGTGCCAAAAAATTCTTAGTTTACGGTTTAACCTGGTGCTTACAACTGAGGCAGATAAAATAGCGTAAATAATGAAAACCCTTCTCCTTACATTAATTTCTGCATCTGGTTGTCGTAGATAAATAAAAAGCAATATGTAAATTTAATCGAACGTACTAATTGTAACTTTGTGACATATAATTGCCTGGCATTATTTTTTTCCCCTGCTCTCAGTATTTCTAATATCACTGCTCACTGCTATTTTGCGGCAATAATATCGTTGTTGAATTGCGAGTGTCACATCGTTTATAGTAAATAGTCATATCTTTGATTTAAATCTGATAAAAGTTATCTTAAATCTCATTTAATAGCTAACACATGTATCAAAAACTAAGGGTAGGGCTATCATATATAATGGTAGTAGGAATTTATTATGGAAAAGTTTATAAGGAGAAACGAATAAGTCATCCTTAATGATATCTTTAGTTATATGAATACGTTACTCTCCTTAGATTATCAGAGTATTTTGTTAGGATTTTAAAATAAAAAAAATGCATTTCACTTTAGATGACGGGGACTATAATTTCGAAAACGGATAACTGTTATTTATGTGACTAATACATTTCGCATTATGTACGTTTCTCCTAGTTTTTAATTAACTTCATTGCTTCTTACCTTCTGCCAAAAAAATTCTTAGGTTATGTTTTAACCTAGTCCTCACAACTGATACACATAAAATAGCGTAAATATTTAATCCCCTTCTCCTTACATGAATTTCTGCGTGAAACTGATACGGATAAAATAGCGTAAATATTGAATCTCCTTCTCCTTGTATGAATTTCTGCGTCTAGCTGCATTTTACTGACCACTTTCGTTATTGGTCTTTATTCATGTTCGCTGTATTTGAGTTATTAGGTTATTTTAAGTGGGCATCAGATCAAATGTGTCACCGAATCGATGATTCTGGCAACTTATTTCTGCCTAGTTGCTCAACTATTATGTTGTATATTGTTCTTTCTTGTATTAATTTTAATATGGGACAGGGAAATTGGGAAAGCATGTAAGTGTATATGCTATACTGTAAATTAAAGTCTGTTTAGTATTAGTGTAATATACGAAAACATAAAAAAATTTACAATGTAATTGTATATGTCATGTTAACTCTGCTTAGTATTAGTATCTGCAAATACATAATGTAAAATTGTATACATAGGATGGCTGTATGGCCAGGAAACCAAAAGCCAATAAATAAATAAATAAATAAATAGTTGCTCAACTGTTTCATAATATGGAATGTGTTTTAAATTCTCTGGTCGTCTCAGATACTATGTCCAATGTTTACATTATGGGTGTTTTCCCAGTCTCAATAATAAACAACGTGATGCTTTCGAAGCAAACAGGATTTTTTTTTTTTTTTTTTTAAAATTGCCGAGTAAACGTTAAAGGTCAAATACAAGCAAGTTTGTATTTAAGCAAGTTCGAGTGTATGATCTCTGAAACAGTTACATGATAACGCGATCGTTCCTGTCAGTGTTAATACCGAACGTGGTGGTGTAACGGCTAGCGTCCTGGCCTCGCATTCGGGAGGACGGCGGTCGAATCCCCGTCCGGACATCCAGATTTCGAATTTCCATGGTTTCCCAAATCACTCCAGGCAAATGCCGGGATGCTTCCTTCAAATGGCCATTGCCGAATTCCTTCCCGTTCCTTGCCCCTCATCCATTTCCGTCTCTAAAGACCTCGCTGTTAGAGGGACGTTAAGCAGTTTAAAAAAAAAAAAAAAAAAAAACGTGTTTAATACCTACATCGGTTAATGCTTCTGAGTTCTTCAAGCTCAAGAGATTTTTTTCATCCTAAGGGTGAAAAACAGGTCAAGCTTATATTTGGCCAGATCAGATCAACCTGTCATAATCTTTCATTATAAAAACTGGATCTATTCTAGACCCGTGACGATAAGCAAAAAACGAATCACTGGCTTACATTAGTACTAATCTAAATCAAGCTGCGCGTGTCTCATTATTTGAACTGGAACTGGGAAATAACTACCGCAGCACTTTGGATGTTGTCTTAAAATTTTTTGTGCAAATGGTTCGGATTAAGATCTGTGATAATAGCTTATGACTTGTACTTACCAGGATACAGAGGAAATAATTAAATACATTCTGGAAACGTAACTATGATACACGGGTCACAACACTGTAATTGAGATATTCACCCCTTTCAGAAACAATGGGAAAAAAAACTTTTTTTAGGTTTATGTTTCACTTCTTGACTTCGACTGTTTGTATAATCTGTTCTCCGAGATTAAAAACATTAAAATTAGCGGAATAAGTTAATCAAACGTATCAAGCGTAAGTAATATATAATTTATTTGGAAGCACAGTCACCGAGATTATCAACATCTTTGGCAGTTACAAAATTTGTGTAACAATGTTAATTAAAAAATGATAATATGTGATATTTCTCCCCTACATATCACATGGATGCGGAAATCAGTTTTTTATCGAAGAAAGATACCTACAACAAACATCAACAGACAAATGTTCGTATTTCATATGTGCAAATATTGTATAATAATATCTCCCAACGTAGGTGTGCACAAATTTTGGCTGCTGTTCTATCCTCAGATAGTAGAATAAACTATTCTTTTTATTAATTAACACTCATAAACCTGTTGGCGATTGTAGCTTTCATCGCCATAAAGTTAGAACTTCTTACGTGTTTTTGATTTTTTTGACGATAGCAACATGGAACCAGTGAAATTAAAAAGTAAGTAGGATATTTAAAACCTTATGCTACATCGCGTAAATTATAAAACTAAATCTATCATACATTAACGTACGTTTAACAAAACGTGTCAGATGTCATTGTAGTCCAGGCTGCATTCGTTAATTTTATCCTTCGAAATTTGTAGCTTGTGTAACATGTGCATTAATACGTTCATTGTATCGCCGTTGCTGAAACAATTAGTAATAAGGCGTCGTTGAAAACAAACGAAAAAAATCAAAAGTAATTCTTGGCTGCATTTCAAATTTCTCAATGTTTCCGTACGATTACAATATGTTCATTCGCAGTTCCAGGATCGAAACTTGGTGCACTGGAAATACTTATATGCAACTGAAATAATAATAATGTCTCTCTAAGTTAATATTTGTTAGTAGAATAAAATCGGTAAGGAAATTCTACACATACCAAAAGCACACGCGCACGAAACAGCGGGCAAATGTTTGGTAAATTATTCATCAATTATCTTGGTAACATATCCCACCTGCGAAAGAAAATTTTCCTCAGTTCTTGTGCCTGAAATTGAGTGTCAGCTTATGGTTATCGTCCTCTTTTCCTTTCCATGCATTACTTTTAATTCTTATACCAACATCTTTCCAGACCTCATCACCAATATATGCCTAGTACACTCCCATGATTCTCTTCACCCTCTTCCTATTTTCTAATGAATCCAATTCAGCTCTTTGATCATATCAGTTACTAATTCTGTTCTGCGGTAATATGCAGAGACAAATCTAGCAGCCTTCTTTGCACTCCCTCCAATTACTGTATTGGTACCAAATATGAGGGTCCCATACTACACCACTATATTCAAGCAATGGTCTGACCAAAGTTTTTGTAACCAAATTCCTTTATTCTTCCCGTACATCCCCTCATCACTCTCTCCAACAAATGTAAAATTTTAAAAACCTTTTCCTACTACCTGTCCAATGTGTCCTGCCCGGATGAGACTGGGAAAAACTACTTTCACTCACAAATCAATTTACTTATGTCAATAGAATTAATACATTCATAATCAATCAAAGGAAAATAAAATATTGTTACTTATAATAATATTAAAAATGATTGGTGTGTTGTGAGATTGGTACAAGACTCAGTAGTACGTTCCTTCCCATTCCTTGCCCCCATCCTTGCCCCCCATCCTTTCCCGTCTCTAAAGACCTCGATGTTAAAGAGAGACGTAAAGCAGTTCCAAAAAAAAACTGAATCAAAACAGGAAGAGATGCTGACTTACTAGCAGCTGTACATTAGTTTCAAAGTTTTATGTTCTAAACAGATCGTATGAACACTAATTACAGCATAAATCCTGCTTAGAGATACCAGAGATTCTGGTATTTTGTCCGAAAAATATGAAATCAAAATGTTTTTAAATTAAGATGAAATAGTGGACCACAATTATAGAAACACAACATTTTGAGTACTCACTGCGAATCGCAGGTTTCCCACAGGTGGCTCTGCATACGGGATGCCGACGAAGGCGCGGTAGCTGCCACCTAGTACAGACTCGTTGACGTATCCCCTCAACACTCCCTGCTCCACAGTCACCAACAGCTCCTGCGACTGAACAACACAAAACACGCTGTAACTTCACAGCCAATGCATCCCAGCAGCTACAACATAAGGCAAAGAGAAATGTTCTTACCCAATCTTTCTGTCTATTATTCACGCCCAAATCGGTTCTTGAACTGAACACATAATGCAGTAAGACACCAAGTTTTAAATCAGAATTTTTATTAAGTTTTTTACCGAGAAAGATTGCTCCAATAGAGAGTTTTATATGAATCGGAGAGAAGTTTTTAGTATTATTTGTAAGTAACACCGCGGCACTTGACTTCAGGCACAAGGGAGTTGGAAGATTTTCTTTCGTAGGTAAGGGGGTCAGGGACTGGAAGAAGTTGCTAAGACGATTGATGAACAATTTACCAACTACGGTGAACATATTTAAAATTGAAATTTGTAGGTGGGTAAAGGAAAGGGGGAGAATGGATGTGAAGGGAAATTGCCACAGGTGCGTGCGCTCAATCGCAATTTAATTAAATGTTTTGGAACTAAAGCATGGACTTTACTAATACCAGATAGAAAAAAATTGGAGTATTAGAATTCTGACGAAAGTGTAGGATGTTGAAACTTAGGTGTCCAGAGCCAGTACAAAATGTACAAGTTTTAGAAATGAGGGAAGAAGTTTGTGGGAGAGTCTATCAGAAAGACGGGACAAGGTGGTGGGTCACACGTTAAGACATTAGGTTTGGTTAATTTAATAGTGAAGGGAACAGTACAATTAAAGGACTTTGGAGGAAGACAAATAGTAGATTGTGTGGGTAAAATAGCTGTATACTTGGACTGTGAGAGGTATGTTGTGAATACAAGGTTATCTCAAAATAGGAAGAAATGGACGATTTCATCATACCAGTCAGAAGATTGATGAGGGAGAAAAAGGGAGAATAGAAGTAACGATGACACAGTCGTAGAAAGAAGCAATGTTTGCAAAAAAGAGTCGACATGGTAGGTGCCACGGTCAGTCATTTCTTTCCAGAAAATATTTTGAAAGGGTGCATCACATCGATGTCAGATAAATGAAAATGAATTTGTCAGGAGACTGTTGACATCAAACAAACCGAACGTGGTGGGTGTGCGGTTACGCCCCGTCCCTGCATTAGGGTGTACGCCGGGTCGAAACCCCGTCCGGGCATCCAGATTTAGATTTTCCGTGGTTTCCCAGATCACTCCAGGATGCTTGTTTCAAAGGCCATGGTCGAATTCCTTCCAGTTCCTTGTCCGCTGTCCTTTCCCGCCTCTAGTGACATCAATGTCGACGAGGCGTAAAGCGGTAAGTCAAAAAAAGTACATCAAACAAAAAAAATTGACCTGCCTCTGTGATTCAGAAACGGAAGACCTGGGCAAACAGTGGAAACAGCTACTTATCCTTCCCACCCCGATCCGTTCCCTCTCAAAAAAAAAAAGCACGAATGCAAAAGAAAGCCGCTAAGACGTGATTGTACATTATATGCCACTGCGAACAAATTCATCCCTGCTAAGGGTTCAGTAGGTCACGAATATTTATTACTGTAGTCTCCTAGGTTGCTTACTTCAGCAACTGAAGGTGTAAATGACATCGAAGAAAAGTGAATTTGTTCGCAGACTACACATCAAAATTTGATGTATGCTGCATATATTATAGTTCTGGCACCAGTTGAATTCCCCCCCCCCCCTTTTAGGAAATAAAGCGTCTTTGGCAACGAAGATAACATTTTTCTCTACTGGAAGACCTACGCAAGATATGGAAGCCAGCTTTCAGAATTAGTAACGCCATCTTTAATAATCATCCCGATTTTTTCGGGTGAAGTCCAACAGTAATTAGCAATGACATCTATTTAAAGAAGAATTACTTCAAGTATCAGAGTTGTATCGATCTAGGTATCAGCTATAACTTGTTGACACTCCCTCATATATTTTCAGATATTTAATCTCTCAAATTTTAAAATGTGAACAAATCTTGTTTTGAAATTTTTTTAAAATTTCTGTAACCACTGTAAACCGTATAGTCTTAAAGACTAATACAGTATAACGCAATTAGCAGTCTATACCACGTTGTTAGGTGTCTCGTGAATTAATTAATATAATAAATAACTAGTTCACGATCCAGTTTCAAATTTTAACTTGTTTTATTGCTAGTAAGACATCGAACTTCAAGATACAGTTGACATATAAACGCCAACGATTACATTCAACACTTCTTCCAAAGCCAGTACTACCAAGACTGTGCCTTCTACACTGTCCTTGGCCGACGTAAACTGTTTCCAAAATACTGTCTCTGTTGGTCGCTTTATATAAGTTCCATCGAAAGTTCTAGAACACTACAAAGGATTCCGACATATATTTCTAGAACTTTAATAATACTTAAAAAATTAAAACCATATTAAAAACATTCAAAATCCATACATAATCATTTACAATTATTACGAAATTCTCAGAAATGAAAATAAAAGATATTTGAATACAAAATTATCCACATAAATCTTTTTAAACTGTCGGAAATCGTCCTTTAAACATCCTAGCTCACCCAAATACTTGGAATTACAAACATTTAAACAATTCGCTTGCATAGTTTTGTCCTTAAACATATTAAATGGTATTTACATAATTTATTTTCATAAAACAAAGTCTATTTACACTGATTTACAGTAAATTTCAAGACAAACATACAAGAATCATATTCGGCCAAACTCTAGCTTGCTACCAACGGTTCATTAAATACAGTTACATTTAAAGTTTATATTTGAAGGCTATTACGTCTCTCACTCGTAGGAAGTTCAGTGCATCAACTGCGATAACTATGTAAGCTGTTATACCACAGTTCTGAATTTCGCTATTTTTTCTATCATCATTCTTAACTAAAATGGAAAAAAAATAATTATTAGAAATTTTTCCAGTCGTTTTATTACTCAGAGTGACTAACTACTATGACTTGGGACATATGTAGTGTTCGGAGTGGCGGTACAAGCTCAGCGAATCATAGTTTTGAGTTTGGGATGAAGGGGAACTTATTGCGTTCTTTAAATGTACTCAAAATTTTTAGCAACAAAATTCAAAAGTAATAAACTAGCGATATTAATTTGAGACTGAAAAATATTCGAAAATTATGATTTTTATTTACTGCATAATTTATTCTACTGTTAAAAAAATTAGCATTATTTGTTCATTGAGTATCTTAGTATTGGTTACATTTTATATACGAAACGGAATTGTAATTAATGAATTGTATGTTTGTTTCGCATTCAAATCCACACGATTTCATCGGATTTTACAACATTTCCCTCAATTCGTCTTCTCACATATGCAGGTGATATTGCCACCTGACAGTTTGACTCTATACAGTTTTTACCACTTTCCATTTCCCTAAACTATCTGTAGGTCAAGTTACTGGTTCAAATGAACAGCCAAAAAAATTCAATAACGTGAAATAAACTCCCTGTTGTTATACAAGCTTACTGAAATGGTATTAAATTAATTCAAAATAGTTTATTTTAATTTAAAGTGATATTTTTTACTAGGCCAAATTCATGTCATAAGTCAGATCAAGTTATTTCAAATACAAGATCTGAATGTTGAATTAGTTTGACAAAATGCTAATGCGGATGTAAACGCTATATTCATATGAGGAAGCAATCACAGTTAAATAAAAATCACATAGATATCTATATCAGCAATTGTTACCAGTTGCTACTAATTAATTATCTAAATTTGAGTGCGATGTGTCTATATATATATATACGAAATGGAAACCGAATACCAGACTTGATGGTATTTGCATTCATTTTGCTCTGGTCAAATAAAAAATAAAATACTCACCGAGCACAAGGCTGCTAAGATAAGAAGTGTGGGAACAGTGAGACTTATGCTGAAAGCGACCATTGTGCCAGAGCTAACCAATGACCAACCGCTAATCGAAATGCTGGACGGGTTTCTGGCACTTTACTGTCTACCTCCTTGTATTTAAATGGTTTATACCGGGGATATTTACGCCAGCTCTTGATTTTTGCACCTTTGGTTTCATTTTTCTGAGTTCCCAGTCATTAAATGCAGATAATAAAATTAATCATTAATTTGTAACTCGCAAACAAAATAATTGATTTTATCTAAAGTGTTGACACAGAAGAATGAACAGATACGTGTTATACGTTATCTTCAACTCAAGACAAAGGTATTTTACTTTTTTCTCAGGCCTCTTAGCTTAATTCGTCAAATGGTCATGACAGAGGACTTTTTCGAGTACTTTGTAAGTGAAAAACATATCAGTCTATAGAACACACCCAACAAGAGTGCGGATAAATCAGTTGCTAATCACGGTAACAGTTGCTTCTTCTCGCTTAAATGCATCGTTATATTAAGCACTAGCTTCGAGCCCGTCAAAAATGATGGTTTGAACGCAATATTCTGGCAGTACAATATTTTATTATTATTTTTTTTTTTTTTTTTTTTTTTTTTTTTTTTTTTGCAGTTGGTTAAATAATGCTAATGAACTTGATTTTGAAATGTTCTACATATTTCATTTCTAGTTCACATAGAAATACAGTAGTAACTTCTACTGAATTAATGACGTCAGTTGCGATTCTGGTCAACTTAAACACAACCTCCGCTAATATTGCATTCGAAAATCATAGTTACTATTACTCTGGTAGTAGGGATTTATTCAGGAAGAGCTTGTAAGAAAAAACGAATAACTATCATTTTAATGGTATTTTCGTGATATAAGTACCATACTGTGATTACATTATCCAAATATTTGACTACGATTTAGTTAAATAAATGCATTTTACTTTAAATGATGGAAAGTATAATATTAGAAATGGAAACTGTCATTTATCTGGGTGATATATTTCGCGATTTGTACATTTCGTGTAAACTTTCTCTGAGTTTTTAATAAACATCATTGTTTCTTATCTTCTGCCATAAAAATTCTTAGGTGATGTTTTAACCTAATTCTTGTAATTGATACATATAATATAAAGTAAACAACAAATACCCTTCTCATTGCTTGAATTTCTGCATCTAGTTGATATAAATAAACAAAAATCAGTATACAAGATTAAACTAACATACCAATTGTAACTATGTAACGTTTCATTGCCATGCATTATTATGATTTTTTTTATCCCTGGTCTTCGTATGTTTGTGCAATTACTTCCACAGCAGACTATTAGGTTTTACCTGGAAACTCAGTTACATAATAGCAGAGACAATGAGAAATTAAAGTTTCTTAAATATTACTTTGATTTGCGGATATGTTACCGAAAAGTACTTGTATTTCCACGTGTTTTCAGCCGAAATGTTTTTCCACATTTTTTAAGAATAAAATACTACGAAAAGCAAAATTTATGACTATATTATGTCAATTAATTTCAAAGCAGTTACACATAATCTTTATTTCTAATATCTCTGGTCGCTATTTATTGTCAAGAATATCGTTGTTGAATTGCCATTTATTTTTTTTATTCAGTCTACTTCTTCTCCAACTTCTCTTTTCACTATGCCACAACTCTGGAAAAATTCCGATACAGTTGTTGACCTCAAAGGTAGTAAATTGAGTTTCACATGTCATATACATAGTCATATCCTTGATGATTTAAATGTACTTAAAAAGGTAAACTTAAATCTCATTTAATAGCTAATACGTGTATCAAAAAGTAAAGGTATCATCTATTATGAAAGTATGAATTTATTCTGGAAAATCTTGTAAGGAAAAAAGAATAAGAATCATTTTTAACGATATTTTTCGTGATATGAGTACCTTACTCTGGTTAGATTATAAGAGTATTTGGTTAGAATTTTATTTAAATAAATGCATTTTGCTTTAAATGACAGAGACTATAATTTCGAAAACGGATAACTGTTATTTATTTGACTGATACATTTCGCGATTACGTTTGCTTCGTGTATAATTTCTCTGAGTGTTTAATAAACTTCATTGTTTCTTATCTTCTGCCACAAAAATTCTAAGGTTATGCTTTAACCTAGTTCTTATTACTGATACAGATAATATAGCGAAAACATCGAATACCCTTTTCCTTACATGACTTTCTGCATCTAGTTGTAAATAAATAAAAAGCAACATGAAGGTACGATTGTAATATGGTGGCTGTTGATTCGTGAGTGAGGCTGGCACGTGACCGTTCTCTAGACAATAGCTGGTCGCGATAAATCATTTGTTTTCGTTTACAAAAGTGTTCTTCTTGGCCGAAGAAAATAGAAAAGTTACGCTATATTTCCTTGTGCAACATTGCCATATTTACTTCCTCCAACGTTTTCACATTTCTGCCTGCTAGGAGTCCAGTATTCATTTTCGCATAAAAGAAATCATGTTTCATTGCTAGACGTTATCAAAAGAACAGCGTCATTAAAGACAGGGAAAATTATTTTTCTTCCCATTTGATGTATCAAATTTTTATTTAACTGATTGTATTTATTATAACAGTTTGATTTTTAACAGGTTATCAATAACTAATAATTTACGAAATTGTATAACTTTTCTTAGCTTATACGCTTACAATAGACGAAGCGCTCGTTGTAAAAGACAAAGCGGTTGACTGGTAACGTACTGGTGGTGGACTTGATGGTCGTACGTTCGAGTTCACATCGAGTGGAATACTTTTTCATTTTTTATTTCATTTTACTTGTTGTAAAATACAAATCATATATGTAGAAACCATGAAGTTTTCACATACATGTATTTATTATAATTTATCAAATTGCAATGCTGTAAAACACATAAAGTAATTGTGTGTAGAAACTACTAACAGCATGTAAAAAACGGTGAAAAAAACGGCGATTTAAGAACTCTCCGAATAAAAACCCACATTCTCAATGAACTATCTTTACTGATACCAGTTATATAAGAATTTATGTTTGTCCTATTCTTGTTATAAAATTTTGAGTGACGATGGTCGTTTAATTTTTTACAGTACTAATATTTAGTTATATGCGATTTCATCTCATATTTTTACATGTTATTTTTGTTTTCGTTGACGGTGCATAAACATTATAGCCCACCTACAAAATTAGACAAATAATTCCAACAATAAGTTATTTGTTTCTGAAAGATGACGTTAATTCTAGGACAAACCACGTGATTCCGACGCGGCTAGAAATCCGAGTAGCTATCTTTCACAAGGGGAGGCCGCCAATTTCAAAATACTGATTCGATTCATAATTTGTGTAATAAAATCTGATTGCCAGAGGTGTAATGCGCTTCTTCGCCGTTGTTGAGAAAATCCGCATTGAAATACAGGTATTCCGTTGCGTTTAAATGCTTCCTGTGTTATGAAACTTTCAAGGCGACTGTGGCGCAACGAGAGAGCCAGTTGTCGCAAAATCAAATCTCGCGAACGGCAACAACTTTTATTCCGAGATGATAATATGCTTCAAGACAGTAAAAGGTTACTTATGAAGGTCATTTCTCCAACCTGCACTACTCTCGCTCAATCTTGTGACGTGTACTTTTACCTGCTTATTTAGTCGAGCGAGACCGTGGGATCAGCTTGTAACGATGCAATCGAACCGACGCGATTCGAGCGTGGTGTCTGCGAGAGATTATCTTTGGACGGTAAGGGCAAGATGGCTGGGAAGTATAGTTTGCGGCGGGAACGCGGAAAGCGTGTGTTGAAAGTGGACGACTGTTGAGAACGATGCTGTGAGAACGAATATTATAAAAAGTGCTTATAACTATTACATTAACTTGTACGGTGATTTGAAGAAGCATTCGGAGTGTCTGTGTATGAGGACAAGAACAGTGTTCCGGACAAACTATTGTGATAGTGGCACCACATGCTACTTGTACCTGCTCGGTTCGAATCTTGCACGCTTTGGTAAAGAAGTTCCGATAGCACGAGTCTTTGTAACTGGTGGTTACTTCGGCGACGTATTTCTTCTGCTTATTCAGACAATAAATGTGTGTTCTGAATGTAAACTTTTGTGTGATTTATGTGTTGGCAAATTCCCGCTAACTACTACTGCTAACTGTTTACGTGATTGATTTTGTGAGTGACTATGAATTATTAGTATTAGTTGCGGTGTCCCCGCTGGCGACCTGACGGTATCAAACCTGTAATCTTACGAACATTTAATTAAGAACTGAAATACACGTCGTGTTGAGTAGTACCACCAGGACAATCATTTATTACAAATCAACCAGCTTGCTTACATGGCTTTCCCGTGACAGGACAGTATAAGTGAAAACGGAGGTAGTAAATGACATTAGTCAACACCGAAGTGGATTTTATGCTGTAAAAACCGAGTAGGAGAGTGTGAGTAGTTTGAATAACAACAATCGGCGATAATGGACTGATTTCAACGAGACGTGAGCACGGCATTGTAGTAACGTCGGAACCCGAGCATACACGACAACAGCCGAACGGCGCAGTACTCCGACAGACGCTGAGCGGGCAACTACTATACTCGACAACACGGCGGCGCGGTACTTCCTAGCGTGGCGGTAGTGGAACGTCGCAGACAACACGGCGCGGAGGCATGCAGCGGTCGGCAGAATAGCAGACGGCAGCTGTGAGTCGACGAAAGGGAAGTGCAAATTTCAATTTTTATGTAAGGTTCACAAACTGACAGGAGTAGTTTTTCGTTTTCAAACAGAATTTGTTGATTTCATGTGAACCGGTCGAAATAAATTTCTTTCGACCTTTATTCAATTTTTAAATAGTTAAATGAGTGGGAAAATCCCCAAGCAATTTGGTTAAAATAGAAACTTGTCAGTTTGAGCAAGTAGTTAGTTTTCGTGTTAACGGGAATTTTTTTATAATTTTCTTGTGGACTCACGGGAGTAATTTTTTTTGTTTCTTTCGACTTCTCTTAAATTTCAAGGAACCACATGAGTGGAAAATTTAATTTCAATGAGACTGGGGTCAACGAATTATTTTAGTAATGCTTTGATTATAAAGTGCTTACTAGTTCCGAGTGTTTTAATTTTTTGAGCAAAGTAATTTCTGGAACTTTGATGCTAAAGCTAAAAGGGAAGTATTCGTGACTGAAGTATTTTGTGGTCCTAGTTTCTTTCAAGAATAACTTGGTAAATTGTAGTTAATGTTGAGTTGTGCCATGGCGTCTGAGAGTGATGTCAATGATGGGGGGCTGGTGGTACCAAACCGCGAGCCTTTGGATGACACTTGTGATGGGCACACCGATCAGTTGACATCCGCTTCTGTGGAACCAGAGCTGTCACTGGCCACTATGTTTGAATACTTAAAGTCCATGCAATCAAATATTAATTCCTTGCAATCAAAGTTGGAATCAAGTAATAATTCTTTGCATTCAAGTATTAATTCTTTAAAATCAAGTAATAATTCTTTGCATTCAAGTATTAATTCTTTAAAATCAGATAATAATTCTTTGCATTCAAAGATGGATTCAAATACTAATGACCTGCGGTCTGATTTGGGAGCCAAGATGGATTCAAATATTAATTCTTTGCAATCAAATATTCATGACCTGCGGTCTGATCTTCATAACCAATTGCAGCTAAAGTTTGAAGAGCTTAAGGTTGGGTTGGAGGAGAACAAGTCGGAATGTGAGAGACGGGCTTCGATTTTAACTGATGGGCTGGAAAAGCTTGAACAGAGTCTAGGGAAGGAGACGGTGTGTTTGCGTCGTGATGTCGGGGTGCTCGACAAAAGGGTGGATATGGTTGAGCAGATTGGGATGGGCAACGCGCAGAGGCTGGATGAGGTGGAAACTCACTTTGTCCTATTGGATAAGAAGATGAAGGTAGGAGAAGAGAAGGTAAGTGAATTGGCTTCTGATGTCAAGTTGGTTTCCCAAGATGTCGAGAAATGTTCTGCGTTGATAGAGGAGGTAACGAAGGTGAAGGTTCCCGAAGTGGTGAGAGGGGAGATGACTAAAGTGAGAAGTTGGCTTAGTTCAGCATCGCCCGTGGTGGGGGGTGAAGAGAAAGTCGACTGGGGTAAGTTTGATGACTATGGTAGCATTCACCCGGTGGAATTCATATCAAATTTTGAGAGTTTTGGTCCGTTTTGCTTGGCGAGTGAGAGGCAGAAAATAGAAATGGTCCGTAAACATTTGACTGGGGGAGCTAGACTATGGGCTAATTGGTTTGCAGAAAATTGCAGTACGTTTGAACAGTTCAAAAAGTCATTTCTTCAGAATTATTGGTCGGTAGATAGACAGGTGGCAGTACGCCGCGAATTGATGTCGGGGGAGCCTTATAGGGCTGATAGGGGGACACAAAAGGATTTTTTCATGCAATGTGTGGATTCCTGCAAATATCTGGAGGGGGCTTATAGCGAGGGGGAGTTGGTACATACAGTTGCTTCTCGACTGCCACAGCAGACACAGCTAATTTTCGCTAGTCACAAGATTTGCTCGGTTGCCGAAGCAATCGATATGTTGACGAGAATCGATATTCATGAGAAGGGTACCCGAGGGGGTCATAATCGGGACCAACGGGGACAATCACAGTTTCACGGGGGAATGGGTCGCCAGAATGAAAATTGGAGGGAAAATTGGGGCCAGAGACCCAGGTTTGGGGGAAATTTCAATGGGAGACAACAGTCGAACAATCAGGCTAGCCAGCAAGGAACACCTTCCCAAACTCCTGGGGAAGAAAGGCCGTTAAACTAATGTCTGCCACTGTTTCGGTCTCAGCAGGGGCAGAGGGCTTGCAGAGGCCAATTTCTGAGATAACTGGTGATGATGATGAGAAGGGGGTTGATTGGAAGAAGCTTGAAGACGCGGCATACAAGAAAGTAGATAGTTATTTAAAGGAGGGAGGTCCGGACTTGCCGGATGATATCATCGTGACATTTGAGGTGGAGTGTACCCAGGGTAGTAGTGGGGAGGTAACGGTTGGAGAAGTTTCGATGTTTGTTGGAGGAGGAGACGATGGTGGAGAGGGAGAGTCAATGGAAGTAGAAATGATCAGTCCTGAGGGTCAAAAGACAGTAGAGGATCAAGGGGGGATACATTCGAATTCTGAGGCTAGTCTCAATGCTATTTTCCATGATGATACTAGGGAGGTGTTGCTGGAAGAAGGGATAAAATTAAAGAAGAGGGAGTTTCACTCACCTAGGGTGATGGTTAGGTTTGGAGAGCACCAAGTAGAGGCCTTGTTGGACTCGGGAGCAGAGATAAGTTGTATCTCGGAGGCACTGTACCATACTTTGGTGACTGAACCGAAGGTTGGGGTCTGGTCTGTAAGTGGAATGACAATTACTGCTGCTACGGGGTATAAAGTCACCCGGGTGAAGAGCGTTCTTCAAATCGACGGTAAGATTGGGGGGAAGGTCGTGGAGTTCACACCATATGTGGTACCTAACCTTAACGTGGAACTCATCCTAGGGGCAGATTGGTTGAAACTTGTGGGTGCAGTAATTGATTGGGTAGAAGATACGTTGGAATTCACGAGCGATGAGGGAAGGGTCAAGGTTGACTTAAGGAAAACAAAAGGTACTGAACTAGGGGAGCATAGGGAGATTAGGGTAATAACCTGGGGGGATGCGAGGACCGTCCGACATCGGAAGGAGTGCCTGGTGGGTATGAGTAGGAGGAGTGAGTGTGGAGTGGGGACGGAACGAGAGTCAGAAACTGGAGTTGATGATATTTTGGAAGAGTTCTCGGATGTGTTCTCAGAAACTCCTGGACGAATAGTTGGTTACGAATGCGAGCTGAAGGTTAAAGAGGGGGAGCCCTTCGCGGCTAAATCCTACAATATTCCCGTAGCACTGAGAGCTAAGGTGCAGGAAGAGTTAGATAAAATGGAGTCACATGGAATAATCGAGAGGTCAAATAGTGAATATGTGAACCCACTGTTGGTAGTCAGGAAGTCAGACCAGTCGGTGAGGTTGGTACTGGATGCAAGGGCCCTCAATAAGGTGTTGATCACGGAAAGGGATCACCCACTACCGGTGGATGAGGTTCTTAGAAGGTTCCATGGGGCTAAGTACCTTTCGTCATTGGACTTGACTAGTTCATACTGGCAGGTGAGCCTGGCTAGGCGGTCTCGGAAGTATACTGCATTCAGGTTCGAGGGCAAGTGCTACCAATTCTGTGTACTGCCCTTCGGGCTCAACAATGCAGTAGCCACATTCATTCGGGCTTTGGACCAGGTTTTGGGCAGACAATTACGAGATAAAGTCCAGTTGTATGTAGATGACGTGGTGATTGCATCAAAGACTTTGGAAGAACATAGGCAAACTTTGAGGGAGGTGTTTTTTGGCTTTAAGGAGAGGAGGAATGACTTTGCGAAGGAAAAAGTGTGCTTTCCTAAGGAAACAGCTAACCTTTCTGGGGCACGTCATCACGCCCGAGGGTATCCAGGTGGAGCAGGCCAAGTTAGAAGCTATTGAGAAATTTCCCATACCCCGCGACAAAACCCAATTGAAGAGCTTCCTCGGTTTGTGCGGGTATTACCGAAAATTTGTAGAGGGCCAAACGCTTAATAGTGAACACCTCAGTAACCTGATGAAAAAGAAGTCGTGGGAGTGGACGAAGGGATGCGAGAGAGACTTTGAGAGAATTAAGTCGGAACTCGCCAAGCATGTCATACTGTCACACCCGGATTGGGATTTAGATGTATGTCTAGCCACGGATAGTTCTCAGTATGGTCTGGGGGCCGAGGTTTTCCAGGAGGTAGAAGTAGAAGGGGAATTGGAGCACCGAACTATTGCCTTCGCGAGTAGAATGTTGGGGCGACACGAGCGGGGGTATTCAGTTAGCGAAAAGGAGTGTCTAGCCATTGTGTGGGCGTTTCAAAAGTTTCCGCCATATTTTCCTGGGTAGGAAGACCACGGTGTATTCCGATCATAAGGCACTATCCTTCCTGATGTCTTGCAGGCTAGTACATGGTAGATTAATGAGATGGGCCTTACTGATGCAGGAGTTCGATTTTGAAATTCGATACCGGCCGGGAGCAGTAATGAAGTAGCCGATTGTCTCTCGAGGTTTCCCATAGGGTTGGACCAAGAGACGGAATCGATTGATTCGGAAGACAGGCGTCCCTTAACTTTATCAGGGGTGTCCCACAAGAAGAGGAAGTACGAGGATGTTTAAGAAAGATGGTTGAGTTACAGGAGGGTGACGAGACCATTAAGCTGGTAAAAGACAACTTAGCGCATCCCGAACATAAGACTAGACTTGAGAAGTTTTACCTTGTTCATAAGGATATAGTCTTTAGGCGCAATTCGGAGGAGGATAACGGGTGGAAGCTGTGGTTGCCTGAGGTATGTGTCGAACTGTTTATCACTCATCACCACCATAGTTATGGTCACTATGGTCCTAACAAATGTTGGAGGGTCATGAAAGAACACTACTACTTCAGCAATATGCCTAGAAGAATCACGCGTTTACTGTCGTCTTGCGACCTTTGCCAGCGAGTTAAGATAGACAACGTTGCTAGAGCGGGGGAGATGAAGAGCATCTTGCCGGATGATGTAGGGGAATTGGTGGCTGTGGATGTGTTTGGACCCTTGCCCATGTCCAGGGGAGGGGTCACTCAAATCTTTGTGGTTATGGACGCGTTTTCCAAATACTTAAAGCTTTACCCAATTAAGAAAGCGTCTGCGAAAGTGTTAGCGGATAAGATAGTGGGGGAGTTTATCCCGCAGATTGGTAAGCCGAAGAAAATACTGTCGGACAATGCTCCACAGTTTAGTAGCGCGAAATGGACGAAGCGACTGGAAAGAGAGGGGATCGTAGTACTCAAGACGTCGTGCTACCACCCACAGGGAAATCTAGTGGAACGAGCTATGCGGGAGATTGGCTGTTGGTTCCGCAAATACTGTCATAATAAACACAAGAGTTGGGCTACACAGGTGGAGAGGGCGGAAGAGGTTTTGAATTGTTTGCCGCACGATTCCACGGGTTTAGTGCCCTATGAGTTGATGTTCCAGAAACCTCCGCCGCGGCTTATTAACCAAGTGATAGAATTTCCGCCTAGCAATGGGGTGGATTACAGGGAACGACTTAAACTGGCGAAGGAAAACCTCCGGCGGAAGGCCGGGAAGAGGAAAGAGAGACATGATAAAAAGGGTGGGCGAATGTCGTATGTAGAGGGAGATCTAGTGCTTCTGCAGACGCACGTCAAGTCGTCGAGCGCGAGGAGCGAAATCAAGAAATTTCAGTTCTTGTATGAGGGACCGTACCGAATTGCGGGTAGTCCCCGAGAAAATGCTTTTGTTTTGGAATACCCTAGTGACGGGAGGTTGAGGGGCACGTTCAATGTCGTGTCACTCAAACCCTATCGGTGTGCGGAGACACAAGGTGGTGGGGGGAGTCAAACAATAGAGTAAAAGTGCTCGCCTCTTGGTGCCAACATGTTTCCTGCATTTGCACATTTTCAGATTTGTGTTGTCTACATGGCATGACTTAGTTGGTTTCATTTAACTTACTGCTTTCTCAAAATAAAGAAGGTATCACAAAAGGGGAATGTAAGCATGGGGAGGAATTTTCCTATTGATTTAACTGGCTTCGAGTGGAAGAATAATTTCAGTACTGTTAGTTTGTGAATCATAGGAGTGTGGCCCCGAGGCAGGGAATTGTAATCAATGTATCCTGTGGTTTGTGAGAAAGAAAGTGACTACACGGTGTTTCCGGAGGAAACTGAATGACTTCTGATAATTTTCAAGTTTGTTTTCATTTGTGTTTATTATCATATATTCATATTGTGTATATTCAAGGAGACTGATGTGTTTTGGTGAGGTTTAACTTTTGTATTTGATGGTTTCTTCGATGTTGTATTTGGTGTGATGTTTTGTTCTAATGATGTACCCATTTTGTAAATGAATTAGCCGAGTACCACCAGATTTGTTTAGGATTTGGAAAATTCTCAAATGTCAGTAAGGTTGGGTCCGGCGAAAGGATACGCGTTTGTCAACCGTATCTTACGCCTTAAAGCCAACGAGGGGGGTGTAACGATGCAATCGAACCGACGCGATTCGAGCGTGGTGTCTGCGAGAGATTATCTTTGGACGGTAAGGGCAAGATGGCTGGGAAGTATAGTTTGCGGCGGGAACGCGGAAAGCGTGTGTTGAAAGTGGACGACTGTTGAGAACGATGCTTTGAGAACGAATATTATAAAAAGTGCTTATAACTATTACATTAACTTGTACGGTGATTTGAAGAAGCATTCGGAGTGTCTGTGTATGAGGACAAGAACAGTGTTCCGGACAAACTATTGTGATAGTGGCACCACATGCTACTTGTACCTGCTCGGTTCGAATCTTGCACGCTTTGGTAAAGAAGTTCCGATAGCACGAGTCTTTGTAACTGGTGGTTACTTCGTGCGACGTATTTCTTCTGCTTATTCAGGACAATAAATGTGTGTTCTGAATGTAAAACTTTTGTGTGATTTATGTGTTGGCAAATTCCCGCTAACTACTACTGCGAACTGTTTACGTGATTGATTTTGTGAGTGACTATGAATTATTAGTATTAGTTGCGGTGTCCCCGCTGGCGACCTGACGGTATCAACCTGTAATCTTACGAACATTTAATTAAGACTGAAATACACGTCGTGTTGAGTAGTACCACCAGGACAATCATTTATTACAAATCAACCAGCTTGCTTACAAGCTCTAGACAAAACTGTATAAAAGTCCAATTGATATTCACCACCAGTCGACTTCTCCGATTTTCTATATATTGTAAGGCACGTTGTGGTTTCTATAGTACCTGACGGACCACAGAATATTTCTTCAAAGTTTAAATGTGATTGCAACAAATTTTTTGATACATAGTTTAGATTGGTGAATATCAATCAATAACTTCAATCGTATACTTAGCATACTACAGGAGACAGTTAAGATCTGTATAAGAAACCTTCATAAAGTGATTTAAGCGATTTGACCGAAATTGTTAGACATTTTATGACCAAAAAGTTTATCGGTTCTGAATAATTTTGCCTTTAACGTAACTTACATAGGCCTATACAACGAATGTTGTAGAACAGTTTCTTCTGATATTAGAAGGTCTGAATAGTTGAATCAGTAACTGCAACACAAACTAGTTCCATTGTATCGATACTTTGGGCTGCTTTTCTATATTAAAAATAAGCCCTGGAAGATGTACTTCTTTTCATGAAATCATTGAAACTTTTACCAGTTTTGCTGGTAATGACATTTTGGATGTCCACCTTCATGTATATTTGTCAGCAATTTTGTGTATGCCATGGTCAATAAAATTCATGTTGTGGTTTTCAGAGTATTATCGAAATAATTTCAGGCTAACAGAGGTTCATATTTAAATACCGTGGCCGGATTCCTTTCCTATCCTTGGGAAATAATCTTTTCCGTGATACTTCAGAATGTATAAAACAAATCAAGAAAGCATTTGCCAAATTTATCATTAGGTGCATTCCCTCCATTCTTTAATTTCCCGGTTGGTGTATAGTGTGATTTTAGCTATCCAAAGTACTGTCAACACAAAATCACTTATGTCTGTGGGTGAATTCGAACCGTCTACTACAGGAACCACCCGAGAGCTAGCCACCATTCTTCCGGGTCGGCAGTGGCACCCACGGCGCCTTCAGTGCCAGCGGCTGAGACCTAACAAGACGAATCAGAGGGGGCAACAACTATTATACACGTGTTGGCCAGCATTACGTTTCCTCGTTCCCAGTTTCTGTGTATTACTCCGAAGTCTCATAAACAACGGTAAAAAATACGAAAACACTTCATAAATAATGATCTGCATTAGTATTAACTTTTAAAATTTTCGCACTTGTATAATTTCTTGTTTTAGTCTGGGTTACTAGATAAGTCATAACTATTTTACCCCTTAAATCAGTGCGAGTTATTTACAGACTACTGACGGAATGGCTAACCATAGTATTAACATCAGTATGGGGTGTAAAGTTGATCTACAGTAATAATTTCTAGCAGCAAAATCGCGAAATGTACGAATGTTTTCACGTCATTGGATATTTGCCAATAGTTTTTTTCTGATAAGAACAGCCAACCAACGTTTCACCAGTCGTTTCAATTTTAAAAGTAATACCCACAGAATACCGTTATTGTGAAAATCGCCGTATTAGTTTTTGTTTTTTGCCTGCTTACAAAATACCACGAAAATCAAAAGTTGACAAGACTATATGAAATTGTGTCTTCACCTGCTGAAACCTCATCGTGATTTGTTTTTGTTTCAAAGCAGTATTCAGTGCGTTTTTTTTTTTAGCAGCTTTCGATATTAATGGTAGATGAAAATAAGTTTTTGACTCTAAAATATTGTCAACTCAGACTGCGTTGACGTCATCTCACCGATATGTTTATGTTTATTTGGTGGTCGCCCCCATAAACCCTCCACTACCCCTGTCTTTCAAGTAAAAAAAAAAATATCGACAGGCTTCTGGCCTAATCTTTGAGTAATTGGCGATTCTTTTAACTCTAATGACATGTCCTGGGTCAAAATTACCCAATTTGCCTCTCCGGGTTACATGGTGTCTAACTTTATCACTGCCAAGGGTATCTAACACCCTCCTAAATTCCCGGCGCATAGCGCCGTGTTTCAAACAATCAAAAAGTACATGTCGGGCGGATTCCTTCAAGGCACATCCCTTGTGTTGCCAACCGAAAGCGTGCAAGATATGCATTAAAATTTCCATGTCACTAACTGCACCACTATTTATATACATCCAGTTCTCGTTAACTCTCCAGTCCGCCCGCGAAAAATAACTCTTAGTTTTCGTTCCTTGCATGGTTTGCGCTCAGCGCTCTTGCCATAGCGTTAGAGATCTCTCGCTCTCTTCTGCCTTTAACTTCACAAGCCGAATATGTTCTTCATGTTGCCGTCGCCAAATTCTTTCCCACTCTTCAACCAACCAATCATACGGCAAAACATCAGCGACAACGGGCAAGGACAAGGTCGACACCGTTCTATATGCAGATGTTAAAAGTAACAACGCAATTCTCTGTGCACAGTGAACGGCTTGTAACGTCTTCCTTGCGGACGTTTACTTTTGGGTCATACTGTTTTATCATTAGCAAAATTATCAATTTGGAATATCCAAAATCATACTTAATCTTCAGCTAATCACATGAAATATTATTATAATGAATAGGAAAACTGAAAATTGGGTGTACAATTTATTATTGTGAAATTAGTCAAACGTGAAGTTTGTTTTTTATTCTGAGGTTAACAATTACATATCATTGAATATCAAACAGTTAGAGCAAAATCTCAGGGTCATTGCAAAATCTCAGGGTCATTGCAAAATCTCAGGGTCATTGCAAAATCTCAGGGTCATTGCAAAATCTCAGGGTCATTACTGGGTGGAACGATTGCATGAGCTTCCGTCCGGGCCGTAGCTTTTACCATTGTTCACAGCCCAGGTCAGCGACCAGGTAAGACCAGCGCCACATGAGTCGTTCAGCTTCCTCGAACGCACCGCGTGATGGCAGCGTCCCCAGCTGCCGACTCGTACTCCGCGAAAATCACTTCGGCCGTACTAGATGAAGATCTGCACCAGAATCCGTCGTCCGTCCTTCTCCTCCGAGCAAGACTCTGTACTTGTCGTAATGCGATGTCGGGTCCGGCTCTTGGCGAATCACCGCAATCCGCGCCAAAGGAACAGCGTCACATTGGCCCAGAACAGACAAGAAAAAAACCAACACGGCAATAAATTGAGGCGGCTTCTCTATTGGCTGGATCGTCTTCCCCTACTCTCATAAAGCACTCATTTACTAGGAAACGTCACTAAGGTTTATTTTTGCTAGTCCGCGCCAGTTTTCGGCGGGAACTTTCCGAAACGTGCGAAAATAGAAAGCGGGTCTCAGTTATTTATGGGGGTTATAAATCCGCTTTATGTCCACGTTGAGAAGGACGTTGTCAGCACCCCCCAAGGTGCGTGTAAATCTGGACGCTTTAGTTCCGTCACGTTTCTGTTCGTTGACACGACGCATCGGCAATATTCACACACACCGTGGGATCACTTAGTGCCTAATGGCACTGTACCTTTTAATTCATTACAACTACCCCATCACCCGTACAATTGAAAATTATTCTATGGGATAATTTTCAATTCAGTTTTTCACTATAACTTCACTTATTTCTGGTCATTGGGTTAATGTTCCTTGTGAGTGAGATTAGTTCGTTCTAATATTCTCTAACTGTTTGTGATCTTTGTTAATAGTTACATTACTTAAGATATACCCATCTTCAGTTCTCTATTTTAATACAACATGTGATAGCTTTGTACTTCACGAATTACTCTTGTGCCCTACTTGATTCCTCAGTGAACTCGCGAGACAATCCAGCATGTCTTATAACTACATATTACATATCTTATGAGTAGCATGTGACATATATCATTCTCTATACAACTAATTTCTTAGATTGCCCTTTTTTTTAAAAAAAATATTCAATTAAAATAAAATTACATCATTTTATTATTATAATATGCAAAATTATTTATTATCTATAATTTTTTAACAATTATTCTTATAATTACTTATTAATTCACTTTTTCATCACAAAAGTATCCTAACAGTTATATTTGTCAAATCAATACATGACATGAACTAGCATTTTAAATACTAGCATTTTAAATCCTAATGCTTGTAATTAATTACAAAATTTTATTACAGCCTCCTTTTTTAACAACCTCTGTTGAAATAATTTCCCAGACTGGTATCTTTTTCCATTTATTTATTTAAAACAGATACTATTTTATTGAATGTTTTCCGTTACAGCGTCTCTGGTCAACTTTGACAAGCCAGCTGACTGGAGTAAACAAACCCCCCTGCGATTCCGCGAACGCTTTCACTTTCTAAGGGGCAGGTATAAGACTCGGTCCCACAGTCGCTACCTGTTCTCGGCCAAGCGGAGGGTCGCCTCCCTATTATGCCGTTTGGACAAAAGATTACTGCTGTCTGCCGCTCGGTTCGCGGCTATATTCGCTAAGTTTGACTTATTAAATTTACCGTTCCTGTCAAACGATCTCTTCAAATCTCTTATTCCATAAGATTAAAAATTATATTTAATCCTCAACATCTTCCGCACTGATAGGTTTATTCACATAGGTAATTAGATAATATTTCCTGTGATTATTTCGTATTGTTAATTTTTACTACTACTTTTTATAAGCCCTTGTAACCATAGACTTAAAGGTAATGACATATTTCTAGCGGCAACCATCATTTTCATACTTCTTAATTAAATCTTCTTCCCTGTATTCGGAAATTTATTGTTTTACAACATATCCTCTGATTCTATACGCAGTAATTTATTTTCATCGCGGTTTCATCAGTATTTCTTGTTTCTTATCGTATCATAGTTCACCAACACTTTATTTTTAATCAACAAACGATTACGTCCTTAGCCATTTCTTTAAATAACTTCGTGTCATTAGTGTTTCATCTATTCATGGTTTCGAATTTCCTCTTCTTAAAATTATTAGCGTGTTGGAACAATCCCTACTCACATTTTATTAAGTACATGTTCATTCTAGCTTCGGCTATTAAGTTCGATGACTATCTGTCATCCTCTAAACTCCAACTGACGATTTCTTTTCGTCATTACAATAATATTGGCCTATACCTTCTTCGGTTTCACGGTCCGCAATATTTTTGTTTCATTTATATAAACTCTTCATAGACGATCATTTCTTGATCTACATTTAACGAACTTTATCTACTCTGCGCTATCGTGAACACGTCATTTCTTTCTGCTCTTAATATTTTAACACATCAACACACTGCTAATATTTATTCTTCTCAAAGGTCAAACTCCAACCAATTTTAATCCACAACTCAATGACACGGAATATTAATGATTTTACAATCGTCGCGACTATTTTGGCAAACCCGTCTCGAATTGAAACCGTAATCAAACATGATCTTTCACTTCTAACAATTTCTCTGAGGATTATTATTATTATTTTTATAATAGCTTTTGCTGCGTATGGAAGTTTTATATTAATAAACAATCAACGTTTCATTTTTCACTCTAGGGTTGTATTATTATTGTTGCCGCTCGTCATAGGTTTGAAATGTTTTCTACAAACAAACTAAAATGTCATTCTTAGACTAAAATATCTTTACTTTATCAATTTAAAATTACCTCTACGGATTCTGATGCATTTCCTTAGTTAGCAATACAAAATTTTAAAACTACGTCATCTGTACTGCATTTACATTTCACTTACAACAAACTTAAACCAAAATCTTGCACGGTCATTTACATGAATCTGGTATTTCAAAAATGTCTCCGTCATCTTATTTAATATTTTAACCGCCCATGCAACCTTTGAATCCATTTTCGAAATCAAAATTTGTGCTCTCACGCTCATCGAAACTAAAAATTATTCGATGCATCAAACATATCTGTTCATCGACGATCAACGATCTTTTACGGTTTTGTTGGTCACTTGTTGTATCCATATTTCTACAAACATTTTGGCTAAACATATGTTCTGGCACTGCAGTCGTCTCGAGAATTCCTTTTAGCTCTCTGTGAATGGCCTGTTGGATCGTTAGCCCATACCCCCTGCGGTGTTCTACCTGGAGTGTATCCCAACATTTACCATTCCGTCCGATATGCAAAGTATTCAAATCTTCTGGCACCACATCAAATGTTCCTTGCACTTGCAGAAATTTTACATATTTCAAATATCCTCTTTCCCCATATCCATATAACCATGGTTTTTATTTTTTCTGATTCTTCTTTTTCCTGGTTTGGGAGTGATAGTGCATAGCTGTTGCCGGATGGACTTGATTTCCTCCACCATCCTGATTTAGTTGATTCGGTAGTTGAAAATGCAAAACTTGTTATCTTTCACACCACGCGGTCTTCCTGTTTCCTCTCAGTTTCAACCAATTTTCTGCCTGGCTCTAATGTGCGATTACTTAAAGCGGTAACCTCTTCCTGGATGCTCCGCACATCTTCTCTGAGGGAAGAATGATTTTTCTTGCATTCCCCAATTGCCTTTCCATATCCCGTTTCCGTTTTTTCACACGTATCCGTATTCCTGTCGACCTCGGCGTGAATTTTACTCATTTGCGTTTCGATCGCTATCGCCCGTTCTTCTGTGCTATTGGTCAAGTCCCTAATTTTTTGTTTGTTTCACACAAGTTCTCTTCAATGCCTTTGCTGATCTTTTCCAGCCTTTCTTGTCCTTTGATTCTTGCTTGTGATTCCATCTTGAGAATCTTTACTTCACTCATTACAGGGATTGTAATGTCTCGACCCGGCCATTAACCATTTCCGATACTTCTTTCCGCAAATCTCCTTTAATTGTTCCATTATTTCAACCTGTTTATTCCCGAAATCATCCAGCTTTGTGTCAATTTTTTCATTTATTTCGTTCATTTGCTCTTTGGATTTTTTCTTGCTGGTCGCTAAGAGCAGTAAGTTTTTCATTCATTTCCGCTCTATGGGCCGCAAACGTTTCATTCATTTCCGCTGTGGATTTTTCATGCTGGTCGCTAATAGTAGTAAACTTTTCGTTCATTTGGGCAGTGACGTTTTCATTCACTCCCGTTATTTGGGCAGTAAACGTTTCGTTCATTTCCGCTCTATGGGCCGCAACGTTTCATTATTTCCGCTCTTTGGGCAATAAATTTTTCGTTCATTTCCTCTTTGGATTTTTCCTGCTGGTCGCTAATGTGTTGTAATATCCCCAAAATCTGGGAAATACCTAAATCATTTAGCGGAGGCGCTAGAATTACGTCCTGCTTGCTTTGCAATGGGTTCACTGTTTCGTCCTGGGAATCACTGATGGGAGCGCAAACTATACTACCCGCTTCACTAGGAGTTTGTTCAAAATACACGATCGCGGAGTTATCTATCAAATTCGCGTTATTTCCTTCCATCGCTACGTCAAGATTTCCTAACTCCGTTTGATTCAAACTTTGTGCCATTTTAATAAACTTTCCACTCCGGAGCAGCATTCAATTTAACTTTTAGCGAACGCATTTGACATCAGTGTTTATTTAGAGAATCGTTTACGCCATAAAAATTAGTCAAACCTCCCTTTAAATTATCTTTACGGCCACCCGTAATTCAATCTCCACGAACACTCCGCGAATACCACAAGGAAAATAAAATAGACAACTTGAACAAGTTTCTGGATCATCAGAATCAATAGAAATTTCGATCACACATCGGTATCAAAGAAAATGAACCTAGAAAAGCCTTCACATTTCCCGCAAGACATTAAAAACTCAATCACAGAATTTACCTTTGCGCACATAAATCGCGTATTATTAGTATTTGGAATTTGTTTCAATAAAACCAATTAGAAAAAATTTCAGCATAACGCGAGATCTTATTGATCATATGGAAAGAAATCAAACCGAAAATAGATGTCAGCCCGCTTTAATTTAAAATCAACCATCAACTTAAAAACACATACGTGCAGTAACACTTCTCGTGACATATGATTTCCAGCAAACGTAATTTTACTCCCGATACCACAGGTAAATCACAATGAATATTCTGTCGACACGTCAGCACACATAAAAAACGAATAAGCAAGATACGAAAAAGATAAAAAGTAATAGCCGTCCCAGAAGACATTCAAAAATCAAACATGCCATTTTTCAACACTGAATCGACGAAACAATCTTACCATTAAACACCAGTCTCGAGAAATCGTCTCAACAGATCCATTACCAAAATTAGACAAAACCACATCACAATCGAAAGAAAACCAAAAATCATATTTCAACAACACAACAACATCATATCGACGAAAGACACATCATATTTTCACCATTGACAAACAAAACGATTTTCAACGTCGATTGGAACACATATTTATATGACATATTACACATTATTTTTGACTGCTTCCTTCCGCATTCCAGGACTAAAATAAAATAGTTCATACATTATAAGATTTGAGATATCATATTAAATAAAGCTGTCTGCTCGTTCACTGGTTCATCTGGTTCCTCACTGAAATAATGATTAAACATTTGATAGTAAAAATAATAGACTGAAAACTGTTGCAATCGTTCTATCTTCGAAAGCCCCACGTTGGGCGCCATGTTGTAACGTCTACCTTGCGGACGTTTACTTTTGGGTCATACTGTTTTATCATTAGCAAAATTATCAATTTGGAATATCCAAAATCATACTTAATCTTCAGCTAATCACATGAAATATTATTATAATGAATAGGAAAACTGAAAATTGGGTGTATAATTTATTATTGTGAAATTAGTCAAACGTGAAGTTTGTTTTTATTCTGAGGTTAACAATTACATATCATTGAATATCAAACAGTTAGAGCAAAATCTCAGGGTCATTGCAAAATCTCAGGGTCATTGCAAAATCTCAGGGTCATTGCAAAATCTCAGGGTCATTACTGGGTGGAACGATTGCATGAGCTTCCGTCCGGGCCGTAGCTTTTACCATTGTTCACAGCCCAGGTCAGCGACCAGGTAAGACCAGCGCCATATGAGGTCGTTCAGCTTCCTCGAACGCACCGCGTGATGACAGCGTCCCCAGCTGCCGACTCGTACTCCGCGAAAATCACTTCGGCCGTACTAGATGAAGATCTGCACCAGAATCCCGTCGTCCGTCCTTCTCCTCCGAGCAAGACTCTGTACTTGTCGTAATGCGATGTCGGGTCCGGCTCTTGGCGAATCACCGCAATCCGCGCCAAAGGAACAGCGTCACATTGGCCCAGAACAGACAAGAAAAAATACCAACACGGCAATAAATTAAGGCGGCTTCTCTATTGGCTGGATCGTCTTCCCCTACTCTCATAAAGCACTCATTTACTAGGAAACGTCACTAAGGTTTATTTTTGCTAGTCCGCGCCAGTTTTTCGGCGGGAACTTTCCGAAACGTGCGAAAATAGAAAGCGGGTCTCAGTTATTTATGGGGGTTATAAATCCGCTTTATGTCCACGTTGAGAAGGACGTTGTCAGCACCCCCCAAGGTGCGTGTAAATCTGGACGCTTTAGTTCCGTCACGTTTCTGTTCGTTGACACGACGCATCGGCAACATTCACACACACCGTGGGATCACTTAGTGCCTAATGGCACTGTACCTTTTAATTCATTACAGGCTCTATATCCAAAGCCTCTGGGGCCGCAACAACTTCCATCCTAACGTCTTGTGGCCAGATGAATCCTCTGATTCATCATCGTCAGGCATAAAAGCTCCAGTAACAGCCACTCTATATTCTCCTGACTGTCCATAACATTTCCAACGACAGTACTAAGGCCGCTGTACACCAACTCTCTCTTAAATTTTCCAATTATCAACTTGTAAACTATGCCCCATGGGTTAGCAGACGAGTTTTCAGTGACGAATTGCTGCCACGAGGTTCTATTTGCGACTCTTATTGCCAACGTGTAGGCATTCCGACAACGACAATATACATCCCAATCGTCTGCAAATTTTGACCGCCAAAACCTCCGGTCATAAGCTGTCTCCTTTGATCTTCTAAATCCTGCGAAGAGTTCTCCTCTGAATCGTCGTGGTGGGAATTGGCTCACTGCAGGCCTCCACAATCGCCGACACAAGGCCCTAAGACAATTTCATCAACCAAACCATCCAATTGTAAAGTTGACAAATTCTGAGGTAACGCTCGGTAAAATTGGGCCCAATTAGCCTTCTGGGGACGAAATCTCGGAACTACCTGTTGCAGCGTCCGAGGCGCCTCAACAACTTCACCCAGCACAACTTAAATAAAATTAATCGATGATCACTGTACACCTCATCTGTGACAGTCCAGTCTCTTATACTTCTCAAGATGTTACAAGTAGTCAATATAACATCTACGTTTGTAGCTTGGCTTCTAGGGCCAATATGTTTCCAACTAACCTCCTTGATTATGGACAATCAAATCATGAGCCGTAATCAATTCCTCAACCATCTGACCTCGATCGTCCGTAAGAGCGCCAAAGGACCGAGTGCGCGTTGACATCTTCACCAATTAGTGTCCTAGCCCTGGGCAGTGACTGTAATATTCGCTCAAAATATTCCACATGTATGAACGTTTCATGGTTGTACAGGCAGTATAAGCTCACAACATATAACACTTCCTCCCCAACACCAATTTGTTAGCAACTTACATACTCATTACTTAGATGCTCCAGAAACAACACCCTCAGGCCAGAATTTAAAATATAAATTGGAGCCTGAGGAATACCACTTCTTGTTGCACATATCAAAGCCCTACTAATAACTGGCTTTGTCAGGACAATCTCTCCCACTGTGGGGCTCAGCACCGACATATATCGTTTGTAGGTTCAGCTCGCACCTCCCCCCTATTCGCTTTATAAGTGGTAGGATCCGTCATCGGGGGTACCCGAACAGAGCTCACCAGCCCCCTCGAGAACCATGCCAGCAACCTACCTAGCCACCCAGCAGCCACCCCCACCACGAATTAGGCTCTTCCAAAATTAACCGCCATTACAGCAGGGACGGTGAGGCAAAGCGCCTTTCGCCACCCCTTATGGGTGCCCACGGGGAACCGCGTGAAGGTGGCGCCCGCCATGAACCAGGCAGAAGATCCTTCCAAATCCTGGCCGTATAGCTAAATCCTCTCTATGTTTCCGACGCGAGACACCCGGCTCCACCCGTACCCCGCAGAGCGGTGGGAAGCAGTAGCGACCTGGCACCGCACAGGAGTGCTCCTTCGCATGATCCACCACGCCAGCAAACCGAACGTATTGTCACTGATTACGCAGCTTCCCACACTAGGGCGCCCAACTAGTGCGTTTTCCCCCGCCCCCGCCCGACACTTGTGTCCAGTGCGAGCACGAGTTCCCACGCACTCGCCAAACTCCACAGAGCACCGTCGTAGCGCACGATCCCGCTGCAGAATCCCGAAGGTCCCCACAGCGTTCACAGGGTGAATGCTGCCCCATCCCTGGTAAAACCAATGCACTACCACTTCACACTTATGTAGTGAGCCTACTATGGCAGCATAAGAGACAGCTCCCACCAGCTGGGATGCTAACCCTGAGCCCCAGAGGCGGCGAACCGCAACCAAGAACAGCCCCAAGACCGTGGTACTGACCCCTACACTCAACTCCGGGGGTTATGCTGCGCTGCACAGCAGAGGTCTACTAAGCCTCTGAGGTGTTTGGTCTTCGTTCACCAGGACACCCCCAACACTGGAGCAGCCAGGCCAAGGTTGCTCAACGTCTTGAGCTGCGACCAACATCGTAATGCGCCGAGATGCAGCTAGACCACCAAAAGCCTTCCGTCCCATCTGAACCTCCAGCCTCAAACCGCGAGCGACGGGACTGTTGACTCTAGGCATAAGTCCCGGCGGCGACAGAGGCGGTAACAATATGCCTCCTACAACTGCCCCCTACATGGACTCAATTCCGACGCCCAGCAATATCTCCTCTCTTGTTTTCGTTATAACTTTTTCTGTATATTTCTAAAATAGGTTTTAATGTAGCAGTAAGAGAAGATGTCTTAATAGCACACCGCCAAATTAACTAACTTCAAAATTCTGCAATTATTTGTCAATATACTCACTTAAAACTATTTTTACCCAGAAGTTACACATTGCACATATTGATTTTATCATTAATATTTTTTTTCTATCATCAGTCTTTCGACTGGTTTGATGCAATCCTCCATCCCTTCCGAACTTGTGTTAACCTCTTCACCTCTACATATACCCTACAACCCACATTCCCAATTATCTGCTTCATATATTATAATCTCTGTCTTCCTCTGCAGTTCTTACCTTCCACTGTTCCCTCCACCAACAAATTAACCAATCCAACATGTCTCAAAATATGACCTACTAGGCTGTCTCTTCTTTCTGTAAGCTTCTTCCGCAAAGTTCTTTCCTCACCCATCATTTGGAAAACTCGTTCAGTTCTTACTTTGTCTGTCCACTTAATTGTCAGCATTCTTCTGTAACATCACATATCAAATGCTTCAAGTTTCCTTCTTTCAGGTATTCCTAAAGTTAATGTTTCGCTACCGTCAAGTGCTCCACACATAGAGTTTTAAAAAGTTTTTTCTAATTCCTAGATCAATATTTGAGATTAAAAGATTTATCTTTTCCATGAAGGCTCTTTTTGCTAGTGTTATTCTGC
Organism: Vandiemenella viatica; assembly: GCA_031002005.1. NCBI lineage: Eukaryota > Metazoa > Arthropoda > Insecta > Orthoptera > Morabidae > Vandiemenella > Vandiemenella viatica. Next base: position 70,531,041 of record JARYHS010012519.1, read on the forward strand.
TTTTAAAATCAATCCTGCTTCAGCCTTCGGTTGTAATTTTGCTTCCCAAGTAATAGAATTCACTCACTTCTCCTATTGCATCCAATCCTATTTTTATATTTAATCTGCTAGTATTGGTATCATTTCTACTACATTTCATCGCTTTTGTCGTACTTTGATTTATATTCAGTCCAAAATCTTCCTTCAGTATTTTGTTCATGCCATTCAATAACTTCTCAATATCCTCAGCCCTCTCTGCTAACAAGACAATGTCATCAGCAAATCGTAGCATACTGATTTCTTCTCCCTGAAAACTTATGCCACATGGAATTTTTTCTTTGACTTTCTTCATTGCTTCTTCTACGTACAAGTTGAATATTAACGGGGATAGACTACAACCTTGTCTCACACCTTTTTTAACTGATGCATGTCTCTCGTGATTCTCTACTTTTATTACAGCCACTTGATTCTCATATAGTTTATAGAGTACTAGCCCGTACCCGCGACTTCGTACGCGTGGATTAAATTTTTTTTGCCAGAATTAAATATAGAAAGTTGTTGGTAACGAAGGATTGGTCTCAAACAATATCGAGTAGGAATAATATGACAGGAAAGCTATCACTATATCATTGTACCGTCAAACCTGTCTCTTGAAGAGAATCAATTTCTAACATATTTCTGTCACCATTGGATAAGGTCTCAAAATTTCGTGACTACAACTGTTAATCATACTAGAAAAAAAATATCCTGCCCCCTTCATACAGATTTTCTTATCAAATTTCATCAATATCGATATAGCCATTTAGTCGTCAAAACGTAACAAAAGACAGAGACTTACTTCCGTATTTATAATAATATTACTATGGTTCACATTCACACACTGACTGCGAACAACACCTGAGGGGTCATTATAACGTAAAAAAGTGTACACCTACAACATTGCAAGACTACCTACGATTTGCCTCGCATTGCACCCCTAACTTTCTAATATCTACAGTTTAACATTCAATCCGAATTACCTACGGCCCAGACCTGACTCTTACGATGAAAAACAATTTTTAAAAATCTTAGCCTCCACGGAGATTTGAACCGGAGACCAAGACGTTCGTAAGCAAGCGCTTTAACCACTGAGCTGCCAGTCCACTACACGGAAACATGGTACAGAGACGTCCATATCCAACGTGTCTGTATATCGCCGTATTTCGAAGTTATGAAACAACATGTGTTATTTATACAGATAATTTTTCAACCAAATGTAGACAGTACTTTCTCCTTGTTTCAAAGGATGAGTGTGCAAAGTTTCATCGAGATCGGATGAAAACTGTGGATTTGAATGAAGAACAAACAAACATTCATTTTTAGATATAAAGATTATTCTTGTTTTGCCAAAGAATAGATAGATGGTCCAGAACACACTGGAAAGTTAAGGAAAAGTGAGCTAAATAATCGTAGTTGCGGTGACGAAGATTCGAATCCGAGCTGCACGTTTGACAGGCAAGCGCGATACCGCTGAGCTAAAGCGCCAACTGCCTGGCGAAGTGGCTAGAGAGCTACATGGGCTGAGCTCTGCTCGGCCAGAGTAGAGACGTGTCCGCTGGGGCGCTCGGAGTATTGCCGATTATCGTGGCATACTGCAGAGTATTGACACAATTCAAGTTACGAATATTTCGGCAACATTTCTTTAATTTTAATTACGAATATCTCTGCTCCTAATTGCATTATTTGAACCACAACTTCGATTCGACGGAAAAATTTTCAATTATGAGACAACATGTATTATTTATACAGATAATTTTTCAATCAAATGTAGACAGTATTTATCTCCTTGTTTCAAAGGATAAGTGTGAAAAGTTTCATCGAGATAGGATGAAAACTGTTGATTTGTATGAAGAACAAACAAAGTCCAGTGCCCTCCCTACAGATTTTCTCGTCAGATTCCGTCAATATCGGTATAGGCATTTAATTGTCAAAACATAACATAAGACAGAGACTTACTTCCGCACATATAGTATTCCTACTGCAGATTACACACACACTGACTACGAATCACCCCTGATGGATCAATATAACGTTAAAAAAGTGTACATCTACTGTATTGCAAGACTACATACGAAATGCCTCAGATTGCACCCCTACCTTTGTGATATCTACAGTTTAAAATTCAATCCGAATAACCGACGGCCCAACCGTGACTCTTACGATCAAAACCAATTTTTTAAAATCTTAGCCTCCACGGAAATTTGAACTGGAGACCACGACGTTCGGAAGCAAGCGATTTAGAGACTAAGCTGGCAGTTCACTACACGAAAACGCGGTACGGAGACGTCCATATCCAACGTGTACGTCTATCGCCGTATTTCGAAGTTATGAGACAACATGTGTTATTTATACAGATAATTTTTCAACCAAATGTAGACAGTATTTTCTCCTTGTTTCAAAGGATAAGTGTGCAAAGTTTCAACGAGATCGGATGAAAACTGTGGATTTGTATGAAGAAAAAACATGCAAACAAACAAACATACTTTCATCTTTATATATAAAGAAAGATTCTTCTATTTCGATACTTTAGACCTGACTTCTTTAAAATTTTGAACATCTTGTCCCACCTAACAGTATTAAAAATTTTTTCTAAATCAACAAATGCCATAAAAGTATCTTTGTTTTTCTTGATTCGCCCTCCAAGTACTAATCTCAAAGCCAGAATTGCTTCCCTTGTATCGCGATTTTTCTTAAACCCAAACTGATCTTCACCTGCTATGTCTTCTACTATCCTTTCCATTCATCTGTATATTATTCTGGTAAGTAATTTTGAAGCATGTGATGTTTAACTGATGGTGCGATAATTCTCAAATTTGTTGGCTTGTGCTTTCTTCGGAAGTGTGAAGATGATATTTTTAGTAAAATCATTTGTAATTTCTCCAGTTTCATAACTTTTTGATATCAGCTTGAATAATCTTTTGATTCTTTCCTCTCCTAGGGATTTATCAAGTTCTGCATGGATCTCATCAATTCCAACTGCCTTATTTGCTTTCAAGTCATTCAGAGCTTTATTAAATTATGTCCTCAAAACAAGATCTCCTAAGGCATCAATGTTGACATCGCCTTCCTTTTCCATTACTCTATTGTTCAAGTCGTCACCATCATACAGTTTCTCAATGTATTCCTTCCACCGGTTAGCTCTATCGTTTGAGCTTAAAAGAGGTTTCCCATCTGCAGCTTTAATGTTCATACCTCTTTCCTTCATTTCTCCAAAATTCTGTTTGATCTTTCTATTTGCAACATCTACTTTACCTACGACTATTTCCTTTTCTACTTCTTCACACTTTTCTTGTAGCCATTTTTCTTTTGCTATTTTGCATTTCCTGTTTATTTAATTTCTAAATTGCCTGTATTGCTCTCTTCCTGCTTCATCCTGAGCATTTTTGTACCTTCTCCTCTGATCCATGAGTTCCAAAATTTCTTCTGCGATCCAAGGTTTTCGGGCAGCTTGTTCCCTAAAGCCTAATGTTTCTTCACCAGCTTTCATTATTTCGGCCTTTAATGCGTTTCATTCGTCCTCGGTTGAGTTGCTTTCATACTTACTTCCTAGGCCTAACATTACCATTTCTGCAAATTCTTCTCTCGTACTAGATTGTTTCAGTGTATTCACTTCCAGTCTGTTCTGCTTATACTGCTTCCTTATTCGCTTAAATTTCAGCCTGCACTTCATTATTATCAAATTATGGTCAGAGTCTATGTCTGCTCCTGGGTACCGCTTACAGTCAAGTATTTGATTCCTGAATCTCTGTTTGACCATGATATAATCTAGCTGGTATCTGCCTGTATCCCCAGGACGTTTCCAGATGTATATCCATCTTGCATGGTTCTTAAACAGTGTGTTCGCCTCTACTAACTTAAATGTTTCACAAAATTCTAACAACCTGCTTCGTCGCTCATTTCTTTTTCCTAGTCCAAAACTTCCTACAGTATTCCCCTCTTTTCCTTCTCCCACTATCATAGTCCAATTATCCATGATTATTAGATTTTCCTCCCCCTTCACATATTGGATTAATTCTTCAATTTCAGTGTGCATTTTCTCTATTTCTTCATCATCTTCCTGTGACGTTGGCATGTACACTTGTACTAACGTGGTTGGGACGGGGTTAGTTTCTAACCTCATCAATATAATTCTGTCACTGAAATTTTCATAATAACTCACCCGTTTCCCTACTCTCTAATTCATTACAAATCCTACACCGATGACTCCATTGACAGCTTGTATGCTAATTATCCTGTGTTCCCCAGACCAGAATTCCTTTGCGTCCTCCCATTTAATCTCGCTAATCCCAACAACATCTGACTTAAGTCGTTCCATCTCCCTTTTTAGGTTTTATAATCTGCCTGCCCTATTCAGACTTCTAAAATTCCACGCTCCGTCTCATAGAATGTTCTATCCATTTTGATGATTCCTCCCTGAGCAGTCCCCACCCGGAGATCCGATTGGGGGACTATTTTACCTCCGGAATATTTTACTCAGGAAGAAGCCATCATGATATATGTAAATTGAGAGGATTACATGTCCTCTGGATACTCTTTTGGTCTTTTATGCAGTGGTTTCCCGTTGTCTTCTGCATCCCCATGCCGTTGATCATTTCTGATTCATCCGCCTTTGGCGGCCGTTTCCAACTCCAAGGGCAAGAGGGTGCCCTGGTCCATTCCCCGCTCTTCCGCCCTCCTTTCAGAGGCCCTTGGCAACCAGTGGGTGATCCCTTATACCGGAAATCATTCAGTCGCCAGAAACTCGTCCGTGCAAACAGGGTGCACCACGTGAAGGAGAAGTTGACATTTGGTTGGAAAAGGCTAGTATAGTATCTCCCAAACCCTTACACTCCATCATTAATATATATTTATTTTAAGTGACAAATGATCGGTATAACGTTTTCTTTCTTTTGATCCTAGCGTTTGTTCAAAATTAACGTTTTGTTTGAAAATGGTAATTTTTTATGTTCTTTATGGACACTAATTTCTCTTAAATGTTTTTTAAAACTAAAATTAAATAAATTAAATATTTGAACAACTTTTTTATTATCAAAATGTAATACATATTTTCGTTTGTATACAGAATCTGTTAAAATATATCACTTTTTTGTGAGGTGGGTGAGACTCAGTTTTGAGTATTCACGTGAGTATACCACCTACACTGTATAGGACTATATAAGCAGATGTATAATCATAATACATAACCGAAAGATCTAAGGCGACGATTAATTATATGATAAATTCTAGATGTAACGTTCCTAGGATGTGGAACGAGTGAATGGCTAGGTGTTAAAAAAGATGTAGCTAGATGTGGCATCTAAAAATGGTTTTCATAAAACATGAAAGACGGGAAAATTCCTACCAGAAAATTAGTGGGGAGTGCTTGCGGTGTTAAAGACAAATCTGGAGGGTTTAAATAAAATCACTAAGGGATGCGAAAATTGCAGTAGAGCGGAGTCACCCAGGAGAAGCGAAAATTAGCTAGAATTGAAGGGGTTAGATAATGTCGGCGGGGAAGGCGAGATTTGAAGAGGGTTGTGAGGAAATAGGGAAAGGTAAGTGCCAATGTTAGCAAGGAGTCAGTGGACTTAAATGTCCCTATGCTGACGAAGGTATGTTATTAAAGATGAGAGGTAGAGTAAGTGAAGCAGTGTTATAGGAGATAAGAAATATAGAGAGAAGTATGTTATATAAGATACAATAATTTGGAGAGTGTCGTCATTGGAATTATGGATGAGCTGTCGAAAAATGTAGTAACAGAGTGGACATTACTAGTTAACTGGCGCAAGACGATTGGAGGTCGTCACAAAAATGGAGGGTAAAATAATGTAATGGTATTGCAGAAGAATGCAGTATTGGGTAATGGAAGAGAGGTAAGAGAAAATCGCTGGGGGAATGGTGTTAAGGAGAGTATGGGGAGGTAGGTGCGAAGTCTCTTATAATAGGGGTATTAGTGAGACAAGAAACTCCATAATATTATCCCGTACTAGGTAATGTACGAAGAACCCTGGGAGGTTGTAACGTACTTAAATGTAACATCTCTATTTTGTATAATACTTTAAATATATTTATATACTTTATTGCCTTTTATTTCCAGCACCACACCAGTATATAGAGATTTCCTTAACCCCTCTTTGTCCGGCGCTGGTTTTAATATGATACTCACACTGAAGAATCAAAATTATTATTATTCCAATTCTTATCACACAAACTCAAATTAATTCCTTTGTCTATATCTACATATATCTCAATCCTCAAATCAAAACACTTTCTACTTATCTCATCACTTGTATATTATTTATTTAACAAACAATTCTCTTTTCTCAAGTCATGTAACATTATCTTTATCCATAACCCTAAACCTTCTGCCCTCAGGCTAATATTTTACTATTAATAATCCCGCCAGGATTCTTGTGGCTTCTCAAGTGAGCCAAACTGTTTCATCTCTTCTTTCAAACTTGTTAATTCCAAAAAACAAAACTCGTCCTCTCCATTCGAATCTTCTCTTCAACCACTCACTCTTGACTCTTCTTTTATTTTTCAGAGATCTCATTATTCATCTTGTTATTCTTTGACCTTTGAACTTAAAAATTCCAAGTTAATACACACCATTACAATTTATTAAATAAAAAAAAAATATCTTAACTAATGTAAAAACACAAATGTGAGGTTGTGTACCTCACACATGCCCCCCCCCCCCCCACATTACGTATTGGTCAACAAAGAATTTATAATTCGACCAATACGGAATGTCACCACTTATTTCTATGTAACGGAAACAAACAAAACATCAGACCAAAAAAAATGATCCTCGTCGTCTTTTTTGACACCATCAGGGTGGAAATTTCTGTCCATATTCCTTGCATCCCTGGTGGTGTTCTACACTTCTTTAAACTTACGCTTTTTTTACATTCCGGCCTTCATATTCCAAATCCAATCCTCGTTTATTTCTTGTTTTCCAATTTATTGCTTTCCTTAAGTTTTTTCTTAATTCCTTCCCTTCATCATATCCCATCACTTCTCTTTTCTTCCACTGGTCATCTCCTTCATTTGTCATATCTTGTTCCGTATTTTCAATATTTTCATTATTTTCTTCGTCATCAGCGATTGACTTCTCATTGCTATAGTCTGCTTCGGTATTTATCTCATCATCATCATACTCTTCTCCTTCTTCTTTTTTATCATCATCATCCTCTTCTCCTTCTTCTTCCTCATCATCATTATCTGTCTTCTTATTGTTTTTTTCTTCTTTAATATTAAAATCATTACCATCATCTTTATCTTCTTCTGTATCAGTTTCTTTATTATCAACTTCTTCTTTGATCTCAGTTTGCTTTTGTTCTTCGTTATCTAGTTCTTTATCACTCTCTTCATTATTTATATCATCTGGATCGACTGCTCCCAACACTTCTGTTATTGCCCTTTCTCTCCATTCTAATTCGTGCTCTTTTGTGTCTTCTCCTTCTGTTTTCTTTTCACACATCTTGAAACATTTCCACCATTGTAAAGGCGCGTCTTCGTTTACTGGTTCTGGCATATTTACATATTGTTTCAACACATTGCATTCAGCTACCTGATGTAATTCTTCTATTCTTTCATCATTCATTTCTTTCTTCTTCTCAGCATTCTTCTTAACTTCTTCTTGCTTAGACTTACACTTTAATACTAGTCTGCAATCATTATAATTCTTCTTTACTCCTTCATGTATTTGCGGTCCTAACCTCTTGCCCCCCGAGACTGAACGGACCACATCAGCCTCGGTTACAGGTTTCCCGAACTTTGATTTCTTACAACATCTCTCTTCTTCATATCGAATGTTTCACGACGATAATCCTCCGGATCATTTTTTCTATGTGTGTCGTGGAATCTTTCTTGATTTCTATTGACATTCACGAAACCACTTCTCAAATTTTCTTTTTCTTTCCTATATTTATCTTTGGCCTCATATCTTCCATAGTTGTTGCGATTATATCCTGTTGTTAAGTCATTATCTGCTTCTAAGATGCCCTTCCATTGGTCTATTCGATCCATCGATCCAAGAAATCCTTCTATACTATCTCACTGTTGCAAAATTAATTTCTCTTGTACTGCTCTAGGTAGTTTTTGCTGTAATGTGTCTAATACATCCTCAACACTCATGGGGTCATCTAGATACCTTAATTCTTTTATCTTATCTTCACAAAATTTACGCAGATTCCCATCTTGCCTGCTATAGGGTCTACAATTTCTGAAATTACTCTTTACACTTCGTTGTATCTGTTTCGACCAGTACTTGTTTAGAAAAGATGTTTCAAAATCATGGAATCTTTCACATTTTAAACCAACTTCTATGCCCCAATCATAGGATCTCCAGACAACATGTTTCTAATATACCTAATTTTCTCCTTATCAGTCCAATAAGACGGTAAATCAACACTATACGCCTTCATAAATAAAGCTGGGTGTACTTCACCACCTGGTACAAACTTAATTTCTGGCAATTTCAATCTACAATCCTGTACTCCGTAGACAATATTATTTTGCTCTATTGGTCTAAAAATTCTCGGATCATCGCTAATGTTCCTCCTTATAATGTTTTCATAATTATTCCTCCTGTCCTTTCGTTCCCGTGCTTCATTATTTATTTGTAAAATTTCTTCTCTATTTCTCTGCGTTTCTCCCTGCATTTTTAATGCTCGTTCCTTCCTTAAATCATTAGTTTGATCGATACCGAAATTATCCTGTTCAATTTCAGTTCGCATCAAACTTTTCGGCCGGGTCAGAAATGTTTTGGTCCAGGTAGCTCACATTACTACGTACTCTATGTGACGTGGCGTCTTTGACATTATATTCTTTACTTACATAATCCTTAGTTAATTTATTAATCGTTTCCCCGAGATTTCTTTCCAATTGAGAAATTTCCTTCTTAGAATTATCCATCATTGCTTCTTGAATTTCTCTATTTTGTTGTAAAATACGTTCCATATTATTCACAAGCATATAAAAAACGTTACTGCTATCTGTTATCGGTTCCTTTGTTTCTTTCTGCGTAACCGTTACTCTATCCGGAGACGCTAACAACTCTCTTTCTTCCGAAAATGTCACACTACAGTTATTTATTGCCACATTACCATTAATCAAATTATTTTCGTCATCTATCAAGACGTCTTCACTCAGATTTCCTTTCCTATTACTTTCCATCTTGTTTTAATCAAAACGGTAACAGTTACTTACTAGTATCTTTGCACAGTTAAAATTGTAACGATTACTTTTTTATTGTTTCAATATCCAGTTACGTTGGTAACAGTTACTTACTAGTATCTTTGTACAGTTATAATTGTAACGATTACTTTATTATTCTTTCAATATCTAGTTACGTTCATACTAATTAAAAATATATTTATCTTTTACACTTCAATGTAGCACTTCAGAAATATTGATAATCACTAGAAAACTGTACTTATTTTCCAAACTTACACAAATAATTCACACAGCCGATATTTCACAAATAACATATCCGCTAAACTAACATGTTGTAATAATCTCTGCGCTGGCGTATTGATACATAAATCTATCAGATTACTCTTATTAATGGTATTAAGGGTATTTAAATTGCAAAAGCGTGCTATAAGAACTATTTGTGGAGCAAGCCCACAGACGTCGTGCAGAAATTTATTTAAAAACCTGGGTGTACTAACAATGCCAGCACAGTATGTATACTCTGTACTATCATTTGTAGTGGAAAATCCTGAACACTTCAATCTTAATGCTGACATACATAGCCATAATACTAGGAATAAATATAATATTTACAAGGATTACAAATCACTGTCAATTATACAGAAAGGGTTAACATTTACTGGAGCTTCCTTATTCAATGTATTACCAACAGAAATTAAATGTTATCTACAAAAACCCAACTATTTTAAGTCCAAACTGAAAGAGTTTCTGCTTCAGAACCCATTTTACTCTGTGAAAGAATTTTCTTCTTGGAATTTGGTAACTAAGAATGACTGATAAAATAGTATGTATGGTGTATGGAAGGGGAAGGTGACAAAATTATCCACAATTACTAAAATGATATATGGTTTTTCTTTCTGTTGAAACTTTTGACAATTGAACTAATTACACTGTTTACAAAATTTCACTCATATATAGTAACTAACATGGGATAGCATGCACTCAAAAACTGCTGTGAAAAATTATCATATTAACAGGTTTTTAAGTAATTGACTGCTTAATTGGTGATAAAATGAAGTGGCCGGCGTCTGTCGTCTAGACGGTCTACCGCATGCCATGCTTATTTAGCTATGACGTAACATTCAAATTTCTTTGCAAATGATACACTATGTACCGGTATCATAATTGAATGCTTAACACATTTCTTTGCTGAATGTGGCGTATGGCGTAAATATAAATTACTCTTATAAACGTCAAGATCACAACTAAATTTCTTTAGCTATCAACCTTCTATTAAAATAAAGAAGTTACTATTAATTCCAAAATAAAGTATCTAAGATATCAGTCTTTCATATTTCAAAACGTCTCTGTATTTCAAAATGTTCAGTCTTTCATATTTCAAAACGTCTCTGTATTTCAAAAAGTCTCTGGTTCTTTGCATCAGTCTCTTCAAAACGTCTCTGTATTTCAAAATGTTCAGTCTTTCATATTTCAAAACGTCTCTGTATTTCAAAAAGTCTCTGGTTCTTTGCATCAGTCTCTGGTTGTTTAGGTTGAGTGTACAGTCATTGCTGTATTAAAATAAAGAAGTTACTATTAATTCCAAAATAAAGTATCTAAGATATCAGTCTTTCATATTTCAAAACGTCTCTGTATTTCAAAATGTTCAGTCTTTCATATTTCAAAACGTCTCTGTATTTCAAAAAGTCTCTGGTTCTTTGCATCAGTCTCTGGTTGTTTAGGTTGAGTGTACAGTCATTGCTATATGAAAGTTAGCGAAAGCCAAGCCAAAGCGCAACATTACCACATTACTTATATAATGCATTCGTCTAATTCCATAAAACTCCCCACCGTCGCCTTGGTAATTAACTCAGTTTCACGGATATTAAGAAAAATCATTTAAAACATTTATTTCCATTAGAGAATTAAAACTTACTTCTCCTACAATTCTTTTACAATATCTTCAAACTAATGTAATACGTTACGTACAAAATCACGGCCTACTTGATAACTAAATGGGGTCCTTAACAGAGATACTAACAAAAATCATTTAAAACATTTATTTTCATTAGAGAATTAAAAGTTACTTCTCTTACATTTTCCTTAAAATTATCTCCCAACTAATGGATTACGTTACGTAAACAATCACGGCCTACTTGATAATTGAATAAATCACGGCCTGCTTGATACTTAACCATGTATACAATGTCTCTGGTTGTTTACGTTGAGTGTACAGTCATTGCTATATGAAAGTTAGCGAACGCTAAAGCGCAACATTACCATTATATTGTTATACTTCGTCCTGTCACGATCGCCAAATGTAACGTACTTAAATGTAACGTCTCTATTTTGTATAATACTTTAAATATATTTATATACTTTATTGCCTCTTATTTCCAGCACCACACCAGTATATAGAGATTTCCTTAACCCCTCTTTGTCCGGCGCTGGTTTTAATATGATACTCACACTGAAAAATCAAAATTATTATTATTCCAATTCTTATCTCACAAACTCACTTTAATTCATTTGTCTATATCTACATATATCTCAATCTCAAATCAAAACACTTTCTACTTATCTCATCACTTGTATATTATTTATTTAACAAACAATTCTCTTTTCTCAAGTCATATAACATTATCTTTATCCATAACCCTAAACCTTCTGCTCTCAGGCTAATATTTTGCTATTAATAATCCCGCCAGGATTCTTGTGGCTTCTCAAGTGAGCCAAACTGTTTCATCTCTTCTTTCAAACTTGTTAATTCCAAAAAAATAAAACTCGTCCTCTCCATTCAAATATTCTCTTCAACCACTCACTCTTGACTCTTCTTTTATTTTTCAGAGATCTCATTATTTATCTTGTTATTCTTTGACCTTTGAACTTAAAAATTCCGAGTTAATACACACCATTACAATTTATTAAATAAAAAAAATCTTAACTAATGTAAAACACACAAATGTGAGGTTGTGTACCTCACAAGGTTATAAAATAAAATAAAAGTAGGGGGGGTCAAAGAACTCCAAACTATTAAGCCGTGCACGGGGGAATATGGCACGAAGAACCAAAGAAGGTTGAAGAAAAGGGTAATTCAAGGGACTCCATAACAAACGAAGACGTGAACCGGAGATGGTTACGCAAAACGAAGAAGAAGGAGGTGATAAACGTGAGAGTCTATGTCGGAATTATCGAACTGTGGAGAGTTCGGTTGGCGTTTCAGCTGGCGTTGCTGTCTGGAACAAAAAACTAAATTAATTAAGAAGTCATAAGGAAAAAAATCATAAGTACTAAAAGGGTGTATCAGAACAAACATCCCTTGTAGTTATCGGTAATTTAGAAGAAGAAGAGTTGAAAAAAATTATATACACATTCAATACAATTATCATTCAGCATAACGGCACAATTATATTGAATAAGCAGCAGAGATGGTAGTAAAGGAATTTAATCTATGGGAATTAATTACAGTAGAGGGTAGAAAAAAAAGTAATTTTTATAAATTAAAATAAAGGAGTTAAACGGAAAGTACTTTGCTTGGTAGACACGAGAGGTACATTCTACACAGATAAAAGTCTGTACAGGAAGTGACAAGAATAAGTTAGTTCCTAACTGTTAATTTGGCGTATCATTGAAGTAATTTTGGTTCCATAATGAAAAGGTTGTCGATGTTACGAAGGACGAGGTGAATGGCACCCTGATTGCGGAGTTTGCAAGGTTATTGGCAAAAATGTATGCATTCCAGCTCGAGTCCAACCAAACCTAGACGGGGTAAAGATTTGGCACGCTCCATCACTAGAAAGCTGCAGATGAAGGATTATATAAATTGTCTCAATGGCCAAACACCAAAATACCATCTGCAGCAAAGAATCACATCAACTCTGCACTTTGTAAATACTGTTCAAATTTCCAATCTAGATCTGTCTATAACGAACAATAAAAAGTATATTTTCTCCGACGGGATAGAGACCCCATCGTGGGGGTACAAATTTGTACCTGAGTGTGTGTAGATAAAGTATGAGTGAAGAAGAAATATACCGTTTATCCGTGTATCTAGTTTGTAAATATGTATCTAGTTTGTAAATATGTATCTAGTTTGTAAATATGTATCTAGTTTGTAAATATGTATAGTGCACTACTTAGGACGCTGCAAAATGTAAATATTTTTTTTATATACATAGAAAAAACTTTGATTCTTTATTTTGCAGTGCACTTTTGATTAGAGTCTTTAGCCCGAAAAAAATATATAAAAGAGTAGTTCAGAAAAACCTTTACTGTACGTAGTATGTATATTTTCCTGAGCACTGTGCTCATTATAATTCTGTAAATAAACGAACATTGTCTGCGGGGTGCTGCTGTTGTGATGAATTCATAGAATATAACCCACGATGCTTTGTGTGCAGTTTTTGTTTGTAAAATAGACTAAGTGTACGGAAGAAATTATGCTGTACGTAGATTGTAATTTCGCTGAGCTTCATGCTCATTTGCTTTGTATTAACGTAATAGAAACAAAAAAAAAAAACATTGTAAAATAGACTAACTGTACAGAAGAAATTATTGCTGTATATAGATTGTAAGTTTGCTGAGCTACATGCTCATTAGCGTTGTATTAAGATAATTGAAAAAAAACACACAATTGTTAGAAAAATAAGTTTATTTATTAAGAAAAATGTACATATTTACATTTTAAATAAGTATTTTTTATGAATCCATGTGTTATGTTATTTATCAAAAACCATCCACTTCACCAAGGTCATATTTTTCCTTCTCTTTATCACTCGTTCAACCAAAAATGTACTTGTAAGTTTTGTTAGTTGTAATTCTTGTTGGTAAAATGCTCCTGCAATATCTTTATCGTGATAATCTTTAAGTAAATAAGTTACAGGATTTGTAAATTTCACTTTAGTGATGGTAAACTCATCAGTTGACCAGTTAAGCAAGTAACCTTTCTTAAACTTATCTTTAAATCTGTTGATTCTGACATGGTCTCCACCTTTGAAGTAATCTCAATAAGACTATACACTGTTGAAGGTATTGAGTTATCTTTAACATCACACGGTTTCTTTCGACATGGAAGACAGTCTGCATTTAAAGAAGATGGGTGACATACACAGACACTGGATAGACCCAAAAAATATATACACAGACACTAGTCAGAGAAATAGTCCAGAGTTGTAATGATGTATCCGCAATTGTCCACGTACACTTCCAGAAACTTATAAGCTGTCAGTGCAATAAAAGAAATGTGTAAACAAAAAGTTATTTTTTGTTACTATACAGTAATAAAATGAACAGTTTTAATATGCCTCGCTCGCATTTTTCGTGATACTACTACCTCTACTGAAATGAGATACAAAATTCTTTTGATACCAACAACAGTGGAACTGTAAGTACGGATTCATTGAATGTTTTGCCTGTCAGAAACTCGATTCTTGAAGGAGATCAAAAAGAATAATAAAGAGAGTAATAAACAAGTTGTAACGACTGTAATTAAGTAATTCAAATGAGGCACCACAATTTTCCAACACATGTATAGTACAGATTCAGGTACGTGTCCTTGGCAGGTAGCGTGCGCTTAGAGCGGAATGTTTTGGTGCCAGAAGTCCATCCTTTCCTGGTCCTTATTCTGCAGCAACGTGAAATCTGTCGTGATGTACAGGTAGTTAGGAGCAGTGGGGGTGAACGGTTCCCAAACTATCGACTCTCCTTCCGGGGACGGCGTCCTGAAAGAGAAAAAAAATTTTCAGTTCTCACCCAAACGCACTTAGGCACAGACATGATTTGAAATTTAACAGTTTTCATGGTTCTCTACATATAGAATGTCGCCTTTCCCTGGTGGAGAGGGGGAGGGGGTGATTTCAAAGAAGGGTTCAGGTTCAAAGGAGACATAGTCGTATATAAATGGACTAATATGTTCAGTAGCCCAACTGTTTCTCGCAGTCCAAAGATAAATTTAAAGCTAAACGAATCATACTGAGATCCGTTTACAGTTTCGAGGGTAAAAGACTCTTGCAATCTATGTAAAAGGCAATGCAACCATTCATCAGAGCCGGCTCTAGGAGGGAGGAAGGGGGCAAAGGGGCGCTTGCCCCAGGTGGCACTATCATGTTTGAAAGGGCGGTAAATGGTACTGCCCCGAACGGCAACAATCAGGGGGTGGGGGGAGCTAAATCAAAGAGTAACTCTATTCTTCAACAGACGGAAAATTCATGGTTGAAGGGGTGGCAATCTTATGTTTTTGCCCCGGCTTGGAAAATTCGTAAATCCGCCACCGTCTTTCACTTCTGTTACATAAAGAGGAAGAGAAGATAACATATCTGAACATCCCACTGTGCAAGTTGACTCTCTTTACTTTTTTTTAGCTTAGGACTTTAAGCCTCGTCGAAGTCGAGGTCATTAGAGGCAGGAGAGAATTTGGAAAAATGAAGGGACTCATGACTGATGACATGATTTCTTAAATGCGTTTCACATGGCCTAGTGGGTAAGCGGTAACACTTGCGTCTTGCTTTCCGGAGGACTTGGGTTCAAATACCCTTCGGCCATCTAGACTTCGGTATTCCATGGTTTCACGAATCCACTTGTGGCGAATGAGGATATGGGTTCTTCATATAAAAGTTCATAGCGGAATTCTTTCTCATTGCTTGTCTCAATTCTCCTCCTGGATCTAATGACACTGACACCGACGTGCCGTAAGTCGGATGTCTTGGATAGTGAAGTTGTTTTAATTTTGAAATTATCTGCGGGAGGACATCTTATCGGACCTGGTGATCCAGGTCTAAACTTAAGTCAAAATGTTGGAAGAAGTTGAACAGAGGACCACACGTAACGTAACACCACGAAAAGGATTTATCAGTTCTAATTTATTATTCGAGCTGAGCTACTTACCCGTACTTCACGAAATTGGCCCAGATGCGGACCATGTCTGTTCGCAGAAGTCCCTCTTCAGATGTAGGGTCAAAGTCCTGAGGATCCTCCGTCTCTCTTCTGAACAGGATCACTATCTCCCTGGCGTGAGGAGTTCCTGCAGCAATCACGAATCTTCAGTACAGCACGGATCACATTACAAATTTAAGGAATTATTGACCTATGTTGCGAACCATTTACTCAAGTTTGTTGTGTTATTGAATGGCATCAAATAAAAAATATAATTATGGTAGTAAATTATACCGTCGTCATACAGTTAGCTAACTGTAATTATTTAAAAAAATTATGTTTCGAAATTAATCCTATTATATAAAAAGCTAACGTGTGGTCTGCGTGCGTCGTCTATAGCTACTTCACGGATTGGCTACAGAACGGTCACGTGACAGACGTCACTCGCCAATCAACAGCCACCATATTGTATTCCTTCATTCATGTCGCGTTTTGTTTAATTACTACAGTTAGATGCAGAAACACATATAAGAAGAAGAAGATTCAATATTTAAGCTATTTTACCTGTATCAGTTAGACGCAGATATTCATGTAAGGAGAAGAGGATTCAATATTTACGCTATTTTATCTGCATCAGTGATAAGGACCATAACCTAAGAATTTTTTAGGCAGAAGGTAAGAAACAAAGAAGTTTATTAAAAACTAGGAGTAACGTACGTAATGCGAAATGTATTAGTCAAATAAATAACAGTTATCCGTTTTCGAAATTATAGTCCCCGTCATATGAAGTGAAATGCATTTATTTATTTTAAAATATTAACCAAATACTCTGATAATCTAACCAGAGTAACGTATTCATATAACGAAAGATATAATTAAAAATAATTCTTTTCCTGAATAAATTCCTACTACCATTATAGATGATACCCTTAATATTTGATACATGTGTTAGCTATTAAATGCGATTTAAGATAACCTTTTTATTAGATTTAAATCATCAACTGTATAAGCCATGTGACACTCGCAATTCAACAACGATATTACTGCCGCAAAACAGCAGTGAGCGGAGATATTAGAAATACGGAGAGCAGGTGAAAAAAATTAATGCGAGGCAATTATATGTCACAAAGTTACAATTAGTACATTCCTTTAAATTTACATATTGCTTTTTATTCATGTAAATGTAAGGAGGAGAGTATTTATTCTATGTTTACATTATATTACCTGTATCAGTTAGATGATGAGGAACAATGAAGTTAATTCAAAACTCAGAGAAATGTACGCATCGCGAAATATATCCACCCAGATAAATGACCGTTATTTGTTTTTGGTATTATAGTAAAATTAAAGTAAAATGAATTTATTTAAATAAATCATAGTAAAATACCCCGATAATCTAACCACAGTATCACCCCTTATCACGAAAATATCATTAAAAATGATGGTGGTATTTGCTTTTCCATGCAAGTTTTTCCAGAATAAATCCAGACTACCGCCATAGGTGCTGCCTGTCGTTATTCATATGAGGGTAATAAAAGCTATTTTTCGAATGCAACGTTGTGGAGGTTGTGCCTAAATAGACCAGATTCGTAACTGAAACATTTTGTTGCAGCATAATTCGCTCTGAAATCAGTTTTACAAACCATTTAAACTGCTTTCATAAGCGCCATGTTACTGAACGTATTAAGGTGCGTCGGGGCAAGTGCGTTTTCGGGGCAAGTGCGTACATCGGCTCTAACTGGTTCCATAATAAACTTTAAGTGCATCCATCTATGAGAAAATGTTGTAAACAATCCTCACTTTCGTATACCTGACATCAGATGGTGCTGGCTCTAAGCCATAATCTGAACAGTTAGTAACAAAGATCACGTGTAATTTTACTTGGTGTGTCGAGTTGAGAGAGAAGATTTGTATCGATCACCGTCGACCTGTGTTGAAGAGATCTCGAAACTTTTTGTGGTAAGTTGACACATAAGATGTTACTATTTAATACTGTATCCAGTTATTTATCTTACTCGCTATTTTTTTTATGTTAATCGCTGGTCTGCACTTGCCCCACAAAAATTCCGTCTTGGGGTAAGTGCAGATGTAGTCCTTGGGGCAAGTGCAGAGTGGTATGCACTTCCCCCTTTTTGGGACATCTTTACATAAGTATTAAAAATTACTCAGTTAAGTGTATGTAAAATTCAAGAATTTAGTAGCTAAGTATGTATTTCCTTATTATTATAAATTTTTATACTCATAATTTTCATTCCAACAATAAAATGTTAATATAGTTCACATGCTTCTCGGGTATCGCCGCGTCCTGGTACTGAATACCGATCTGCTTCGGCTTTTTCGGTGACAGAAACTCGCCAACATCTGTTTCACATGGACCGCTAAACACAACTGAGATGTGTTTAATAGTGCGCGAGAATAAGATCGTCATAAATTCCCGCTCTACAATGAGGCCGAAGCAAATCGGCATTCAGTACCAGGACGCGGCGATACCTGAGAAGCATGGAAACTATTTATTCCGGCCGCGGAAGCGCTCGAGTGAACTCGTTTTATTTTATTTATTCCAGTTTTGGTTTTCTATCAACTTTATAACTTTGTATATTATTTTTAATGTTCTAAATATAAGTTTTTCTTCATAAAGAAGGCTTTAAAGTTGTTAATTACGTTCAATTTACTTAAATCCTTTTTCCATTTTCTTCGCGTTTTGCGTTCTGTCACATTGAAAAGTGTGTAACTCCGTGAATTTTTTTTCAATTCAAGCCATCCAAAGTTTAAAAGAATCTTCATTGGGTGGACTATTTTTCACTTTCTCCATGCTGCTCTAAAGTGAAATTAGTGGCAAATATATGCCACTTACGCACTTACCCCGTTTTGTGGGGGCAAGTGCGTACGTTGCTTCTTCTTTTGTTTATTTGCTCTGAAAATTCAGATGTATTAAAATAAAATCTTTTGAGCACATAACTTCAAACGAAACATTCTGCTAACTGCTTTATAAAAGTCTTACATTTCAGGCTAATATAGGCCAATTTTTTAGGATCCATTAAAGTCGAACTATGTAAATTTTGGTCCGCACTTACCCCGACGCACCTTAATTAATGCGGGTGAAAGTAGTTCCATACCTATCGTGCTGAATTGTGCCTGGACCAGGAATAAAACTGATATTACATGGACAGCAAAAGTTTTCGGGAATCCTAAATGGTTTTTAATTTTATTGGTTCTATACTTCCGTCGTCATTAATTCAGTAGAAGTTACTGCAATATTGCTATGTGAACAGCAAATCAAATATTTAGAACAGTACAAAATCAAAGAACTTATCATTACGTAATAACAATTCCGTATAATTAACCCACTGCAAAAAAAGGAACTGCCAGAATATGGCGTTCAAACCGTCATTTTTGACGGGCTCGAAGCTAGTAGAGAATATATTTCTAAGGACTCAAACCAAATTCCGTTGTGAACGTACAGCCTTCTCTTAATAAATCGTTCAGAAAGATCCTGTGGTATCTATAACAGGCTCTATTTCACCTTTAATAACAAAATATGAAAGAAACTTATGTTAAACTCGGTTTGCAGGCATGGTGTAAGTGATAGTTGCTGTTATATTCTGGATCTAACCGTTAACAACACAGTCAAGATTCTTATACAACACAGCCCAGTTAAGGGGCTTAGGGACACTACGTGTTATGAAAGTCAGTCACTAACTCAGACTCAAAGTTTAATTAACAAAGAGCTTAAGAACGATCAAAGTCCATTTAATTTGGCTCTAAATATTGTCTTTCTTCTTTCTGTATCTTAGTACGCTTACATTTTAAGACACTGATTGATTTTCCTTGAATATATATATTTTTTTTATTTGTGAGTTTGCAGGTAGTGTTTTAATAGGTTTATTATGCTAGGATAATAACTGCGTTGCACTTTTTTCACTGAAATAACTTGATAAACACGTGTGTGATGAACTTATTTTGTACACGCTTCCAAATTGTTAAAGAAACATTAGAGGGACGAACTTTATATATTCTGTAAAAAAAAAAAAAAGGTCAAGCAACAATCCTGGCATTCGCCTAGAATGTCTTTTGTAAACCGAAAGCTGGATGATCCAACCGACCATCGAGCCAACGTCCTTCCGAAAACCAGGGCAAAATGATATCATTTAGAATTAGGCTCTGTAAGAAAAAAAGATTTCCTAGCTTTGGTAACGATATCCATGACAGCTCTCCGCTATCTTGGCGCTACTACTGACGCAGGCTTGCACCCTAGAGTGGCTAAAACGATCGCTATATCATAAAAGATCATTTTTGGTAAATTGTACAATACCATAGGTAGTGTTCCCCATGTTGGCTCCACGGTAGTCGAATAGGTAATAGTAGACTGGCTGATCGGAGAGGTTCGACACGAGCCGCACCAGTGAGTCTGTGGGCTCTGCGAAGTGAAGGTCTGTTGTCATCTGCAGAAAGAAAAAGGAACACAAACGGTGTATTTAGTCAAAGGGGCAAGTAATTTTATGGTTTGAATAGGGTTATAAAAGTATAACCCCGCCCCCTTGGCTTGGGTCGTTGTGGCACCGTGATGGTTTACAGTGTAAGAGTCATCTATCACTGACAGGGGTAGCCAGCCGAGATTTAGGCTCATTGTGGCGTTCTTGCGGCTGCGGTATGTCTTCTAACTTGTTGGTCTGGATCCGTAGCTCTTACGTCTTGTGGGCTAATTGGTAACATGTTTTTTGGTCAGGATTAATTTGACACCAGTTGCTAATTAGGTTTGGATAGGGGAAGGCTGGTACGTGTGAGTTAACCAGCTGAGATCCTATCCTAATATGAATAACAAGCACCTAACCGTTATGAGGTCCCATTTATTAGTCATTGACAGCCGTGAACACAATGATATCATGACTGCGAGAATCGAACCGACAGAGCATATTTGAAAGGCTGATCTGATTGCACCTGATTGGATAATAACTCGTAGACTAATGGATTATTATGTGATTCGATAATTGTATGTCAAGATAAGTGGCTGATGGTACGTCGCCCCCATCAACTTGCAGGACCTACATGGTGAACAGACTTATTATTACTATTACTCCGCGATTCACTAAAAGTGTGTGGCGGAAGGTTCATTGCATCTGTCCGGGAAGGTAATGGTTTGGAAGGGATATACGGGATATGGCACTTGAGTGAAAATAGAAGGTTTTACTGTTAGCACCCATTGTAGCTGATTGAGGCTACACGCAGAAATGAGCTAACTACTTGTCGATAACTGCCCGCAGACTTAGAGTCAATAATTCGTTGTTACCTCGAAGGTGAACGTCAAAGAGTCAGTTCCAACCAATAATATCGATCGAGCAACATCTCAGCACAGCCATAACAAACAAATGTGCACTCAGCTCGGCGCGTGCGAAGACTGGCCTGCTCGCTACTGAAATGACTTATTACGTCTAGTAAAATATTATAATTTCTTTTCCATTACTACGATTGACAGCAACGTGTGACACAGAGTTAGCTCGTTCCAGTCCTGGTGATAAAGAAATTTTCATCACTAGGATTTTGTGCGTGACTTCTAGCCACCAGATCGTATATCAGAGTGTGTATCCCAAACCTATACCCAGTTACAGAGCGTGGTAGGTGAATGTTAACGCTCTGGCGTTGCATTATGGAGGAGGCAGGTTCGATTCCTGGCCCGGTCATACAGATTTGGGTTTTCCGTGGTTTCCAAAACCACTCCAAGCGAATGCCACGATGTTTTCTTGAAACTGTCTCTGTCCGAATTTCTTCTCGTTCTAGTCGTTAATCCTTTTACGCCTGTCATGACTTCAAAGTCAACGAGGCGCAGTGTGCATAGAGTGACAGCATGCTGCTCTGTTGATGGTGATTCCTCCGTGGAATGAGAACTTTTACCAGTGCTGTTTTTCGGAAGAGTTGGCCCTAACAAGCTGCCACTAGTTTCACTCCCTCCCTTCTTTCATAATTTCACCAACAACACATTCACCACACTACGCTGAAATCATGAAAACATCATAGTCATCCACACGAAATAGCTACGCTTGCATACACTGTTATTAATGGGAGAGGTAAGATGAAACCTCCAGAGTTGAAATACCTAAGATAGAGTTTATGTAGTGGCAACACTATTCACGGAAAAATTCGAATCCTGGGTCACTGGATATTGATGCTTATTAGTGCCGTCCAAATTCCCGTCTACTAGCTCAATCTTGCTTGGTTATTCCTCTGACTGCTCCTCACCGATCGTGGTGGTGTAACGGTTAGCGTTCTCGCCTCGCATTCGGGAGGACGCTGGTTCGAATCCCCGTCGGGGCATCCAGATTTGGGTTTCCATGGTTTCCCAAATCACTCCAGGCAAATGCTGGGATGCTTCCTTCAAAAGGCCATGGCCGAATTCCTTCCCATTCCTTGCCCCCCCCCCCACCCCTTCCCGTCTATAAAAACCTCGCTGTTAAGAGACGTTAAAAAAGACTGGTCCTCTTTACCCGGAGGAGATGTGGCTGCTGTAGCTTCCCCAGGCTCGGATGTCAAACGAAGGCTCGGCGGGCAATGGAACGCTCGGCAATGCAGGGATAGCGCATAGTGTCTTCCTCTCCCGTGCCGCGCAACAGGGATGGTACTAGAAATCTTGGCCATTATGCATGTCATAATTTGAACTTAAATTGAGGGCATTATTTATATACTTGTCAAATTCGAAAAAGAGCGATGGAAATCTTGGCCTTTACGTATTTATAAGTTTGTGTACGTTAACTAAAACATGGCATGCATAATGGCCAAGTCATCAGATTTTTTATCCTAAATAAACGATCTATGATACCGAGAGAAACCATTCTGTTTCTTAAAGTGAAGTGAATATACACTTGAAAGTGTAGACTTGGCTCAGAGGAAGATCTCATAACTTTTTGTCACTGCACGAACACGAGACTTGGCCTATTTTTACAAGAATTGTTTATGTGGGATCTCATTTCTTTTTGTAAGTTTATCGCTTATACTGAATCGCCGCTCAAATGTAATGATTCCACTTGAAAATCGGTTAGTAAAAACATTTCAGATTTTAAGACATAAATATACGTTTACCAACAATGCCCCAATCTCTGAAAACAATTGATGTGACCAGTAGCCGAGCAATGCAGATTGACGCTGGCTTAGCTACCATCATAAATAAATTACTAGTAACTTCCAAACGAAGCATAAGACCATAGTAAAATTTAAGATGTCACTTAAAATTGCTTATCTCTTTGCATTAAAAAATTCTCAGCCATGTAGCTTCATCGGGAGAAAAGTAATTAAGCCGCAAATATGTGCCACAATTTTTCATATTTGGGATTGTAATTAAATAAATACGGGAGAAAACTCCAATATTAGACTTTCCTCATAATATTGGGGTGAAATCATATATGTGTACCAAAGCGATTTCACGTTAGGGGTAGGTAAGGGGTAGATATATGGAAATTTACGAGTTTGTTGGTATGTGAGTAAAATTTTATCTGTGTAGCAAATTTCAGCTTTCCACGGCTACGGGAAGAACCTTAGAGTTTTGATGATCATCAGTCAGTCAGTGAGTAAGTGAGTGACAAAATCGCTGTATTTTGCATCCTAACAACAACCGAACTAAGACTAGTATCGAAATAAAATTTAGTACGTTTGCTAAGATTGCTGATACCTATGCATAACAGAAATTTGAGAGATGTAGCATAAATGCGACCGAAGAAATTGAGGTTCAAAAGTGGCCCGAATCGCTTCGAGAAAAGGGTAGGCAGTGCCGCCGTTGACTCCACTTGTCGGGTGCACTGCCGTGCACTCAAATTATAAATGAGGAAGTACGTCTCTGTTTTTTTGTTACGTTTTGACGACTTAATGGCTATACCAATAATGATGGAATTTGACAAGGAAATACTATGTATCTGTAGGAAGGACACCGGAAATATTTTTTTTCGGTATGAATAACAGTTGTATTCACGAAATTTTTAGAACTTATCGAATGGTGACGTGTGTTAGTTTGTAATGTTACATCGGTTGCTCAAGCTGTGCTTCTCGCGCGATTTGTTAGTGTATGATTTGTTATTAAATTTCGTTTAGAGACAAATAGTATTATTTAATATAGAGTTCGATTTGCTCAGCACTGTACTATTATTTTGTGTCTGCTTGAAAGTTTCTGGCACCAGTTTATTTTGTCTTCTTTTTTGACATGCCTTGCTCGGGTAAACCTAGCCTAAAGTGTAGCTCTAGCAGAGCACGAGCAGCTTAAGTTATTAGAACCCAAGAATTGGATGCTCATGCTAAAGAAAGAAGAAAAGACCAAGATGAATTAAAGCTGCCATTAGTTAAACGCCCCCCCCCCACCACCACCACCACACACATACACACACACACATCCACGAACCCCCACCCCTTCGTTTGTTTTTCTGTTTTTAAATATTTTGGAAATTAATTCTCTTCATGAGACAGGTTCGACGGTTTGAGCATACTGATTCATCCAGAACAAAGCAATTAACCTGCAAAAATGTACCGGAACGTTTCACGTTTGGGTTTCCACTGAATAAATACAAGGAAAATCAGCAATATCATTACCAACAATTCCCCAATCTGTGCAAACAATTAATGTGCGTCGTAGCCTAGCAATGAGCATTGTCGCTGGTTTAACTACCACCTCAAATAAATAACAAGTAACTTCCAAATTAACCATAGGAACAAAGTGAAATTTAAAGCTTTTGTTAAAATTGTTTGCCTCTATATAGTATAGAAATGTCATGTTTGTAGCTTAATCCGGAGCAAAGTAATTAAGCCGCAAATATGTGCCAGAATTTTTCATGTTTGGGATTATAATTAAACTAGCTGATACCCGCGAATTCGTACGCGTGGATTAAGAATTTCTTTGCCAGAATTGAATATAGAAAGTTTTTGGTAACGAAGGATTGGTCCCAAACAACACCGAGTCAGCATAATATGACAGGAAAGCCATCACTATATCATTCTACCATGGAACCTGTCTCTTGAAGAGAATCAATTCCCAACATATTTAAAAACAAAAAAAACAAACGAAGGTGTTGGGATGAGGGGGGGGGGGGGGTTGTTAACTAAGGGTAGCTGTATTTCAGATTGGTCTTTTCTTCCTTCTTCTGCATGAGCATCCAATTCTTGGGTTCTAATAACTTTAGATGCTCGTGCTCTGCTAGAGCTACAACTTAGGCCAGTTTACGCCCACAAGGCATGTCAAAAAAGAAAAGAAGACAAAATGAACTGGTGTCAGAAACATTTAAGCAGACGCAAAGTAATATGACAGAGAAAATCTACATCTATATTAAATAATACGTTTTTATCTCTAAACAAAATTTATTTACAAATTATTCACTAAGATAATGCGCGAGAAGCACACCTTGAGCAACCGACCTAACATTACAGACTAACACACACATCCGTCTCTCCGTCACCATTCCATAAGTTCTCAAAATTTCGTGACTACAACTGTTAATCGTACCGAAAAAAAAATGTCCTGTACCCTCCCTACAGATTTTCTTGTCAAATTCCGTCAATACCGGTATAGGCATTTATTCGTCATAACGTAACAAAAAGGTAGAGACTTACTTCCGCATTTATAGTATTATTACTGCAGATCACACACACACTGACTGCGAATCACCCCTGAGCAGTCAATATACTTAAAAAAAGTGCACACCTACAGCATTGCAAGACTACTTACGATTTTCCCCGCATTGCACCCCTAAATTTGTGATATCTACAGTTTAACATTCATTCAGAATAACCGACGGTCCAGGCGTGACTCTTACGATCAAAAACAATTATTAAAAATCTTTGCCTCCATTGGGATTTGATCCGGCGATACAAACGTCAGTAAGCAAGCGCGTTAACCAACGGGCCACCAGGCCACAATAGTGTATGGAACTACAGAGTCTTTCACATCCTAAACGTCGGTCTATGTTCGTTTCGGTAATTTTTCAAATTTACGTGACAATATGACGATAAATTGTTCAACCAAATATAGACAGTATTTTTCTCCATGTTTCAAAGGAAAAGTGTGCAAAGTTTCATCGAGTTCGGATGAAAACTGTGGATTTGTATGAAGAATAAACAAACAAATATTCATCTTTTTATATATAGATAAATACGGGGGAAAACTCCAATATCAGATTTTTCTTATGATTTAGGGATGAAACCATATATGTGTACCAAATTACTTGTTTATAGGATTACTGGAAGTACAGTGGAATTTTGATGTCGGGATGTTGTGCCGAAATAAAATTTCGAATTTCAATAACTTCAAAAGTAAGAAAAGGAAAGAAGTATAATTAAACACTTTAGTTAAACATATTAAGCTCACTCTACAGTGAAAATCTGAGCTTTATAAAGTAATTAGGGTGGAAAGCGATTTTACGTTAGGGGTAGGTAAGGGATTTGGTATACGAAAATTTACGAGTTTCAGACTTTTCTTATAATATGTGGGTAAAATTTTATCTGTGTACCAAATTTCAGCTTTCTACGGCTACGGAAAGTGCCTTAGAATTTTGATGATCATCAGTCAGTCAGTGAGTGAGTGAGTGAGTGTCAAACTCTCTGAAGTTTGCATCCGAATAACATACGAACTAAGAACAGCAACACAATTAAATTAGGTACGTTTGCTAATATTGCTTATATCTATGCATAACAGAAATTTGAGACATGCAGCATAAATACGACCGAAGAAATTGAGGTTCAAAAATGGCCCGAATCGATTCGAGAAAAGGGTAGGCAGTGCCGCCGTTGACTCGACTTGTCGGGTGCACTGCCGTGCACCCAAATTTCCAGCATTTGGCGTCATTCGGGCAGCGACAAAGCGAGGGAGGCTAGACAGTATTTGTACGACTCTAATGTCCAGCCAGTATACAGCCCTATCTCCGTAAATAGATAAAGCGTTTCAATGGTAATGAGCGTCCTCCTAGCTCATACAGAAGTATTACATGTGATCATGGAATAAAATAACTTGTGTACCTGTTCTGGAAGCGAGATTCCTATAGAGCGCTGCGGAAAAAAGTGACTAAACATTAGTGGGAAAGTGCCTTAAGAAAGGCATTAGGATATTAATGGACTCTAGGTAAGCTGTCTTCAGACTTAAATACTTATCCGCGCAATCTTAAAAAGTGTAGTGGTTTTTACATTCCAATTCAAAGCAAGGGATAAGTCACGACGACAAATACTTGTTCATTTTAAAAGTTGCGAATCTCGAAAGTTAAGTTTGATACCACTAAAAGTACAAAAATTGCGAAATCGAAAAGGAACCAGAATCAACTCCGTTTTTGGATTCTAACCTACGAGATAAATGTATGAATTTTTATCGTGACCCCGTAATCGCTTGACAACTGTAACTTGAACTTAAAAATTCGCTCAATATATATCGTCGAAGTCACCCGAGAATAAATACTCGCATCTACTGTTTGAGCTACACTGGGGCCACTTATTCTCTTTGAGCTATCGTACATAAAAGGCGATGCCACCGGCAAATGACGAGGGGTGAGATATGATAAAAGATTTCCGATCAACACTCACTACAAACAACTGCTTCTCCAACTGTACCAAGGCAGAGGTCTTTTAGACTACCCTGATAATTCAAACATAATTCTTTGTCAATTCCCACAAACGAAATTCATAAAATTAATATAATCTATCTAATTATATATGTACAATTACAGTAAATGATATCACCCGAACGGTGAACTCACATCACAACAAAAGTTTCACATCAAACCACCTGGTACCTCTTGCTTAGTTATAATTCTTTAAAATGCAATGCACAATTCCTGGCTCTGAAGGTGGAGGATTATGCGTTCCTGGTTCAAATGCCCTCTGAGCGGTAGAAAAACATAGTCCCTAAATTAGCATCACAACCGATTTGCAATATTTGTAATGCTTGCGTTTTCATTAAATTCGTAACACCAGAGTTTAATTTATTACTGAATACATATTTTGTATGTCTACATTGCATTAATCGCTAGTTGATATTGGCCATACTATTCTTTCGAGATTTCAGTGTAGGAGTGTAACATCCTTCATAATTAAAAACTGCGGCTTGGAGTGGTGGCATAATGGATTAAAGAAATGGAATCGTCTAAAATGATCAAGCTACAATACTTTCAATATCTCGGTTTCTTGTAGTGGGCTGAGTTAAATTTTTTATGTTAATAAATGTGTAATTTTTTTGCTTATTTAGTTTGTGTGACCCTAAATTGTTTTATTGTTGATCTAACAACTGGTAGCATAAGTTCAACAAAACAAATACTGCTCGCTGTTCGGCAATGTTTATAATGAAATGTTCCTTCAACAACATGAGTTTATTAGACATGAAATCTTAGAGACACCTTGGCCGATCAAGACCTTCATACTACTATTAATAATGCCTTCAAGAACGAACGCTTCCACTTTACTTAACCTCGAAATTTAACATAATTTATTTTAAAGACCACCCATTGTGCACTTTCTACATATGCCGATTTTTACAAATTAAACCAAATTTGCAAGATTAAATAATTTATCTTTCTGTTGTCGGTAGTAGTTGTGTCGTGTTTCGGTGAATCGAATGATCTCGAACTATATGAAAATCACAAAAAACTGAAATTGGAATATAATTTACTCTTAATGAAAACCGCGAATCTACTTATAGTTTTGAACCAAATAGCGCTACCTACACTACCTCCTGATATATATATATGCTAGCCGACACCCGCGACTTCGTACACGTGAACTTAGAATTTCATTTCCAGAGCCAGAATTGAATATAGAAAGCTGTTAGTAACTTAGGATTGGTCCCAAACAACACCGAGTCGGCATAATATGACAGGAAAGCCATCACTATATCATTCTATCGTCGAACCTGTCTCCTAAAGAGAATCAGTTTCCAACGTATTTACAATCAGAAAAACAAACAAAGGTTATTTCTGGTGGGTAAGGCAGTCAAGGATTGGAATAAATTACAAAGAGAAGTGATGAATAATTTGTCAAAAATGCTTCAAGATTTTAAAATCAAAATTCGTAGAGGAAAACAGTGGAACAATGGGTACATAGAGAAAATCTCAGCAGAACTTGGACTCCATCGAAAAATAAATTAAATTAAATCTTACAATCAATGGCAATTCTTTTTTATATTAAGAACGGCCTAGCTGCTCAGTGGTTTACGCGTATGACTGGAGTGCGAAAGGTCCACGGTTCGAATCCCTGTCCCAGAGGGGATATTCATTGGCTCTTAACCCTATCATCAACTTTGGCACAGCTTGCTGCCTCTGATGAAGTATGCCACAAAGCTTCTGGGATTCGGATACTTTGTTAAACTCAACAGCGTTAGATTAGGTAAGGAGGAATGGAACTGGCCACCCTGTCTCCGAGTTTACCTCCTTCGGGAGGGTCAAATTAACATTGTGTTCAATACGAAGTTTATCTTTATTTTAGATTGAACAACTGCTATGGAAAATTGAGTACTGTTTCAGTTAACAATGATAATATCATCACATCTGTTATGAATAATGATAGAAATTTTATCTCAACAGAATTGGTTATCAACTACTGTTTTCATGAATCCTTTATTCAATATATATGAATTATTTGCGTCATCAGTCCCAGTGCTGTATTGCTAAAATACGCGTGACAGAAGATATCCCTGGGGCATACCCTCATGTTCCCCAGGCGTCTGGTGCGACTGTTGGTCATACACTCCTGGAAATTGAAATAAGAACACATTGACGCCGGTGTGTAAGACCCACCATACTCGCTCCGGACACTACGAGAGGGCTGTACAAGCAACGATCAAACGCACGGCACAGTGGACACACCAGGAACAGCAGTGTTGGCCGTCGAAGGGCGCTAGCTGCGCAGCGGTTGGGCACCGCCGTAGTCAGTGTCAGCCAGTTTGCCGTGGCATACGGAGCTCCATCTCAGTCTTTAACACTGGTAGCATGCCGCGACAGCGTGTACGTGAACCGTATGTGCAGTTGACGGACTTTGAGCGAGGGCGTATAGTGGGCATGCGGGAGGCCGGGTGGACGGACCGCCGAATTGCTCAACAAGTGGGGCGCGAGGTCTCCACAGTACATCAATGTTGTCGCCAGTGGTCGGCGGAAGGTGCACGTGCCCGTCGACCTGGGTCCGGACAGCAGTGACGCACGGACGCACGCCAAGACCGTCGCATCCTACGCAGTGCCGTAGGGGACCGCACCGCCACTTCCCGGCAAATTAGGGACACTGTTGCTCCTGGGATATCAGAGAGGACCATTCGCAACCGTCTCCATGAAGCTGGGCTACGGTCCCGCGCACCGTTAGGTCGTCTTCAGCTCACGCCCCAACATCGTGCAGCCCGCCTCCAGTGGTGTCGCGACAGGCGTGTATGGAGGGACGAATGGAGACGTGTCGTCTTCAGTGATGAGAGTCGCTTCTGCCTTGGTGCCAATGATGGGCGTATGCGTGTTTGGCGCCGTGCAGGTGAGCTCCACAATCAGGACTGCATACGACCGAGGCACACAGGGCCAACACCCGGCATCATGGTGTGGGGAGCGATCTCCAACACTGGCCGTACACTTCTGGTGATCGTCGAGGGGACACTGAACAGTGCACGGTACATTCAAACCGTCATCGAACCCAGGCGCCAGGTGGAAATGGCTTGGCATGCCGTTCCACAGGACTACATCCAGCACCTCTACGATCGTCTCCATGGGAGAATTGCAGCCTGCATTGCTGCGAAAGGAGGATATACACGGTACTAGTGCCGACATTGTGCATGCTCTGTTGCCTGTGTCTGTGTGCCTATGGTTCTGTCTGTGTGATCATGTGTTGTATCTGACCCCAGGAATGTGTATATAAAGTTTCCCATTCCTGGGACAATGAATTCACGGTGTTCTTATTTCAATTTCCAGGAGTGTATTTTGCTACGGAGTTGGCGATGAAAGGCTGTTCGAATTGTCCCATTCTAAATTTTTCGAATATGCATCCGTCTCTGGAGGTTGTCGGACTACAGTAGTTCTTTACCCAACTCTCATCGTCTTTCAGTAGGCCTGTTTTGCCCCTAACTTGGTTAAAGTAAAGTAAGCATTGAATTTTCTCATCCATCTTCAATCGGTGACCACTCAGGACCATCCGCCAAAACTCACGAAAATGCCGGAAATAATCCCGAACTATTTTAAATAAAACTCGATCAGTCAGAGATAGTTATCTTTGAACGTACAGTTTCTTTTTAATTTTATCAGCAATCAGTATTATAATTTTTATCTCCACCAAGTAAGGTACTTACTATATAATAATTGATTATTAAATCTTACGCAGTTCTAAATTATTTTTCTGTTAGGTTCACACTTCTATTGTTCTTAAATATTCCTTAACTATCCCAACAAATTAATTCATTTTCAAATACTCGTATGTTATACAATGATTAATAACATTTGTTTTCCATGAACAGAACTCCCTAATAGTTCGTAACACTCTTCAGCATATGTTGCACAATGATGAATAACTCCAAAATCTACATATATTTCCTACATATTAACCTTAGAAGATTTCATAATGACTTTAAACAGCAGAATACTTGTGCGATTTGAGGTATTACTGAATATAACCAGTGCTGGCAAACAGTTACAAACCCATCCCATCCTAAATAATGACCTCTTCTTGTTTCACTTAAACACCCACTCTAAAAAGCCTCAAATGGGCCCTTATTTCTCTTAATATAACCCAAGAACTGTTCCATGGTTCAGTGGGAGGAAAATCAAACCTCTGGTATGACTTCGGAGGACTTACTACCGGCCACAGTAGCACAATACGGTAATGCTACCCTAATATCACCAGTTCATGGGGAAAGAGTGAGGTGAAAGTGTAATGGTTTTTTTGCGTACCTGCTTTGAGTAGCTCTCGCTATCACTCAAACACGATTTAGGGAAAGAGATGCATGTGGCTATTGGTAATGTAACTGACTGAACTGAAGACTGGTCACGAAATTCGAGAGTGAAGTTGCGCCAGATGCCACCGGAATTCTCTGTACCGTGCTACCGACACAGTGGGATGTATGTGATGTCGGGGACGCCTATTTAGTAGGGTTCGTAACCGTAAGGGCGTAACACCATACCAAAAGTAGACACATGCTGTCTTATATTCTATTTCGGGCCAACTATGAGCTTAGACGGATACTTCACTGCTGGGGAGCGGGGATCTTCATCCCAGTTCGTAGTGGTGTCACCTCCACGATGCTCCCCATGGGCATCGTTGTCGACTGAAGGCGCTTCTCTTCGGAATAATGAAGGATAGAACTTCCATTTTCGATATGGTAGCGTAACTGGCTGCAGGTGATTGGCTTGAGTCAGGATAGGTATTTTGAAGAGCGTAAGCTCAGTAGTTGGTATAGGCTCACTAGTTTAAATGGCAATACCAGTACTCCATGTGTGTACTCACGTCTACGAGTGCCTGTGCGTCATCCCAGGTGACGTCCTGCTGCCCGCCGAAGTAGAACTGTCGTATCTGGGTGACGGCCTCAGAGCGCTCCTCTGGTGTGGGCAGGTGGATGTGAGGACCAATAGCGGCCTCAAAGTTGTCATTCAGCTGCTGCAGCATAGCGGCATCCGACAGGTAACCATCGGCTGCAGGACAACAGTGGTAAGGGGCGTCCATAAATTACGTGATGTAAAATAGGGCGGGGGGGGGAGGGTACGAAGTCCGGCGAAATCTCACCAAGGAAGAGGGGGGGGGGGGTCAAAGGAAATCTCACGTGAAGTTTTGGTTATTTTTGTTGAATTGGGGAGCTAAAAAAAAAAAGGAAGGTCTACAAATAACAGGAAAGTCGATTATAGGAGTTTTTGGTCGAAAAGTGGGGGTGTAACCAGCTTTGGTATGGTGAGATCAAAGAAAAAATATGTCTCAAAAAGTTCTCAGATCTGACCAGAGGGGGTAAGGAAATCCGGAAAAACGACTCATGTAATTTATGGATGCCCCCTAAATTTAATCGTCAGTGTGACATCTCTCCGTTTTCGATCGCAGCAGCACACGACGAGATATTATATACATGCTTAATTTTTTTAAGTTTGCTGGTAGAATGTAAAAATCGTATCATCGTTCCTAATTCAAAGTTCTCCACATTTTACTAGCCTCTAGTTGACTGATGAGAATCATCGAGGATTTAAACATATAAATGGTACTAATCAAAGACCGAGTTTCAACCTATAGGGATTTTTCAAATCATGTGACAGGTGCTCACCCTCTTTGACAAATACTTTTTGATTCCTGATAAAACCATAGATAGTGCAATGGAAGAACTGTTGCACCAAAATCTGTTGCAGTCGATGCCTCAACAGTACATAAGGTATTTACTCATATATACAGAAGTGTGACAGGAACTACAGACGGTTGAAATAGCTATTTTTGGTTAGTGATCAACTGAATTTGGCAAGGGGTTTTGAATTCCTATAGATATTTAAAAATTTACCGAAAACCAAAGTCTGTATGGGCGGACAGGTATTCGAACCAACGTCCTCCCCAATGTCAGTCCAGTTGTTACCCCCCCCCCCCAGGCTCGGTTTATTTTTTGCTAAATATGAAGGCTAATTATCAATGGAAGCTAAGCTCTTTTTTTCTTTCTTTGGGGAGTTAAGGCTCTTCCGCAGCGAGTCATCCGAAAGAAATATTGGCCTATGTTTAACTAACCATATAGGCATTTAGTAGGAGTGGTTTTGAAATCTGTGAAGAATTGAACTGTTGATTATCTGGGACTTCCCGGATGTCATGTATAATCCCTCGACCCAAACACCAGATTCCATCTATTAATTGCAAGAAGTATTAAGAAAGGAACTTAAATCGCATATTAAAATGCTTTGATGATGGATTCAAAATTAAGGTTTAATTTTTAGCTGGGAATGATGTGGTTAGTATAGGCTATATGAGAAATGAATGTTAATAAAATTTTATGACTTTTAATTCTAACTTAAAAATGCGTAGCTTCTTTGAAATATCCTTCACTTCTCTAAACATATATTATCTTTGTAGTTGTTTTCCTACAGGGTTTTCAAACATTCGTGTAGTCAAGAAGTAGTCGTGTAACTGATGATGTGCATTAGTAAGATTCGTTAGTTACTTAGAACGTGAAGGTTGAAACTGCCCATGTTTGGGTTCTTCAAGTCAGTATAGCAGAAAGTACGGAGAAGGAATTTTGAATTCCCGTCAAAGAGCTCCAAGTTATTTGGTAACTGGTTTAATAGGTTTTGTACCAGAAGTTCATATTCCAGGAAAAATCCATGGTCCTATTGGGTTGTAAAGTCTAGTTATACATAGTCGTCATGTTTACCATGCTACGAGTGACGCAGATTATCTGGGATTAAAATAGAATTGCGCAGGAATGTTTGTAGGGTTTGTATGGTGCAGCCCATATATAGGAACTCGTATATCATTCCACACACGCAGCTTCACTTCACAAACACCTGTTGTACGTAATAACTACCGAGGAGAGGGCAACAGGTGACCATCTCCCAACTGCCTTCATACGAGTAGTAGATTGGACGCTCGTGGATGCTGTGGCCTATATTCCCTCTGAAAAACATATACGAAGGTACGTAGTAAATATCGAACCATTATCAAATTTCAACTCCGATTTCCCAATTGTCTTTTTGTTCTGAATTTTCAATATATTTTTAAGTGATTGATAAGCAGGTGTCGATTTTAATATTTTATAAACTCAATGAATTTTGACGTTTGATTTTTTAAAAAAAAATCAGTTTGGTTACATTTTATATTTCGAATATACGAGTACTTAAATCCAGTAAAAAATGACGGGTTGAATACAGTGTTCTAGCAAGTCATGTCTTCTTAGTTTCTTAAATAAAAATAATTGTTATAAAATAAATCTCAGTGCAATTCTTCGTGACTTGCGCTGTAGTAAAATGTTTCAGTTGTCATCCTAACCACAAACTCCCCTAAAAAATGCCTCTAGAAAATGAATGTTTCGATCATACGCGAATTACTACGTTGACTGTGTCGCATGTTAGTGCCATTAATGCATCGCTTTGTAAACTTTGTTCGAAATATACACGGGTTCTTACAGTTTTCTTTTTTGTTAACCGTGATCCAGACAGATAATATAACGTTTGAATGGCTGACACAGTTACATGCGGCTGAAATAATGACCCCAGTAATATGAGTTTATTGAAGGCAAAGGAAAATAAAAATAAATCTTAACAACTCACACTATGCCACCTAATATTAATTTTAATTATAGTCTAGGTTGTAAAAATCGCGATCGGTGTGGAAATACTTTCGTTGAAACGAAGTAATGATTTCAGTAACAGGGTACCAATGAAAACATTTTAAATATCTTTTTTTTTTAAAATTAAACTACTCATTGCCATCTACTGTTACTATAACTTCAAATGCCAGTTGTAATTCTGACCGAGGCTAAATAACAATCTAATCGAAACTGACGCTACCATTGCTAATCGAAAATTAACGCTTTTATCATACATATCAATGGGCAAAGAATTTAATCGATATTTATTCATCGAACGAATATTAAATAAATATAAGCAACTAATATTCTATATGTTGATTTAAACGAAATAAATACTTTTATTTCAGTATTCTTACAATTCACTTATTCGCGGATGCTTAGTTAAACAGAACGCGCATAACCTACAATAACATCTCTTCTCGTTGTGAACAGAGGCGAGAAGTGTGACGTCATAGCGTGACGTCACGGCGTGACAGAACATCGTGACCAAGACTGACATTTTATAGGTATACATAATCAGCAGCTAAAAAAAAATTGAACGTTTTGTTACTCCAGTTACTGATTTGATTTTGTAATGATTGACGTAATTTAATTTAGTGGTGGGTCAGTAGATGAAGTGGTTTGGATCAACGCATCAAGTAACATGTGGATATCTGCCATCTGCAGTTTGTCCCGTTTACGAGCTAGAGGTTTCTAATAGTCACCCAGATAGCGTACCGTTAACCAGAGGTATCCGTTTCACCACTGACTCGGAAATCTAACTACGGAGACAAACTTGAGGACAGATTTTGCTTGGTTATATCCATTTTTTCAAACGTTCTTTCGCTAGTTAAATTAAAGTATGAACTTACTGATCATCATCCTGACTCCTTCACCCGAGGTGACGCCCGTGAGGACTGGGACGTGGTTGAAGCGACCACTCTTCAAACGTTCGGCTGGATCCTCCGTGATGACGGCGCCCTGTAGGTCTGGCTCTATGACTGGCGCCCACGCCAACCTGGACAGCTGCAGCGACTCCTGGAAACGGTACAGAGCTTTGCACTTACTTGTTTACTTTCGGGTTTTGCGCTGCGATTTATTTGCTGATAACGCCAACGTTTCGACCCCAACCTGGAGCCTTCGTCAGGGCTTCTGTCTATTTCGCCGACAAGTGCTTTTTTTTGATAGAC
Organism: Vandiemenella viatica; assembly: GCA_031002005.1. NCBI lineage: Eukaryota > Metazoa > Arthropoda > Insecta > Orthoptera > Morabidae > Vandiemenella > Vandiemenella viatica. The sequence goes on from JARYHS010012519.1 coordinate 70,567,464, forward strand.
TTGACACTTAATTCACTGTTTATTATCACAGGCAAAAATGATTTTGATTATCCGCCAAAGAATATTTTCTGTTCCAAAGAGGTTTCTGTATTACGGAGCGATCTTGTAGTTGTTACGTGTTCATTTGCTAACACACACTTCCACATTTGGCTTAAACCATAGCCGCTGTCTCTGATGAAATTGTTCGGATTTCTGTAAATTTCGATGGATTCCCTTATTTTCCTTTCTAAAAAATCCTTTGGCTTTGCTATGATCGTAGTTTTATCCCACTGAATTTTGTGGCATCCTTCTACATGATGTTCCGCCACTGCCGATTTCGTGGTTTGTTCTAGTCTCGAGTGACGAAGATGTTCTTTCACCCTAACGGAGACTGCGCGGCATGTCTCACCTATGTACACCTGACCTCAATTACAAAAATCCGAACAATTTCAACAGAGATGGCGGCTATGGTTTAAGCCAAATGTGGAAGTGTGTGTTAGCAAATGAACACGTAACAACTACAAGATCGCTCCCTAATACAGAAACCTCTTTGGAACAGAAAATATTCTTTGGCGGATAATCAAAATCATCTTTGCCTGTGATAATAAACAGTGAATTAAGTGTCAAGTCTATCAAAAAAAAGCACTTGTCGGCGAAATAGACAGAAGCCCTGACGAAGGCTCCAGGTTGGGGCCGAAACGTTGGCGTTATCAGCAAATAAATCGCAGCGCAAACCCGAAAGTAAACAAGTAAGTGCAATTTTCTATAATGACGCCTGCGAAAAGTGTGAAATTTTATGGTACAGAGCTTTGTAAGTTATCAGTTTATCTTATCGCCACCCGAGGCGCCACCATGCAAACTGAGGTATTGTTTACTCAGGGTTGAGCACTGTGTGTTTGTTTTCGTTTGCGATGCAGTCTGTCTACATGAATTTACCAGTGAAAGAACTGAATGTGCTACGCGTATTTTTTAAGTACTGAGCATGTAATATGATAAAGTGCACTAAGCAAGAATTAAAAAAGAGATGAAAATTCACAACATCAAAGTCAATTAAGACTTGAAAGTACCGTTTAATTTGGACCTCTTGCTGGGTGTTTTGCTCCTCGGTTTTTGAACCGCTTGAAATCATTTAAAAACTTCTAAATGTTTGATTTTAGGCCAAAGTGATTTTATCACTGTTTTTAGAAGGGTTTTTGGGTTGTATTTACAGCTTATGCAGAAGAGAAGAACTCTTAAACATCAATCAAACATTGTTTGAAGTTGAGCTTGTTCTCCTGTGTGTTAATTTCCCAAAGATTGGTTTAGCGAGTTATGTTTTCGATCACTATAAAGATAATATTAGCAATTAGTTTTTTATTACTTTTTTTTTGGTCTAAAAGATCTGTCCATGTTGCTCGTGGGTCGATTGGCGGCAAATTTAAATTTGGAACCGCTGGAGATTTTAACTGCCGATTTCTTTCGTGTAAAATTTTGTTTACATTACGAAGTGCACAACATAAACAAAAATCGCCTCAACTCAATTATTTCTAGAAGAGGTTGATACAATCACATTATATTCTTAATTGAAGCGTGAAGATCAAGTTACCACTAACCACAGCTGTCAAACGATGAATTAAAATATGATTCTGCGAAACGGCGACTACACACTCGGGTCCACTTCGAGGGTGTTTTTCTATGCTGCAGTTGTATGTATAATCCAGCGCTTTCGCTGGTCTTTTATCTTCTGGAAAAACGTAATAACTGAAGCCCTTATTCGCTGAAATTGGGGAACATCCGCACACACAACAATTAAAATGCCTAATTTCATTTTTATTAAGCCATTTAGTGACGATTATACATGAAAAACAGTGCTAACATTCAACCGGAACTTTAGTACCTATATCACATTTCGGTGGCCATGTTGAAATTATAAAGCTATATTAAAATCATCCCGTAACCATCGCATAATTTTTTTTTATATATGTTATGTACCTCGAATAAAACAGGAATCTACTATTCTTACTATTTAGTAAAAAGGTTGAATTGATATTATTAGACAATTCTATTATCAGTTTTTCTAATTTGTTGTATTGAGAGAAAATGTATCTATAGCTAATTAAAACTTAATTGTGAGCAATAGCCTGGAGATATGTATGATGCTGTTATTAACTGGATTACAATTTCATGTTCTTCCGACATAAAGGCTAAATACGTATCTGTTGGAGGCCAGTACAATAATTTAAACTCAGAGTTTACTGTGTTAGTTTAATGATCATACGAAATTTCTAAATTATTAACCTTGTGACACAACACTAAAATATTTTTGAAGCTCCATGATTTGGATAGAAATTATAAGCAGACATTATTTAATTCGGAAATGAGAACTGAATTATTTCTAAGTAATTTATAACTATGACAGGCAATAGCATCAGCAGCCGTTAATCAGCAATAAAACAAAAAATTCTGTTGAGCCTAATATTATAGAAAATCTGATTTTTATTTGTGTCTGTTACCGTCCGGGGCCGGACGGACTCGATAGCGCGAGGTCATTCCGCTGCAAGCGGTCGGTGAGTGTAGACGTGTGAGTTAGCTGCCTGCACTGACCAGTGGTGTACTTCACGTTTATGTCAATCAGTTAGAATTAACCAACAGGATATTCTTCGATATTCATTGAGAGTGATTATCCGTTTGGTGCCTTTGCACACCTCAGTCTTGAGGTGTGCTACCTTTACAACAGTGGCATCTCTTCGTGGCGTTAACGCCTCGCGTCCGCCGGTGTTATTGTTAGTGTGAAGATATACTGTAAGTACTATGGCTACAGCAGTACGCAAAAATACATTGAAATTTTATTTTGACAAGTCATATGCACGACCCTCAGCGTATGTGGTCCATGAGTTTATTTTTCTTGATTGTGGCATTAACGAAAAAGATGTAGCCGGTTTGCAGTATGATTTTATAGGCATTTGCTGCTATGTTAAGCTGATAAACTCGGAAATATGTGAAGAAGTTTTGAAGAAAACCGAAGGGTCCTTAAAATTCAAACATTCGGATGGCAACGTGGGAACTGTGGCTGTTACCAACGCTGGCTTTGGCTTAAGATCAGTCAGAATTTACAACCTTCCATTTGAAGCGGACAACAGTTCGATTATCAATTCGTTAGCAAAATACGGGAGAGTAATCCAAATATCTAAAGAATCGTGGAGCAACAAATTCAGATTCCAGACGGACAATGGTGTTAGAAATGTACGCATTTATTTAGAAAGGGACATACCATATGTCGTGATTGCAGGTTGCAAGGGTTTCATCTCTTATCGTCGACAGCCAAAAACATGTGCCATTTGCGGCTCTATTGACCACATGCGAAATGAATTCAATAAACGAAGACCGTTACAACTACCTTTGAGCCAGCGGCAAACAAGCAACTCTGTAATATCTTATGCGGAAGTGGCAAGCGGAGAAATTCCTGCCCCTCCGGACGAGAAGGAAATCTTGCAAACACAACCAAACTTGGCCACGTCCACTGGCAGCAAGGAAGAAACAGGAACAGGTAAAGACGAAGTTGAGGAGCTCAAAAGGAAACAAACAGATGAACTTGGACAAATTATAAGTGCCAACCAGGAAAATCTCCGCAAGGCAATGCAAACAATGGGAAGCGAAAAAGACGACGGAAGTCTCCGCGAAAATCTCAACATCGATAGTAAATCAAGTAACGATGGGGAAGCGACTGGCGATACTACAGCTACAACAGAAACAACAGCAACTGTGGAAAGAGAACCTACGAAACAAAAAGATGGCAACCTAACACTACCATCCCAAGTCACCGCTGTTACTAGGTGTAAACTAGCACCTAAGAATCCAACAAAAATTGTCCCAATGGAAATGAATGTTACTGAAGACGCCGACGAAAACAGCTACGCCACCAGAAACCCAATTGACAGTAAAGAAACGCGGAAGCGCAAGTCGCGCGAACAAACGGAAGATCCGGCAAGGAAATACAAAGATAAATTAAAAGATGTAAAGCAGAATAGCATGACCAAGAAGGAGGAAGAAGGAAACAATGCGTCAACATGTTTACCAAATTTTTGCAGTAAGGAAGAACACAGCACGGCAGAACTATCAGATATGGAAACTGATGAGAATAATAAGAATACTGAGAAAAACCTTTCAAAAAAACATCAACAGAAAACAGATTGGACCGACCTTGTGGACGAATAAATAATCAACTAATATGCAGACCTATAAAATAGCTACAATAAATGCAGCCAGAATCACCTCCGACATCAAACTAAAATGCTTAAAAGACTACCTATACGCTGCTGACATAGACATAGCGTTAATACAAGAAGTCAACACTACAAAGATAGGCACTATATACGGGTACGAATCCTTGATAAATATAGGAAATGAAGCTGGCACTGCCATCCTTCTCAAGGAAGGTATACGATACGAGGAGCAGTTTATACTTATGAGTGGAAGAGGCATTTCAGCAGTAGTTCAAGATATTAGAATCATCAATATTTATGCACCTACCGGCTCACAAGGAAGAGCAGAACGGGCAGCCTTCTTTTCCCACGACGTTGTGAAGCTAATAACGGGTACAAAGAGACCAATCATAAACGACTCAGATCAACCGCCATAACGTACGCCAAGGAAAAATCAGTGTGGAGCAAAAAGACTAAGGAGTTTTATTTCCACTGCTTAAGAGAGCTATACCAAAACCCAACTCACCTAGCAAACAACAACATTGCGATTAAAAAAATGAAGGCCAAAATCACAAATGCAACTCGGAAAGAAATGCAAGGCTGCGAAGTAAGAGCAAGAATTACTTCAGTGGTACAAGAGGAGGAAGTTTCGTTATACTATATGATTAGAGAAATTAGGCGAGGGAAACGGAAAGTATGCACACAAATTAGAGATGACAACGGACGTATACTTAGGGAACAGCGAGAAATATTTAATCACATAAAGGAGTCGTACAGGAAGCTATATTCACTGGAAGCTAAGGACATGTCGCAGCTGCATAATGTACAACGCTACGTCAAAGAAGCAATAACTTATCAAGACAACATTAACCTAGAAAGTGGCTATACTGATGATGAAAGAACAGAGGCAGTAAGAAAGTCACCCCGGAACAAATCGCCGGGGAAAGATGGTCTGCCGGTGGAATTTTACAGTCAGTTTTGGGATATAATTGGGATCAAATTGATACAAGTATATAATGAGATCAAACAAGTCGAACAATTGCCAGTTGAATTCACCGAAGGCATCGTAATCATGATCCCAAAGAAATGGAAACCCAACACATGTATAGCGAACATGCGCCCACTGACATTGCTAAATTCTGACTTTAAAATATTCACAAGGGCCATTAACGGCAGGATGAAACCTTTACTCCACAAGATCCTAGGCCCTCATCAAAAGAGCTGCATACAAGGCAAAACAACAACGGAGGCAGCTGCTGAATATAGAGATCTGATATACTTAACATGGGCCAGCAATACTAAATCAGCACTTGCAGCTCTTGATTTCGACAAAGCATATGACAGGGTCTGCCACGAATTTCTACTAGCAAACTTACACAAAATGGGTTTCAGTGATCCCTTTGTCGCAACACGCGTTTAAGCATCCTAATAAACGGGCAACTCACAATTCCAATTCCAATAGAGATAGGCATCAGACAGGGATGTCCGCTGTCAATGACCTTATTCTGCCTATCAATAGAGCCACTTCTTCAACAGCTTCACCACAGACTGCCTGGATTAACAATTTTTGGCAACAAGTTGTATGCCGAGCCTACGATGATGATGTAAGCATAATAATCAACAACGGAGAGGAAATAACAGAAACTCGCAACATAATTCAATTATACTCTGAAGTAAGTGGAGCCAGACTAAACAAAGACAAATCCAAAATATTATTGCTAGGTAAAAAGAAGGCAAGAATCGGAAACAAATGGATACAAACCACGACAAAATGTAAGGTCCTTGGAATCAACTTAACAACAAACCCAAACGGAATGGTGGCAGCCAACTGGAAGGCAAATCTCAACACAATAAGAGCCTTGCTGCGAGAAAACAAAACAATAGCCCTCAGCTTGTTGCAGAAGGTGAGACTGGTCAACACCTATATATTAAGCAAGATATATTATACGGCAAGCATACTACCGGTCCCGCACAACATAGCATCCAGAATCGAAGCAGCTATATGCTGGTATATCTGGAGGGGAAATGTATTTTAAGTACCCTTCAGCACCTGCCCCTTGCCTTGCAACAAGGGAGGACTCGGGGTTGTAGACATCCAGATAGCAAGCACGAAGGTAATACTTGAGAACCAATGTAGCAGCCTTACGCAAACCCTCTTTTCGTCATTAAAGCCACCTAGCAGAGCGGCACCCGTTGATGTAAGCTACATCAACAAAATTTTACAACACGTACGAAAGTACTATATCGAAAAGAGTTACATCGGAGACATAAATGGAAAAACGAAAGAGGTCTACAAAGCTTAATGAACAACCGAAAGCACAGCGAAATAGAATCCAAGCACCCACGACTGGCATGGGGAAAAATCTGGCTAAACATACACAACAGAACTCTAGATCTAAAAACTAGGTCACTCTGGTATCTAGTGGCAACCGGAACAATAAGAACAAGAGAGAAATTAAACAGAATTCACCTCAGCCCAACACCCTTATGCCCAGAATGCAATTTAAATGATACAATACAACACCGGCTTATTTGCGGTGAAAGAATAAATATATGGAAATGGGTAAAGACAAAAATCGCAACTATAAACAGAACGAGCCCAAACACTATTGAATTAGAATAGTTATTAAAACCTCAACTGTGGCCATACCCGGAGACTAAAAGAAACAGCACTATTTGGATACTTGGCCAATACCTACAATTTCTCTAACAAAAAAAAACCTACTCTAGACGAATTTAAGTATAAAATCATAGAAAACCACAACAATATCAAAAAACTCAAGAATTACAAGGAGACCTTCCAAAATTACCTAAATGTAGTGCTTCAACTATAATAATAATAATAATTTATATTAAAAAATGGTCCTGTGTTTAGGGTTCAAGGTTGCTGAAACGACGGTTCTTGAAAAAAAAAAAAAAAAAGGCTAGCGAGCTGGCTTCGCGTTGCAAAGGTCGCCGGTTCGAGTCCGGCCCAGCGCGTGGAAGTATTGTGTTCGTCCTGTGATGTCCTTTCACTTGAGATTATCAACAACACTTGAAGAGACTAACACAACTGAGGAAAATAAAACACAGATGAAGCTAACTGATTGGCTAAAAAAGCAGAATGCTATTTTTTTAAACTTCCGGTGGCTTTCGAGTATCTTCCATGTAGATTTTTTTTTAATGTGTAGTTATCTGAAATTGTTATTTATAGAAAATTATTGTATTCATATAGAACCGATCATACCTCTTGAGAGGTTTGCATTTACCAGAAAACTAGACAAACCGCATAGATGGATTTGAGAAGCACATTTGTCTTCTTACAGTAGATACCCAAGGAGTAGTTATTTGTACTGTAAAATTTCCATATTTGTTTTTTGGAGCTAAAGGAAATAAAAACAGTGAATAAGAAATAACATCTTGCGACAGTACTAATGAATTCGGAAAAATGAAATCCGCTGTACGTTCCTAGCGCCCCCAGTCAGCTGCAGGTTTGGTATTTTTCCTGACTGTGCCATGTTTCAACGCTGGCGTTTGTAGAAAGACACTGAGATAACCGTCATCAGTAGCAGGACCTGTGTTCGAGGATAAATATTCTAATTGTACCTCTTTTCCTCAAAAACAATGCAGTGTATCATTGCCGCTGAGAACTGCAATAATCTTGGTAGCTTGTCTCAGTACCACCAATTGCAAAAGTTAGATTCATTGCGTATTCTCTAAAAAACTGGAATTATTCATAGTTGAACTATTCAGATTATCTGGCACTGTTCGTAATCTGTCTTCTTATCTTGAAGAGACTTTTGATATCAAAACCCTGAAGTACTTCATTCCCAAATCATGTAGATGGCTCATCAGTGGCCTAACATGACCATTAGCACAAGTTCCCTGCCAACTGTGAGTCATGCAATCGGCAAAGGACACACGTCCTCTCTTCAGTAAATCTTCGCTGCCACTAGGTGAACAATAAAAATGCGCTATGCAATAAGCGTAAGGTGAAGACAGAATTTCTGAATCAACATGGCATTTGAGCCATAAATTCAGTTTAACGGCATTGTAATATCTTCGAGTATTCATCTAATGAAACCCAATCTTCGATCGTAGATGCAGTTTCTGAATTTTGCAGGGTCCAAATCTTGTTGATTTTGAAAAAGAACTTTGTTCAGTAAATTATACTGCAGTTCTACAAAGCCGAGGCAGCCATATCAGAACTCTCCGTGACATCTACCTGTCCTCAGTATTGGTTAGTATCAACTTTCCTCGGCTAAAGAATTTTTAAGGAACGTAATTCAATCACTCCTAAGGTCTACCTTGGAGATGGCAACGTAAGTGGTAGAGTTTGTAGAAAAAGAATTAATTAGGGGTATAACACTCAGCAACATAATATTCACTAGTGTCTGCACTCTCGCTCAACGAAATTGGAGTACTCCAGACATTGGTTATTGATCTTGTCATTAAGTCAGCTGGCCTGAGTTTTAATCCTACAAAAACAATTTTTATCTCAAGCAGAAGGCTCCTCAAAGGTAATGTATAAGTAAGTAAAGTATCAGTGAGTAGATCTATGTTGACCATTTTGTAATTATGACCAATAAATTCGTCCCATTCTGGCTTATTTCTGCGAGACATTGAATTAATTTACAAAAGGGAAACCTGAAAGTCAGAAGAGCTACAGATACTAAAATTTCTATTTTCAACATGAGAAGAAAAATAATGAGCAACAGACTAAAGACCGCTTAAAATGGGTAGAAACATCTTTGAGAAAACAGACATCTTGAAATGGTAGCGGGCTGGCAATACTGGTCTCAGAAAAGGAGATAAATGAGGTAGATCCGTCGGAAGACCATCACATTAATATTATAACGACGAAGTTATACCTAAAAAAGACCTATCTTTGGTCATGATTCTAAGACACTACACACTAGATGATTGAAACAGTTGACGATTGTGTAGATACTTAGAGAGTGAAAGGTGATAAAGGCCACAACGACGCGCCCTAACGCCCCACAATAAATTTAGATTGATATACGCACAAGCTAACGAGCAACTTGAAGTATGGGCACACAGGCAATAATAAATCTTTTAAAACTGCCGTAGTTACCAAAAAACCATTTCTTGTCTGAGGAGAGTCTGCAGTTTCACTCATTAAGCAAACCTCATAGGTGATGACGTCGAGATCATTGCCGATGAGGTCGCTGGCGTTTCTTGAGCGGAGGAAGTCGACCAGGTCCTGTGAGTCGTTGGTTTGTAACCCGAGCAGCTCTCCCAGTCTGAACGCTTTGTCACGAGCTCCCTGCAAGATGCCCCAAGGAACAACCGCTTGTCCGTTCTGGATGATCGCCTGCTGGAATAGACCTGCGAAGAACCAGACAACTCCTTACATATCAAGACATGTATAAGACGCAACATTACTTCCACCACAACACAATAAAAATTAAGATTGATTCCCAAAACCAGGTTTTACATTTGGTAAACAGCAATACCTTTTTTGCGGCGTTTAATTACATTTCTACAACAAAGGACATATACCCTGAAGAGTCAAAGAAACTGGTATAGGCATGCGTATGCAAACACAGAGATACGTAAACACTCAGAGTATGGCGCTGCGGTCGGCAACGCCTGTATAAGACAATAGGGGGCTGGCGCAGGTGTTAGATCGGTTACTGCTGTACAACGGCAGGTTATCATGATTTAAATGAGTTTGAACGTGGTGTTATAGTCGGCGCACGAGAGATGTGTCACAGCATTTCCGAGGTTGCGATGAGGTGGGGATTTTCCCGTACGACCAATGTACTAGTGCACCGTGAATATCGGGATTCCAGTAAAACATCAAATCTCCGACATCGCTGCTGCCGAAAAAAGATCCTGCAAGAACGGGAACAACGACAACTGAAGAGAATCGTTAAACGTGACAGAAGTGCAACCCTTCCGCAAATTGCTGCGGATTCCAATTCTGGTCAAGTGTCAGCGTGCGAAACATTCAACGAATCCTCGTCGATATGGGCTTTCGGTGTTTAAACTCTTCTGCTGGCCACCAAACTCCCCAGACATGAACATTATTGAGCATATCTGGAATGCCTTGCATCGTGTCGTTCAGAAGAGATCTCCAACCCCTCGTACTATTACGCAATTATAGACAGCCTTGCAGAATGCAATTCCCTCCAGCACTATTTCATACATTAGTCGAGTCCATGCCACGTCGTGTTGCGGCACTTATGCGTGCTTGCGGGGGCCCTACACGATATTAGACAGGTGTACCAGTTTCTTTGGCTCTTCAGTGTAGAACAATTGTAATAATGACGTCTTACTACAGCAATTCAGTTCTGTGTGACCCCAATGTCTCACTCCACTTTATAATACTCTGATTTCAAGATAAAATTTATTAACTTAATAATAAATTTCAAGCGTTTTCTGAGTTGCATGTAATTTTTATTATCATTAGACTAGCGTTTAGCACGTTATGATCAAACATCCATAACACTGTTTCGAGAAAACTCATGATTTAATTTTACAATAGTGTTACAAAATTTACACCTACTAGCATCAATAATTTATTATATTATTTAGAGAAACAAAAATTAATGTCAAGTAAATTCAACCATTATTTCGAAATCTTTTTAGGCTGTTTACGAAATAGGTTTTCCTTATTCAAATTCATTACTGTAAACATTTCATGAGCTCTTATGTATTATAGTAATTCCAATAACGTTTTACTGTCTGAGGTCAGTCGTGTGGAAGGTCGAAAACAACGTAAATATCTGGAAAACATTTGAGCTTAAGGACCAAGCGTGACACTTATCTCCTTGTCTCAAGCCGAGATTTTTTTTTTTTTAAGTTATATGTTGATCCAATTCTATTAAATTAGCAGCTGATGAAACTTCTTTGGTGGAGGGCATCACAACAATGGGCAAAAGGGAAGAAGGAAGGCAGAATGATTCAGGAAGAGCGATGGGAAACTCGGTGCCACAACTGGGGCGGTCCGAACAGTTGCGGAAATAATAGGAACAGGACCGAAGAAACAGAAAAGCAGGACTACTCGAAGGACGATGACATTAACAATGGAGTAGAAACTATACAGGATAAGACCGATGAAGGACATATACAGAGTTTGAGCCGCAATATACTAATGCCTTGTCAGAGAGGATGCGTAAAATTTTACAAAAGAAGAACCACTCAGATGGTGGGAATGCCTTAAGTTTTTAGATGAAGAGGAATCGCAGATCGTCCCGAGAAGTTGTGACTATAGTTGGCGGGAAGGAGAAGTTGGACGGTTGATTAAAATTGACGTGGAGAACGACAACAGTCAAGAGAAGTGTTGTGGGAAGAAGGAAAATTATGCTGAAGAGGAAAGCATGTTAACAGATGAGCTTATACCAAGAGGAATTAAAGAATAAAATTTTTAGAGTTTGTGAGAAGATAACGATGGCTCTGATGATAGTGAAGAAGAGGAGGAGAATTTGTATTTGTGCAGCGATGAAGATAATAGTAACGAAAACGACGAATGTGAAGAAGAAGAAAATAGAATATTAAGAGATAAGGAAGAAATAAGATATTTTATTGTGAGGAAATACCGCTGTATTAATGGAGAAGAAAATGCAGTGCCAGAGGGGGCAGATATTCAAGTTTTAGGTAACAAGTTCCATGGTACGAGTTCAACTGTGAAAGATGAAGAAACTGAGGTATTAAATTGTATGTTTGATCACGAGGAAGAAGGAGAGAGAATGATAGAAAGTGATGGTGATGAGTGGAGTGCATATGATAGTCACCGTAACAACAGAAATATGGATTTACGTCAGTTACATCTAAGCGATGGAAGTGAAATGGAGTTCTTAGAATGGTCTCGCGGAGAATTTGAAAAGGACTTATTGCAAGAAGAAGATTTGAACGATGGAGAAGAAGAAATGAAGCATCCGGTATTTGCGATGAAATTATTTAGGTCGAACGGTAAAGCGTTGGCAGACACTGACTGTGAGTTAACGGCCTTATACATTATATGCTCGTATAGTGAAAGATAATAAAATAACAGAAATTACGGTGCAGAAAGTGCAGGTTATTGGTGCTACAGGGACATTGAGTAAATGAGTAAAAATACATATTTTGTTGGAATTTGAAATAGAGGGCGTTGCTATGGAGCATACCTGCTTGGTGGTACCTGAGCTTAGTATCAATTGTACTTTAGGCATGGACTGGCTTAGCAAGTTTAGAGCTTTAATAGACTATCACAAAGAAGAAATGGAAGTCTGGAAAAAGGATGAGAATCATACAATTAAGTTTGGTAGTGGATCGTTGACAACCAAGAAATTGCAGAGGGATGTAAAAATACGAGCAGTATATAAAGTGGTAATGGAAGCAGGAGATGTAGAAGAAATAGAAATAGAAGAAGGAGGGAGAAGAAATAGGGTGGGGATGAGTAATATAATGGATATTGATGAGCCGAGTGGAGTGACAGCGAAGCAAAAGGAAGATTTGAAAAGAATTTTGAGAATATATGAGGATGTGTTTTCTGATTGTCGTGGGGTAGTAAAAGGTCATCTGAAGATAAAATCTCATACCCCATTTTTTGTGAAACCTTATCCGATACCGTTGGCGAAGAGGGAGGCCGTGGAGCAGGAACTCGACAAAATGATTCGCTGGGGCATCATTGAGCGGAGCAGTAGCCAATACAATAATCCGTTAATAGTAGTTGGTAAGAAAGATGTATTAGTATGATTAGTATTGGATGCAAGAACCTTAAACAAGATAGTAGAGAGAGAAACTGATCGCCCAGAAAATCTTGAAGAAATATTGCAGAGATTCCATGGTTTGAAGTATATGACAAGTTTGGACTTATCCACATTATATTGGCAGATTCCATTAGCTTTGGAGTCGAGAAAGTAAACCGCATTTTTATTTGGTGGCAAATGTTACCAATACAAGGTGATTCTTTTTGGATTGAATATTTCGGTCTCCGCATTTATAAGAGCCTTGGATCAAGTATTGGGAGATTATTTATTGAGCAATCTATCTATTTACGTCGATGATATACTGATAAGAACAAGCACTAGGGAAAACCATTGCGAAATTTTAGCAGATGTGTTGGAAGCTTTACAAAGAAGGGACATGACACTGAAACTGTCAAAGTGTGAATTTGTGAAGAAAATTTTTTTGGGAGATCAAGTAGATTCAGAGGGAATATGTACAGACCCCGAGAAAATAAATGCAATTGCTCAATTTCCAGTGCCAAATAACAAAAGACAGTTGAAGTCATTCTTCTGATTATGCGGGTTTTACCGAAAGTTTGTGTCTGATAAGTCATTCAATGATCCTCACCTGGCAGAGTTAAGGAAGAAAAATGCAGCTTGACTATGGACGGAGCAGTGTCAGCAGGCGTTTGAGAAGTTAAAGAAGGAATTGAAAAGCAATTAGATGTTGTATCATCCGGATCTGAACTTGCCTTTTTGCATGGGAACTGATAGCTCTAATTATGGTCTGGGAGTACATTTATTTCAATTAGTGAGTATTGGTGGAAAAGAAGAAACACGATCAATTCCATATGCTAGCCGTGTGCTAAATAAACACGAACGATCTTATGGAATATCTGAGAGGGAAGCATTGGCTATTGTTTGGGGATTCGGAAAGTTTAAATATTACTTGTGGGGGCACAAGACTATTGTTTTTACGGACCACAAAGCGTTGACCTTCTTGTGCGAATGCAAACGTATGAATAGTCGTTTGATCCGATAGGTATTATTTCTTCAGCAGTTTGATTTTGAAATAAGATACAAAAAGGGAAGTGACAATCAAGTTCCCGATGCTTTATTACGGCTTCCGTTAGGAACTAGTAACTTCGAGGACAATATGGGACCTGTTAAAACTATTAAGATGTTCTATACGAGGGGAGTGACACATGAAAAAACGATCAAGGACATTTGTAAAAATCTGAGGAGTGCGAGGTATCCATTTTAAGACGATAATTAAAGAAATCCTGGTTGGTCTTACCAATACTTCCAGGTTCTTTTGCAATCTCTTCTATAATTGATAGCACGTTCCAGACGATAAATGTGTGCCCCCAGGATATCGTCTCACACGTTTTTTGGCTATCACCTCACAGATTAAATTTAGCTATACCTACTCTTCTCTATAAAATCAAAGTATTTGTTGTTTTATAACAACTACTATTTATTAACACATCTTAATCAACTCAAATAATTACACTTCTCGTATTCATTAAGTCAAATACAAACAACGGCGCTTTGTTACATACAATAATCTCACCACCATTCTTCATATATCAATATGCATCTCTTTGGCTAAAACAAAACAATACAATTACAGCCTGCCAACTTCAACATAACAAAACATATTATGAAAACTTAAATTTATCCCTTTTTACACATACTATTACACTGTACGACCTTGTATTAAAAGAAATAAATTCATATATTACATAAGTCGTAAAATTATTACTATTATTATTATTATTATTATTTCAATGTCTGATGAAGTGGGACCTCACAGGAGGCAAAATGAAGATGAGTGTTTGAAGCTAATAAAGCAGTATCTAGGGGACATGAAGAATACTAAATTGCCTAAGTATAATAAGATCCATGAAGGAATTCTATTTAGGAGAACGGATGAATTGTCAGATGACTGGAAAATTCGCTGGCCGACGAAGTATGTGGACGTGATAATAGACTATGTACATTTAAGTTATGGTCATTATGGAGCGGCTAAGTGTACCCAAAAATTAAAGGAGGCATTATTATCTGATAATATGAAGAAGAGAGTATTCCAGAGAGCAGCCAGTTGTGATCGGTGTCAACGGACGAAAGTTTCAACTACACCAATTAAAGGCTTAATGCAAAACATATTACCGGAGAATGTGCTAAGTTAGTGGCGGTGGATTTGTATGGGCCTCTGCCAAAATCTAGATATGGATTTGCATACATTTACGTAATGTTAGATGTATTCTCGAAGTTTGTGCGGTTTTATGCAATAAAAAATTCTTCAGGCAAAATATTGGTGGACAGGATGGAGAAAGATTATTTTAAGAACGTGGGATTTCCGAAAGCAATATTATCGGACAGTGGTAGTCAATTTACATCAAGACGATGGGCTCAATGTATGGAGGAAAATAAGGTAAAACATGTGAGGATATCAGCATATTATCCAGCGAATAATCCTTCTGAACGGGTAGTGACAGAAATTGGTCGACTAATCCGAAGTTATTGTAGTAACAAGCATACGACATGGATAAATTACGTCACCGAGTTTGAAGATGTAATAAATACAGTGCCTAGTGAAAGTACTGGTTACACGCCATATTTTTTAATGTACAATAAAGAGGCGCCGAATCTCATCAAAGACTTAGTCGACTTTCCAACAAGACAAAATAAGCCCAAAGAGGATATATTTACAAAGTGGAAGAGAGAATGAATAAAAAAGCAGAGGAAAGAAAGAAAAAGCGTGACCGAGGACGAAAACCTCTTCGATTTAGTTTGAATGGTCTGGTTTTGGTAAAGACGCAAGAGCGATCAAGTCAAATAAACTCTGAAATAATAAAGTTCTTCGATATTTATCATGGGTCGTTTAGGGTAGAAGGGAAGCCACATAAAAATGTATATTGGTTAGTTTATCCTAAATCGGGAAGAAAATTTGGACTACATAATGTAGCGGATCTTAAATTGCATGAAAATGAGAGATGATAAGGTGAAATGATGAATGATTTGTGTAAATAAGTGAACAATAAATTGATAATCTGACAGTGGCGGTGAGTTATTTCTGATGTGTTTGAAGAGACAAAAGTGTGCCCAAAACATTGTAAACAAGCTGTGTAAACGAGCAATGTCTGCTGAACGTGTTGCACTTTACAACAAAAATAATCAATTATTTTTAATAATAAAATATGCTGATTTATTGTATAGTGGGGTCATGTGTGAGGTCCCAAATCAGACATTGAAATAATAATAATAATAGTAATAATTATACGACATCGTTTTTATGCAATGTATGAATGTATTTTTGTTAATACAAGGCCGTACAGTGTAGTAGTATTATAAAATGGAGTAAATTTAAGTTTTCATAATATGTTTTGTTGTGTTGAAGTTGGCAGGCTGTAATTTTATTGTTTTGTTTTAACCAAAGAGATGCGTATTGATGTAGGAAGGATGGCGGTGAGATTAATGAATGTTTTTAAGTGCCGTTGTTTGTATTTGACTTCGTGAATGCGAGAAGTGTAATTATTTTAGTTGATTCTAAGTGTTAATAGATATTAGTTGTTATAAAACAACAAATACTTTGATTTCATAGAGAAGAATATAACTAAATTTAATCTGTGAGATGATAGCCAATATACGTGTATGACGATATTCTGGGGCAACACATTTATCGTCCAGAGCGTGCTATGAATTACAGAAAACAGGTGTAAAAGAACCTGGAAGGAGTGGTAAGTCAGAGCAGGATTTCGTTAATTATGGACGCTAAAAAGATAGAGAAGAAGCAGTAAATAAAAAGGACAGGAAACCTCGCAAGACACGAAGGTTGAAGGAACAGGAGAAAGACGTGGACCTTGACGACGATGAAAACAAAGCAGAAGAGGACGAAGGGCCGGATGAGCAGCCTGCTAACAGCAATACCGCCAACATGGTGAGCCACTTAGCGCTAAACGACGTTACATTAACAGATAATGACGAAAATTCATCACAGTTACAAGGAATTTGAATGGCTGAGGACGAGAAATCAATACAGAAACTCAAGTATTAGGACTCCACTGGAATACAACTGATATATTCTTCTTCAACGTGAAGTCCTTATAGATAAAGTAGTGGAGGGGTTCTCAACGAAGAGAAAAATACTGCAGACCATAGCCACGCCCTTTGATACACTTTGCTTAGGATCTCTGATTTCCACAGTAATTAATGACGTAACTGCGTTTCAGCTGGTTTGTAGCAATTCACTATCAGTGAAGGAAACTCTTCAACATCTTGCCCAGAAAGGATTTACATGGATTTACATGGAAATTTACTGTGGTGGGGAGTATGGTGGGAGCGAATGGTTGGCTGCACTAAATGCTGCCTGCGAAAGCTGCTTGGAAGCTCCAAGATGGACTTAGAAGGATTGTAGACGGCTCTGAAGCCGCTTTTAAATCTAGACCCCTGGCGCAAAACGAGAAGAACGGAGACGTACTTATTCCGTCACACTTCCTGGGCTGAGGGTCACCCTCATCACTGTCCTCTGGACCAGAATACGCAACAACTACGCCAGTAAAGGAGTTTAGATTGCATCAGAAGTAGGCAGATCACTTTTGAAAGCGGTGGAGTAAGGAAAACTTTTTGATCCCTCAAGAGCTGGGAAATAATAGAAAGAAATCAGCAGATTTGAAAGAAGATGATGATGTCCTTCTACAAGAATATTATGTGCGGTCACGTCACATGTGGAAGAAGGCAAGAACTCAGGATATAATCATCAGACCTTTCCAGCTTGTAATCCCCTGGATACTGACTAGGGTTAGCAGGATGTTGGAGATTAATAGTATTGTCCTTCATCTATGGAATCTGTACTTACCTTACAGTTATTTTCCTGGCCACAAAAGTGTGGCAGGGTAGTGTAGTGAGAGAATAATAATCAATGAAACGCACTTATTTGTTTACATGAATTAATCCACGACACACAAAGCTAGCGGTACTCTTAACGGTGCGAATGCTTGCAACCTAATTTATGCAGAATTTCTGAAGCGATGATGCAAGTGCAATACATATTGTCACTCTACTCTTACCCTGCTAATGCAGTTATCAGTAGACTCTTACAACAGTCTTCTATTAATTTCAAGAGCACATCATCCTCAATGAAACTCTACGCTGTTAAAGTCACTGCCGTATTGAAAATGTTCCTATTTTACATGGTGTTCTGTACAAATTGAAATCTCTACAGATATTAGATTCGTCAGCTTTCTACTCTCCGGTATAAACTACTTTTTGTGGGTGATTGTGTTGGCACTCACCTGCGGAGCTGGGTGCTATCAGGTGATGTGAGGAGGACGCGCCTCCTGCACTCTCCCCACCCATGGTCACCCTCGCAGGATCTCCACCGAAGGCTGCGATGTTGTTCTGAACCCACCGCAAAGCCAGCTGCTGGTCCTTGAGACCTGCATTCCCAGGAACAACCTCATCCTCCGTGCTCAGGAAACCTGCCAGAAACAAGGAAAGACTCGTTACGGGAAACGGGGACAGAGGGATGTGTCCAAATTCAGCTCTAGATAGAAGAACCGTTAAATTGACAGTATAATCATTTTGCTTATTTCCTCAAAAAGCAATGCTACTTTTAGTAGAATGCATCTGACAAAGAGACAAAAAACCACACCTTAAGGGGGCATGTAGCCCATCTGAACTCAAAAAAAGGATTTTTGGAAAATTATGTTTTTGGATAGTACAATTTTTTTTTTATTTGTACTGAAAGAAAGTTTAACACTTTTAACTCAATTAGAACTATTTTTAATATAATGTTATATCTGTCACTAACAAGTATAACAAATGCAAATAAAAGGTCTCCCTCAGATTTCTATTCTTTAGTACGTAGGATAAATTTTCTCAACAACTTTTAGGAATACAATGGTGAAATTTCCAGGGAGGACTTATAGATTACAGGGACAAATATTTACGAAGTTTTATGCATCTTTTTATCCATTTTGAGGTTTTAGGGATAATTATATTTAAATTTTTACAACAGTTTACTGCCTCAAAAATTATAATTAAGGTATAAATTCTATTTGTACTTTAATTTTTCTCCATTCTTCATACATTCAAAGATACTTATATATTTAATGGTGAAAAAGAATTAGAACAACGTCTCTTATAATATTGCTGAATATCGGGAGATGTCAAAAAATATTGCAAGTGACTGTACGAATGACATTTTCACAACAGATAGGGTCAGTGCACTATGTCATAAAAGAAACATAAGACAATAGCGGTACAAAGTTTCAGTCTGTTGTGTTGTTTATGGTCGACTCACAGATGTTTTAAAGCTACTTGTGTATTTTCGGTTACATCCCCTTAACTGCAGTGTAGGGTCCGGAACGTATTTAATACTTGAGATTGGAAAGGACGGGAAAAAAATTTTGTGACCATAAAGATCATGGAAGAAAAATTTCTGGAATAAGCTTTCAGCTCTGCCGACGACACTAACCGAAGTAACCATCAGTTAAATGTCTCACAGTTTACTCAACGATTCCAATGAATTGGTGAAAAATGAAGATAATTTCTAAAGACGTTCTATTCTTGGCAAGGTGATTAGTTAATTGATATTAAATTGTGTAAATTAATGTTATACTGGAGAACCCGAACTGATACTATGAACCGTAAATGAGAGTTTGTCTCTTCATTGGTTTTGTACTGACAGATGGCACAAATCTTGAAATATTGCATAGTGGAAATTGACAGAAAACCTCCATGTTTTTCA
This sequence comes from Vandiemenella viatica, assembly GCA_031002005.1. Lineage (NCBI taxonomy): Eukaryota > Metazoa > Arthropoda > Insecta > Orthoptera > Morabidae > Vandiemenella > Vandiemenella viatica. Next base: position 70,587,032 of record JARYHS010012519.1, read on the forward strand.
AACGTTTGTGACTGAAGAAAAGTGAGTATTACTAGCGCTTATAATTAATGATACTTGCGAAACAAATAGTGCATGCCGGAACAGGATGCAATAATGTAGTAGAAAACTAATCACAAATACAAGAGGTAACTGGGTTGAGGATTTAAACATCATGTTGAAGGAAGGAACAATACCACAGATTCCATCCCCTTCTCTTAAAAAGGGCATATAGTTTCAGAACTTGCTAGTATTGTGGAGTAATCCTCATGGTCCAAGATCCGACTGCTTGATTTCTACGCCCATCTGTTGTTTGACTTAAATGTAATTTTTATGTATAATTATTATTAGTTGCAGAAAACTATTCTGCCTGGTTGCCTATCAGAATATGGCCGCAAGAATTTTTTATAAAATTTTCAAAAAAATCGTTTATTTGTTTTTTTTTTAAATAAACTATAATTAATTTCAAAGAGAGACATATAAAGAACAGAAAAAGTTTGAGTTGCCTGTGTAGAAGTTGCCGTAAATGGAGATTGCCAGCTGTTAAAAATACACAAGAGCCAGAGAGAGCCAGAGTATCACAGTCTGTCAGATGGTGTGGTGCACTAACTCCAACAGCTGGCAATCCCTACTTGCGTCCACTTTTACATATGAAACCCAAACTTTTTACGTTCTTTACATGTCTCTCTTTGAAATGAATTATAATTTATTTAAAAAACATGTGGACGAATTTTTTTGAAATAATTTTTTATTGAAAATTAAATTAAAAATACTTGCGATCATATTTTGATAGGCAACCAGGCAGAATCGTATTCTGCTACTAATAATACATAAAAATTGCCTTTCAATTAAATAACAGATGGACGTAGAAATCTTGCAGCCAGATCTTAGACTAATAAAGCGACAGAATAAATTATTATTGTCACTGACAATTAAAGATAAGAAAAAGTAGTTCCTTTTTTCGGTAATCAATAATCGCGTCAGGATAAAAGATTCAACCTTCATTTTCAATAGTTGACATAATTATGACCACAGGAATATACTGTTGAATTCGTTAATGTAATAAAAAAAAGAAATGAGTCATTTCTATCATCAGGGTGGACGCTGTAGTGTTATGGAATATACACTACATGTGGCACACTTCCAAATATGTGCACCTGGGTTGTTGGACATAGCAGAGGGCGATAACGGACGATTCAGAGGGTGACTGTGTGGGTGACTGAAATGACAGTTTCTGCCATCTATTGGGCACATACTACGACGGCAATTTTGGTTACATGCTTTGCCACCACCAACGGCGCGGACACGGATCGGCTGGAGAAATCGAATTGGCTGTGCAGTTTTTCTGCCGCGAAAAAGGATCCTCGACAGGTGGGTGCAAGGGAAGACGGGAGAGAGCGGCTGCTGCTGGTGGAGGAGAAGGAAGCCATGTTGTGACCTGGCTTAATCAGATTCGAAGTGGTGAATCAAGTGTTTATTCTTTTCCTTTTTGTGAGCAGTGAATATGAGCACACCTGAGTGCAACGAAGCCATGATGTCAACCAGTGCCGTGAATACAACACCGATATGGTAATGTAAAAATAATTGCAGCAGCATGTATTTCCACATGTGACCTCTGGAATATTATTATTATTATTATTATTATTTTTTATTATTATTTATTTTCCATATACAACATAGCCCAGCACCTAGTATCTAATCTGGGCCCTTATTTCCATTATTTAACATGTACATATATTTTATCCTATATATATATAACGTATTAACATATAAACAATGAATCCAAGAAAATTTTGATTAAATTTCCAATATCTATTACATCTACTGTTATTAAACAGAATGGGCACCACACTACTATATCTACTACTACTACTACCATTGTCCCTAATATTACTACTAACATTACTACTACTATACTAATATCATTGCTACTACTACTAATACTACTATTACCACCACCAATTGTCACAGCCGCACTTCGGTCCACTAGTGTTCATTTTTCTTGGTGTTGAGTGCGCTCCGAAAGTAGAGTCTCCTGGAACCGGCAGCAAAGTCAGCCGCCCCGGCCATCAAGAGTTGACCTCCTGGAATACCAAGACGGCCCCAGCTGTCGCTCAGAAGACGGCCTCTCTGGAGCACACTGAAGTTCCTCCGACGATTGATGTTGCTCATTGTCGTAGGATATCTTCCGTCAATCCGGTGTTGTGAAAGTCAAACTTCCAGCATCATTGTTCCCTCCTCTTCTGCTATCTGTGGCCTTTGATTTTGCTCGGCATTTTTCCTTTTTATAAATTCCTCCTTCCAAAATTTTGAGGCTAGATCAGCTGCCTCGTCCAGAAAATGCCACAAACTTTCGTCGCGCAGTATGTCAAATATTCTCTTACCTTGCAGCCGAGCTTGTTGGTGTTCTCTCAAACTGGCTGTTATTTTACATTCCCATACCACGTGCTCCGGCGTACTTTCTTCACCACATTCGCACCTGTTTGAATCTACAATATTTCGACTTCGGAGCCAGCTATTGTATGGCCCGTGACCTGTAATGTAGTGTACCAATCCGGGAGAGGGTTGAAGGTACTTCAACTTTAACCTCTCCTCTACGGATGGGAACATATCATATGCTCTTCGACCTGTTTCACTGTTGTTCCATTCTTGTTGCCATTCCGCCAATAGAAGCTTCCGAATGTGCATCTCCGATGTTGCTTCGCTGCCTACAATTTCTGCTACCTTATCTTGTTTCCCTTTTCTGAGCCAGTATATGGCACCCCGTTTCCTTACTTCAAGGTCCAGTGGCCATACACCAATGGCAACGGTTAATGAATTTGTTGCCACGGTTCTGTATGCTCCTGTCAATCTTAAAAGTATTCCTCGTTGGACACGTCTGACTCGCTGTTTTAGTTTTATTTTTCTTAGATGCTTTGCCCACACACTTGCTGAGTAGCCCACTAAAGAGGATAAAATTGCGTCATGGTATAGTCTTATTGTTTGGACTGGAACAGTGAATTTTCGTTGGCCAATATTAATGATTTTATTCATGACCGCCACTGCTCTTGCTATTGTCTTCTCTAAGTGGGCTTCGAAGTTTAAACGTTCATCCAATTGAATGCCTAAGTACCTGCACACTGGGTTTCTACGAATTGATTTACCGTCGATTCTTATAGTTGGTTTTCGAGTCAGCTTGCCCTTGAGCAACATAAATGTTGTTTTATGTGGTGCTAAACTCAGCTTGACTTTACTGCACCATTGGCTTAAGGCAGTTAAGTACTAGATTACTATTGTACTCAATTTCTGCTCTTGTTGCTCCTTCCACGAGTAGTAAAAGGTCATCAGCAAAAGCTATTAGACCTAGAAGTTCAGGTAATCTTTGTAATAGTTCAATCACTGGTTCCATCCCTATATCCCAGAATATGGGACCGCAAACTGAACCTTGCGGGCATCCTTTAGTAAGGGTCTTCGTGATGAACGAGTTCTGGCATCTTAAGGAAGCAGTTCTAAATCTGCAATAGTCCCTGAAGGTGTAGAATAATCTTCTTGGACAACCAATCTCCCTCAGCCGTTCAAATAGGGCGGGCCACCATAAGTTGTCGAAAGCTCCCGAGATGTCAATAAATATGCCCACTACATACTTTTTTGTACTGCTACAAATTATTTCCATCGACCGATTTATGGCATCCTCTGTCGACTTCCCGGTTCTAAATCCAGTATTGACTAGGATTCATTCCCAGAACCTCCCGGTGGTTTTGTAATTTTTTGCATAGAATCTTCTCTTGAACTTTGCCAAGCACATTCAATAAACAAATCGGCCGGTAAGATTTCGGTTGAAGAGGATCCTTGTCGTCTCCTTTCTTTAGAATTACCACCTCGCTTTTCTTCCATATTCCCGGAACTCTACCCTGATATAGGCATTCGTTCAGGAGCCTGCATAGGACGGGGGTTAATTTTATGATTAACTCCTGCAGGACCTCGGCTGGAATTCCATCCGGACCGGGAGCCTTTCCTTTTTTCATTTTGTTTATCGCGGTTATTACTTCTTCGGGTGTAATATTATTTCCTTCCTCTTGACTCCAGCAGGGCTGCCACATGTTCCTTCGTAGTGTAGCTTGTTCTACTGTTTCTTCTTCAGGGTTGTCATCAGGAAGCAAAACTTTTAATAACTCCTCCGCTGAGTCTCTCCAATTTGTGGTTAATCGTCCATCTGTTCTTTTTACTGTGGATAGTATTGTGGGAGGCCTGATTTTACCTGCAGCTATTTTGTAAGGAATACCCCATGGATTGTTCATGAGATTTTCCCTCACGAAGACTTCCCAGCATTTTTGTTTTGTCTCTCTCATCGCGTCTTTGAAAATCTGCCTCTTCTGCCTGTAGCATTCGAGGAGGAAACTTCTGTCTGCTGCCACCATGTTTCGTTGATACGTTCTCCTCGCTCTTCTCATGTTTAGTCGTAGTTTCTCAAGTTTTTCTGTCCATATTTTGTCAGTGGGATCTACCATCTTTTTTAGTGGTATAGCCCGTTTCATGGCACTTTGTATTGCAGATGTCAGCTCTCTTGCGGCTTTGTCTACATCGAAGTGGTTTTCTGGCAAATCCGGTGGAGTGAACACATTCCTTAATTTTTCCCATGCAGCTTTCTTGATGTTATATGCTGTTTTAATGTTTCCGTTGCCACTGCTTTCTTCTGTCTGCGTTCTACCCAATTCATAGACAATCAAATTGTGATCACTTGTTGTCATGTTGTCAAGTACTCTCCAACCCCAAAGCAGATTTCCCGCATGAATGTTTGTAACTGTTACGTCAATATTTGTTCTTGCGCCAACACTGTTGCAGAAAGTAGGAGGATTATGTGCTTGGTTTCTAACCTCTAGACCCAATTCGCTTAACAGTTCTTCTAGAAGTTGCCCTCTCCTGTCAGTCTTCTTGCTGTGCCAAAGAGCAGACTTTGCATTGACGTCCGCTGCAATAACGAGTGGATAATTTCCCAGAGCTGCATCTATCTGCCGTATTCTATCTAGGTATGGGAAGATCTCGTCACTGTACTGGAAATACATGCTTACCATTATGAAGCTTCCCCATGCTGCTCTTATCTCAGCACATACCGTGTGTTCATCACATAACTGCGTAATTTTTGTAACCGTTATCTGTCTATTTAAAACGATTATTGCTGCCATTGGGTTATTGCCCTCTGTGATTATTCGTGATGTTACAGGCATGTGCGGGATTTTTCCTTGCCAGGAGTACGGTTCTTGTAGACAGATAATATCTGATTTCAATTCCTCAGCCACCTTTCTGATTTCATGCAGAACCATGGCGTTTCCTTTAGTATTCAACTGAGTAACTTTTAACATAGAATTTACGGGTGTCTCGTATGCACATTGCACTGGGGCCAAGGTAGTCTTGTATCTAATAGAATGCGTCCATGGGTCATGACAAACTGCTTGTATGTTTCCTCAGGATCAAATATTTCTCCTCTTCTCCCGAAAATCTTGTGAACTAGTGTGAGGAGCTGAGATGGATCTGTTGGAAGATTTAGTGATCTCAGTTGTATTCTGTCAATTGCCGAAGGTTGTGGGAACGTTATGTTTTTACCGCCAGGATGGAGGACTCTTGTCAAATGTCGGAGGGCAAGTGTAAGTGTATGCACTTCTTCGAGTCTAGTTAGCCGAAGTGTATCTTCAAAATCGGCGTACAATACCGCTGGATCTGCAGTAATGGCATTCGGTTGACTTTTCACAAAGTTCGGGTGTTTTATTTGGTTGGTACGCATACTTGGTTTGCGAAGATGATATTCATTTTCTTTTGAATATCCGAGCCCACCGCCTCTAACAAAACGCTGGCAATAAGACGAGTCAGAAGTGGAGGAAATTTCGTCTAATTGCTCGTCTATTAACAGCTGCTGATCTGTTTGCACGCTGGCGCTTACCATCATTTTCTGCATTTCCATCGCCTTCTTCTTCCTAAATGTTTCAGCTCTTGCAGCATTTCTTCGTCTACGAGATGGGGGATTGCCTCTCTTCTTTTGATTTTTCATTCCCACTTTTCCAACTGCTATTTCAACTGCTCTGTATATCAGGTCTGCTATATTCTCCATCGTTTCGTGATCTATCCTGCAACTGGATTGTAGACTAGCCATAATCTATTCTGTTGACTAGGCGTTGCAATAGCAGTTGATACGTGGGACAATCCTTTCCTTTGTTTTTGCATGACTTACCTCTTTTCTGGCATGGGAATGCACGTTTGGGGCATCGACTTCTTATCACACTGATCACGCTTGTGATTGTTCTGACCACAATGACTACAAGTCTCTATGTCCATTTTGCAGTGTTTACTCACATGTCCGAGGTCTCTGCACTTGACACAAGTCGGTACCACTGTGTAATCTTTGCAGTTGATTGCACTGAATTCCACGTAAATTTTATGTTGCTCTAGTAATAATTTGCGCATAGCTGGGCTTACTTCTATAACGTGATGAACGGTAGGCTTTTCACGGGGTCCTGTTTTAAATTTAGGGCAGAAATCGCTTGCGAACTCCTCCTTTGATAATTTAACTTCAAAATTTTGCTCATATACTTTATCTACTAGATCATTTATTTCCAGATGTTTTGGTACATCATATAAAATTACCAATGGTCTCCTCTTTCTTGGAAGCTCGCATTTTAGCGTTTCATTTAATTCTTTGTGTTCCATCAATTTTTTGACATCCTCTTTAGTTTCTGCATCAATAATTACTGAGTTATTGGTACTTCCTTATTTTATTAATTTTTATTTTGTCTTTTGATGGTTTGATTATTTTGGTAATTTGTTCCACAATTACTTTTGGGTTTTCGCCACATCTTGAACTCACGAAAAGAGAACTTGTTTTCGCGGGTGTGATTCTATTTTTTGTTAAGCTAGTTGGCTTACTGGCCTGCTACAGCATAGCTTGGCCGACAAGTTGTGTTTCCATTTGACTTAAGTTCCTCAATTGTTTTATTTAGCCTCTCTACTTCTTTGTTTAATTCTGAGATTTTTTCCTTCTATGAAAGAAACCGCAACCGCCCAACTGGCAAGCTTGTCTTTAATTTCACGGAGTAGCGTTTCATTCAATTTTTTGCCCAAGTTTTCGTTTAAATAGCCGACCAGATTTTCATATTTTTCAGCTAGCATTGGGGTTTCATTGGTTTTATTTGCACTTGAGGAAGCCGCTGCCATTGTTTTGCGAGCGCCTTTTACTTACGTTGCAGCTGTTGGACACCGCTGAGCTGTCAACATGCTGACGTCGCGTGGCGTTGAACTGTGCGGCGAAGCCGGTGACTGCCGCAACCAATCGCAAACTAAATAATTGTTCACAGAGCCAGTGTTAGATTAGCTATTATTGATCCACTTTCACACACACTCACTAAAACACTAATTTTCCACCGTCGCGACTTTTGAAAGTTCTGCGTTTCGTTTTTCCCGATCAAAATGAACTAAACTTCGAGAGCGAAGCGCGACGCGGCTGCTTGTGTGGCACTCCCACTCGCGGATCGACCTCTGGAATACCCGAAGCGCCTTGTAAAGAGTTTCAAGTGTCTCCCGCATTATATATTTTTAAACAAGTTTGGGTTTTGAACAATAAGGACAGCGCCCAATAATTTTGTCTATTCGGAGTTTAATTATTAGCCATGCCGGAAACAATGTTCTGTTATTGTAATTAAATTTGTTTTTTTTTCACAATGTTCATTTCTTTTTAATAAATATAAATTGCTTGTCAAACTATTACCAGGTAGTTTTATCCCATACTAAAGGCAAAATCAATACCTAAGTAACTTTCACAATTTTCAATTAACAGTAAATTTAATGAAATATTTAAGTAACAGAGGTAACGTTACAACGCTTAGATCTGTCAGCAAAGCCACAGGCAATGGACGCCCTAGAACCTATCAACATCTATGACGTAAATTAGCCCTTTGTGCTAACAGAGTCTTGTTAGAAAGCTAACCAGTGTTTGGCTCTGGAGGCTGCCTTAACATAGTTACTTATTTTTACATTCGCTTGAGTTTAGTCACTAATAAATTCTAATATGGTCTTCTAGTGGAAAGCGAACTCTATCTCTACTAGTAAAATTTTAATATCGTTGGAGACTTTTATTACCATGTTCTATCTGTATTTAGCTCTTCGCACCACACCTTCGTATGGATCCAAAATTTACTCACCGAAGGCGCCAACTCGATAGTTCATTGTGACCAGAATGATCTCCTCGACGACCAGGAAGTCCGGTCCGAAAAGAACCGGGTTGCCGGTACCGTTGGCGAATGCGCCTCCAGGTATCCAGACGAGCACGGGCAGCAACGGCTGGTCAGCGCCAGCTTCCAGCGGGGTGTACACGTTCAGATACAGGCAGTCCTCATCGCCGTATCCCGTCTCCATACATCGCGGAGCGACTTCCACCGCGTCTCTGACTCCCTCCCAGCTGCCGACTGCCACTGGAGGCTGAAAAAACACGTAACTCAGCAAACACTTGCGATCTTAAGATGGTTTCCCACGGCCCGTGCATTTGTCGGCCGCGCCGGTCCAGCTGTCAACAGCGGGCCGCCTCTGCTGGCAGGACGGCGCACCTCTATCCGCCTCCCAGTCGGTAAACATCAAACTCCCGGGTAGCTGGAACGACACTAGGTAACATGGTGAGGAGGTGGCTGCGAGGTGGCGCGACCTACAAAATCACAGCCGTAGGAAGCCACAATTAGACCTAACAGCATTCGTTTCTGTGAGGGATCAGACGTACGTCACAAGAATTATGGCAGGGATTAACCAAAGTTTTTTCTCTGAGAGTCAGAGATGACTGATTGTCTGGTCCCTTCGGGAAATTCAGATTAAAATTGTTTTACAACTCAAAGCATATACACAAAAACATGGTGTATAAGATTTTACTAATAATGTTACACAAACTTATGGTAAATAGTTAAATATATACAGGGTGTTACAAAAAGGTACGGCCAAACTTTTCAGGAAACATTCCTCACACACAAACAAAGAAAATATGTTTATGTGGACATGTGTCCGGAAACGCTTACTTTCCATGTTAGAGCTCATTTTAGTTTCGTTAGTATGTACTGTACTGTAGCGGACCAATTCCATGGCCCCCCACGCTCTCCTGACCTCAACCCTCTTGACTTCCCATTTATGGGGGCATTTGGAAAGCCCTTGTCTACACAACTCCGGTACCAAATGTAGAGACTCTTCGTGCTCCGTATTGTGGACGGCTGTGATACAATCCGCCATTCTCCAAGGATCGCATCAGGGATTCCATGCGTCGGAGGGTGGATGCCATGTATCCTCGCTAACGGAGGACATTTTGAACATTTCCTGTAACAAAGTGTTTGAGGTCACGATGGTACGCTTGTTGCTGTGTGTTTCCATTCCATGTTTAATGTGATTTGAAGAGAAGTAATAAAATGAGCTCTAACATGGAAAGTAAGCGTTTCCGGACACATGTCCACATAACATATTTTTTTTGTTTGTGTGGAGGAATGTTTCCTGAAAGTTTGGCCGTACCTTTTTTTGTAACACCCTCT